>CM053580.1:382330868-382349290 GCA_028627135.1 Pseudochirops cupreus | reverse complement strand
CAACTGGAACTTGAGATACACAGGCACTGCAGTTGGGAGATCCATCCTGCCCTACCAAAAAGTGACATAGGAGAGAATAGACTGGGGGAGGGGGGAAATACTGGGATGGCTGTTTTGGGGTGGTGGGCGGGGGAAAGACGGGGAGAAAAGATGTAACTCAAAAAAATTTAATAAAGAATCTCATATAAAAAAAAAACAAAACATCTGGCTTTTCAAAGGGGGGGAGCTCAACAGCTGCCCAGAGTCTCAACTGGCCAAATCATACAACTCTTCCCAAAGTGAGCCCCAAAGCAAAAACTCACATCAGGGTATATATATATAGCCTTCTCCTGGGTCAGAGAATGTCACAAGCCTCTTGACAATCACAAAGTAACAAGGTGTGGGCATTCCTGAAAAACAAGCCTCCCATCACAGGCTCCATGTGACCACAACCTATTAGGGGGCAGAGTATATTTTCAAATCAGGGAACAGTCTCAGAGTCACTATCAAGGCCTATCAAGAGGCCAAAGGGCAGGGAAGATCTTAAGATTCCCATTACAAGATGTGAAATTGAAAGTCAGCAGAGAGGCTAAGGGAGCATATATGTATATATGAGAATCATCAGCGTAGGGATGGTAATTAAATCCATGGGAACTGATGAGATCACCAAGTGAAGTAGTGAATAGGGCAAAGAGAAGAGGGTCCAGGACAGAGCCCTGAGGGACACCTACAATTAGAGGGTATGCTCTGGAGGAAGATCCAGCAAAAGGGAATATGAAATAGTATAGGAATTTAAATGACTTTAGGACCAGAAAGTCAAGCTCTAACCACCATTCAAGTATTGTCATCATCATCATTATAAACAACAACAATAATAATTATAAGTATTTTATAAGTGCTTATGATATGCCAGGCACTATGTAAAATGCTAGTGGTATAAAGGAAAAAAAAACAATCTGTGTGCTCTTAAAACTCATATTCTAATAATAGAATGCAGTCATTTCAGTCATGTCCAACTCTTTGTGACCTAATTTGGGGTTTTCTTGGCAAAGATACTGGAGTAGTTTGTCATTTCCTTCTCCAGCTCATTTTACAGATGAGGAAACCGAGGCAAACAGGATTAAGTGACTTGTCTAGGATCATATAACTAATAAATGTCTGCCAGATTTGAACTCAGGAAGATGAGTCTTCTTGATTTCAAGCCCAGTGCTCTATCCACTGTGCCACCTAGATGCCCCATAATAATAGAGACAACGTGCACATAAGTATGTGAATACAAGAGTTAAATGATATAAATAGGAGATAATTTGAAGGAAAACTCTAGCAACTGTAGTGGGGGGAAGAGGAAGCGACTCTTGAAGAAGGTAAGATTTGCAGAGAGACATGAAAGAAACCAAGAGAGGCCAAGAGGTGGAGTTGAAGAGGAAGAAGCATGGAGTGACAGCCTCTATGAAGTCAGGAAATGGAGTGCCCTGTGTATGGAACAGCAAGAATGTCAGTCTTGCTGGATCAAAGAGTAATGAAGGGAAGTAAGGTATGAGAAGATTAGAACTGTAGGAAAGGGTCGAGTTGTGAAGGACTTTAAAAGCCAAATAGGATTTTATATTAAATCCAAAAGGTAATGGGGATCTATGGAGTTTAGGGGAAGGGGGCAGAAGGAGAGGGAGGCATTATGGTGCTTTAAGAAGATCACTTTGTCAACTGAATGAAGGATGGACTGGAGTGAGGAAAGACATGGCAGGAAAAAAAAAAAGGTACTTCAGTAATCTAGGAATTAGGTAGGTGATGGGGGTCTGCACCAGGCTGGTGCAAGTGGTGGTGGTGACTGATGGATATGACCAATGATGTGAAGTCAGAAAAAATAAGACTTGGCAATAGAATGTAGGTGTAGGGTAAGTGTGAGCCTGAGGCATCCAGATACCTCAAGATTTTGTTCCAACCGTGATGCTTTTAAAATTTCTAATGACAATTATAGCACTATAATTCTAAGCCAATTAGGACTTTTAGTATGTTTGTTACAAGCTGACAATATTTTATACTACATTTTAAAATGAACCTTTTAAAAAGAGAATTGGTTGTGGGGTTTTTTTTAAGTATTGTGAAGTCCTTTCATTCTCAGAAAAAATGAAACTAGATAGAGAAGAGAACAGGTCCCATTGATAGTAGCAATCTGCTTTTACAGTGTGATTGAAGAAGTGAGCATTTTATTTTCATGTGTTAGAAACACTTGGAAGAAAGATCTCATGTAAAATCTATTTGTATACACTTATGTTACAACTGCTACCAGACAATTAACCAATGCAATCTGTGTATTTGATCTCTGTGTAGCACCCCATTAGTGTCAATGGGAATCATGTAGATATATCAAGAGGAGAACCATCCCCAATGTCTTTTACACAGAAACAGATTTAATACAGAAAAATGTGCCAGGAATAATCAGCAACAAGCTGTGGCCATGTGAGATTTGCACTAGAAGTCATCAGCAGAGCCCAGCTGCTATTTTCTTTTATACTTACAGCCCTCAGACTAAAGCATGGGTTCTTTGATAGCTTGTGACAACCGAAAGAGTCTGTCAAGACCATTTCTGGTAAAGGCTCCTGGGTGTTACATTTGCATACTTCCTTCCACACTTCATGGATGAGCAACTTCATTGATTTGGGTACTTTCTCAAGGGGGACATATTGTGAACTCTCCTTGCCTTCTCATTCTTTCTCTGGAATTCCCATCCCTGTAAAATCACTAAAGAAGATTTACCCCCACATTCTGGAAGCCTTCATTTGGGTTGCTTAATGTTCCATAGATGCTAGCAAAGTTCTTGGGCTGTTTGCTTGTTCCAGAGAGTCAGCAAGCATTTCTTAAGCACTTACTATTTGCCAGGCACTGTGCTAAGCACTGGGGATACAAAGAAAGTAAAAAAACAACAACCTACCTACCTTAAAGAAACATATATTTGAATGGGGGAGAAAGCATGTAATAAATAGGTACACATATACAAGATATATTCGGAGTAGGTGAAAGTTACCATACTCTTACTCCATGACACCTAACATTTATTTCTTCCACTAGTTTATTTCATGGATGATATCCTTTATGTTGAAAACCAGTACAACATACTACATGAAGAGCATGTGCCAGAGTCAGGAACACATGAATAACAAGTTTTGTATCTGACATATACTACTTTTGAGACCATGGGTAAGTCACTCAACCTTTCACAAGCTCACGCACAGACACATATACACGTGTGCGCCCACAGCAACTCTCTAAGACTATTAATTGAAAGTGAATTGACAATCTTCATTGCTTCATGGGACTTATGTACTTGGATATTATTATAACAACCAAACTGCAGAATTGGAGAAATGTGTGTGTGTGTATGTGTGTGTGTGTGTATGTGTGTGTGTGTGCATGCATGGATACAGAGAGAGAGAGAGAGATTTCTTGTATGTAATTTTTCCTTGGTAATGTGCTACAACCTACTTTCACTTACCACGTGTCTTTCCAGTACTCTGATTCACCTGTAATTTTGGTTTTTTAGGGAATGTGGTATCTAATGCCATATAACATCATCAGAAAAATACTGTTAAAATGAGGAGAGAAAATGTTGGTAGTCACTATAAACACTATGAAATTTCCCAAATGCAGTCTTCTAGTCTAATTCCTCCTTTCTAGTTAGTCTTCACTCAGCTCATTGTCTTTCTGCAGTACCTGTCCAAGATTTTAAATGGATTAATTCAATGAACTCCATCTATCTGTTATAATCTGAGAAGTGAGCATTCTCTATCCATTAGGTATTTAACATGTGTAGTACTAGGTTTTTTTATTCCTTTGAGAAAGACCTGAATTATACTGGATTGCTTGATGTTATCAGTACAATACCATCCTCAAAAAAGAAATATCTGGAAGACCTCCTTACTTGCAAGATGTTTTGATACTGATAATTCAGTATAGTTCAACAAAGGTATCTGCAATGTTTACAAGTGGCACACTTTGTTGAAGGAAAATCTGTAAAAAGTAATTTTTCTCTACACTCTCAGCAATCATCCAGTGTTGTTCTCTTGATGGCTCTTTGTTTGGGGTGCGGGTAGGGGATAATAACATTGTTTTTGATTTTTTTTGAGTCATTCTTTTTATCATCTCATTTTGAGGTAAATTGAAAATCAGTCCTTTAGTGCTTTTAAAATTGGATCATATTCAGAATGATTTTTTTTTCTTGTGGGCTTGTCTTATTTCACTGCTCTTCTTGACCTCATTTGGTTAATTGCCATTTCCACCTCCTCATATAATAAGTAGACAAGTCAACAACTAAACACATCAGACCTGAGGTTTTAAAGTCCAACTATAGTGGCTTTATTATCGTTGCTAACACATAGATTAAAAACGCTAACAAATATCCATTTTTTTGTGGATTGTTTTCATTTCAATTTTGGTCTTGGCCTATAAGGTCATAGAGATGGAAGAAATCTTTAGTTTAATCTTCACATTTTATGGAGGAAGAGACAGAGTCTGAGAAAGCGAAGTTATGCACCTTGGGTTACAAAGTAATTGGCTTATATAGGATTTGAAATGAGGTCTTCCTTCTTCCACACACAGAAATCTATCTACTATGCCACATAGCTACCTTATTTGGCCCTTACATCAAGCTTTCTGTCAATTTGTTTTTCTCTTCACTAGTTTTTACTGGTTTTTTGAGGTGCTAGTACTCATAAATGTTAATTTCTTTTCCATAGCATTTTACAAGTTTATATCCTAAAGTGATGCTGCCTTTGCCTGACATGTCTTTCCATTTTCCAAGGATCACTGGAACCTGAAGGGACTTTAGAGGCCATCTAGTCCAACCTTCTCCAAGAAGGGCAAGTGTCTATTGGTTATTTATTCTCAATGTGACAATTGCTTTATAAAAGTTAAATTTCTGTAGGATATTGCAAAAATTAGAAAAAACATCCTTTGAGTCCACCATTTTCCAACATCTATAAACTGTTGTAAATATACACAATGCATCCTCATTCTTTATCTCAACATTCTAAGTCCAAAAATATCAATACTATAAGGTAGTCTTATGCATCAGTGAGAGAGTAGAGGTTGGTGTAAGTTTTGCATATATAGAATATCAGAGAACCACAATGAAAGTCAAGAAGACCTGAAACAATCCTTCCTCCGACACATTTTAACTCACAGAGTTATCTCTGTTAACTTCCTCTGTGTCAGAAGAAGGATTATTTCAGGTCTGGAGCACTAAAAAGTTAAGTGCTCCAGAAATCTCCAAGACTATAAATTATAGATTAGGTGGCAGCCTTCATTGAAAGAGGGCATTTCCTTGACTAAAACTCCCTATACCAAGACAATCAAAAATCAATTTTTAGAAAGTGCTACAACTTTTCCCAAATATTATCTAAAATAATCTGCTTTTCTTACTTATTTCTGGACCCATATTAAATATTCATAATCTAGAAACTCAAAATGGCTGTCACATATATCTTTTGATGATGCTATATTATTATAAAGCTTGAGATACAACAATCTTTGAAGAATCTAAGTTACAGGTCTGACAAAGGGTAACTGAGGAAGGAAAAAAAGGAAGGAAATAAGCGTTTATTAAGTGCTTATTATATGCCAAGTTTTGTTCTAGGTACTCTACAAATATCTCATTTGATCCTCAGAAAAACCCCAAGAATTAGGTGCTATTATTATCCCCATTTTATAGATAAGACAGACAGAAGAAAAGTAATTTACAAAAGTAAAATGCCCATCATATAGCAAGTAAACATCTGGTGCTGGATTTGAACTTGGATCTTTCTGTCTCGGGACCACATACTCAATTAAGTTTTCTAATCCAAATTAGGGCAAAAGAATTCCACTGACCACTTGCCCATGTTAATATTTAGGTAGAGTGTTTTTCTGATTCTATATTTATTCAACCAGAGGTAAAATCATGTTGTAAATGCAATTTTTTGTCTAAGAGGTTAGTACATAGATTTTCCCCTCTTTGTTTCCTTTAATTATTATCTCATCTCTGTTTCATGTAATTTTCCCAAAGTAGGAGAGTTCAAAACAGTTTTGAACAGCCACGCAAGAAAGGTGCTGCTGTTTCTGCTGCTTCCAGAGGACAAAAGAGAAATCACAAAGACAGGCATAGGAGAGGCTAAAGGAAAAAGATGACAAACAACCAGGTCATTTTTGTCTTTCTTGCCCAAGTACTTGCAGTAGTACCTGATAAATGGTAGGAGCTTAATGAATGTATTTTTATTTTAGTTGGATTAAATGTTGGGAATACCAGAAATACCTTTAACATTCCTGTCTCTACAATAGAGGAATAGGACTACCAGTTTTATGGTCACTTAGGATACAAGTAACACATAGATAAGGGAAGCATCTGCCATTAAAGGTCCTGAGGCTAATCAGTTCAGAGGTAGCTCTGTGATTATTGCAAAAGTTCAGACAATGGGGGGAAAAAAACCTAAGCATCAACTGCAATTATGCCCCAGAGTGATTCTGAGAAATTCAACCCAAGATTCATCTCTCTGGTAAATAGGCAAATGGGAATTGTTGTTGGTTACTAGAATCTGTGCTGGACCTTTCAGAAAGTACCCATAACTGACCCAAGATCTAGGGGAACTCCTGGAAACCCAGTGGCAACCTAAGCTTTCATGCCTAGATTTAGATAGTGCCATATATTGATCCGTGAACTTAATATGTAATCTATCTAGTGACCTGGCATTCCCCAATACATCATACATTTTCACCCTTCAGGACATCTTTTAATTTTTCATAATTTCTTTTTTGGGGTTCAGTTATCATCCTTATGCAAATATCTCCAAAGTCTATGTATATAGCCTCAAAGTCTCTCCTGAACTCCAAAACTGCCAATTCGATATCTCTACTTGGATGTGCCATGTTGGTGTTATTGAATTGTGTCCAACTCTCTGTGACCCCATTTCTTGGCAGATACTGGAGTGGTTTACCTTCTTTCTCTGGCTAGTTTTACAGATGAGGAATGGAAGCAAACAGGCAAAAGTGACTTGCCCAGGGTGGTACAACTAGTAAGTGTCTGAGGCTGGATTTGAACACAGGTCATCCTGACTCCAGGGCCAGCATTCTACCCACTGCACCACCTAACTGCCCAATTTTTAATAGATACAGCTAGTCCGTGTTTAAGGAAGGTTTTGAACTCAGGTTTCTCTGACTCTAAGACCAAGGTCCCATCCACTGTACCATGCTGACCTTGGATCTTAAAGTCAGAGGGTGCATTATGCTTCTTTGAAACTTCTCATCCCAAATTCTCCACTTCTGTTTAGGGTTGCACCCCAATCCTTCTAGTCAATCAAGCTTATAGCCTTGGAATCATCTCTGATTCCTCCCTCTCCTTTAATCCTCATGTTGCATAGTTTCAGCAAGTCTATGTTGATAATATGTCTTGAATCTGTCTTCTCTATTGGTCTGCTTCTACTCCATTTCAGGTCCTCATCTTCTCTTATCTGGACTACTATAACAGCCTCCTCTAATCACCATGCCTCTAGTCTTTTCCACTTCCAGCCCATACTCTCTGCAGAACTGTCAAATTAATATACCTAAAGCACAAACCAGAACATGCTACTCCCCCTACTCAAAAATCTTCAACAGCTCCCTATTGCCTCCTAGGTTAAAATTAAAAAAACTCCCCAGTCTCTCATCCACACTCTGGATCCCACCCACTTTGGTTTAGTCTTATTACATTTTAGTCCCCTTTACTTGCTTTCTGTTATAATCGAAAGCTAACTACTAATTGGAAAGACTGGGGAAGCCTAAATGGAGAAAAAGCATTTTGAGCTAGGCTTCACAAGAGGGGTAGCAATTCAATAAGGGAGAAGGCGGAGGGAGACGCCTCACGCATACAGAACAGCATAAGGAAAGGAATAGAGGTAGGAACATTCAGATGTGTTAAGGGGGTATAGAAAACACTCCAGGTTGCTTGGAATAACCAGGTGACCTTGCAGAGAGCCTTGAATGGCAAAAACTGCCTTTGATCTTTATCTGTGCATTAGAATATGAGCTCCACTATTAAGATACAAGCTCCTTGAAGGAAGGGACTATTTTTGTGTCTTCAGCACTTAACACAGTGCTTCACACATTGTAAATACTTAATAAATTTTTCTTAGCCTAACTAGGAAGACTGAAGGATGAGTTAGAAGAGAGGTGGAGCCGGGGAGGTTTATTGGGTTACTGCAGTGGTCTAGGTTTGAGGTGACAGGAGACGGTGTAAAGAGGGCCTGCATTAGGATGGTAAGGGATAAATAGAAAGGAGGGGACAGATGTTAGAAACATGACAGATGTTAAATCTACGAGATGTGCAGCAAACTGGATATGAGCAATAAAGGAGAGTGAAGAGTCAAGTTAACACCCAGATTTGGAGAGAGCCAAAAAATTTGGTGCTTCTTTCAGAAATACTGAAGGCAGAAGAAGCAAATTTAGGGGGAAAATATGATAGACTAGATTTGGGAGAGATGGGTCATGAGTGTGGCTTACAACATGCTGTTCCCCAGTGCATTTTTCCTTAAAAACAATGTTGCCTATTTCATGATTCCTACAGTGTCCTATCAACCATCTCTAAGTATTCAAGGTTTTCTCTCAGTGGCACAGCTCGACCATGCAAATGTCAAGAATTGGCATTGAGGTCTTAACAGAGCACTCAGCAACATGCCTCTTTCACTCACTACAAACCCTACAGGGTTCCAAGAGTGTAGTTGCTTGAGCTCAGCATGCTTAGCTAATGCACTATGGAGAATAAAATTATGAAGTCTATAACACAGTGTGGATGAGAAAATGCATCAAGGTGGGGGGGTGTTTTTTTTAAGACATTCTGCAATCACAAAACAAAATTCCAGGGGCCCATTTGAATTCTCAAGTGCATCTCAGCACTTAAGAAGAAAGAGAATATTCAGATGTGATGCAGTCTTTCTTATTTAAATCTTTGCAAAATAATTTACTTGATAGGATCAGGAGATTATAGAGCAGAACTGGAAAAAGAAAAACAATATAAGCAAGTAATTCCACTTTAGCAAAATAGTTTCACAAGTTTTACTTCAGAATGAGGCATGTTGACCAAAATCAGTTGTTGTACTTTTAGGTCATTTTCAATCATGTCTGATTCTATGACCCCATTTGGGATTTTCTTGGCAAAGATACTGGAGTAGTTTGCCATTTCTTCTTCCAGTTCATTTATAGATGAGGAAACTGAGGCATACAGGATTAAGCGACTTGCCTAGGGTCACACAGCTAGTAAGTGTTTGAGACCAGATTTGAACTCAGATCTTCCTGGCTCTACGTCTGGTGTTCTATCTGCTGTACCACCTTGCTGCCCATAAAACCAGTTAGATAATATTCTTAATCCATAGTTAGCACCTGTAATCAGAGTTTTCAGCTTTGAATGCTCAGGTGCAGAGGAATTCTGCCTCTGGTAATACTTGGGCATGGAGGCACACCAATGGTAATATTCATGAGATTCTAGTAAAATCTTGTTCTGAGACCTTGTCTTGGTCCAGAAATACCCCTGGGGTTTTAAAGGCCACACACAAACTCTCGTAGTTGCTGACAGCCTTGACAGATTTTCAAGTGATGGAATAATTGTTTATCATCTGAGAACCAGCCGTTCTATGTTTGTCTCCAGAGGCTGTCCAAAAGGTGGTGAATTTTCCAGCCACAGAAATTTACTAAAGTATCTATGATGTGGAGGTGCTTTACCTTCATATTGACTGTCCCCCCAGACTGTACTTAGAATGCACTCCCTTCTCACCTCTGCCTCTTAAAATCCTCCCTCTCCTTTTTAAGACTCAGTTCAAGACTCAGTGCAAGAACTACTTTCTACATAATTCTTCTTTTTAATCTCTTTAATCCACCCCCGCCCCAGCTTTTACTGCCTTGTTTCTACACTCCAAAATATCACTTTATGTCTATCTCATCTATTTTTGTATATGTCTGTACCTACTGTACCCCAGAGGCTTTAAACTGCGCTAAGACTTTTAGGACACCCTGTATGCAGGCAGCTAGGTGGCACAGTGGAATGAGTGTCAAATTTAGAATCAGAAAGATATGCATTTGATCTTTCCTCCAGATATTTAATAGCTGTGTAAACCCCACAAGTCACTCAACCTCTTTTTCAGCTTCTCCATCTATAAGATGGCAATCGTAATAGCACCTACCTCATAGGACTGTGAGGATCAAATTCTATGTAAAGCTCTTTGCAAAATTTAAAGCATTATATAAACCCTAGCTATTATTTTTAGGTGTTTATTGTCTCCCCCAATAGAATGCAAGATTCTTGGGGGTAAAGACTGTCTTGGTTCCAACACTGTACCCACAGCACTTAACATGGGGCCTGGTTCATAGTAGATATGTGTAGATTGATGGCTCTGTAAGACAGTAATCACATGGATGAACTCACAGATTTCTATAGTCATGAAATATTAGTGATAATAAGACATCATGCTTGTATAGTGCTTTATAGTTCATAAATACTATCTCACTTGGCCCTCCCAAAAAATCAATATTAGAAAGTACAGATGTTTTTACCACCATGAAGATGTATATACATGCATATATACATAAACACATATATCCATATATGTGGGAGTGTGGGTACATATGTATATATACATATTGTATAGACATATATAGGTGTGTATGTGTGTATGTATAGATATATACACATACATATACATGCCTGTGTATATTTGTGTGCATATATATAAAAAGCATGTATGTGTTTGTGTGTGTATTTTTTTTAATGGTAGAACTGAGGTTTCATTGTTGTAGGAAGAACCCAATGAGGAAATTCCCTCTACCAATGTATATTAATAGCTGTTCCATAATTTTTAGTCTAAGTTAGCTGCATAGGTCACACAGGATCACACAGCTAGTGCGTATTAGAGGTGAGATTTAAGCACAGGTCTCCCTGACTGCACAGTCAGCCCTCCATTCACTCACCACACTGTCTTTTAATAAATATAATAATCAAAAGGTATTTTCTAATCCTTTCCAGTGGCTCAAGTCTCCCACCCCCAAAAATTTATATGTTCATTTTTATGCACTTATTTGTTGTCTCCCCCCCCTCAATTAGATTTAAGCTTTTTCAGGGAAGAGAGCGTTTCTTCCCCCATCGCCCCCATTATATCTTCACCATCTAACACAATGTTTAGCACACAGGGACTCAGACCCTATGATCTACCTGACACAAAGTCAAATTTTCTATCCATAGAACCATGTTGCCTGGTATACACGTTGAACTAGAAACTATAGTTATAATTATCCCCATTTTACAAATTTGGAAGTTGAGATTCAGAGGAATTAAGTGACTTGATCAGTCACATAGTAATCACTGAAGTAATCAAGAAACCAAATATTTCAAGAAACTGAGACTTTCTGTGATTTGCCTGTGAGTTGAGATTTTAATTCTGATTTTCTACTTACAATTCCAGTATTTCAGTGATAGAATATCAGGCCTGGAGTCAGAAAGACTTGAATTCAAATGTAGCCTCAGATACAGACTGGCTGTGTGACCCTGCACAAGTCACTTAACCTCTGTCTTCCTCAGTTTCTTCCACTATAAAAAATGGATAATAATCTAACCTACCCACAGGACGGTTGTGAGGATCCAATGAGGTAATATTTGCAATGTCCTTCGCCAATGCTGGCACATAGTAGGCACTAAATAAATGTTAATTAACTATTCCCACTGAATGCATTAAGAACAACAGGCAGCTAGACATGCAGTGTGGAAGCTTGGAGGAGAGGTTAAGGCTGGAAATAAAAATTTCAGAGTCATCCACATAAATGCCGTCACTGAACACAGAAAAATCAATGAGATCGCTGAAGGTCAAATTATATAGGTAGAGAAGAAAGCTCGGGACATGGACTTCAACTGTTTGAATTTAGAGCCAGGATACGAAAAAAACATAAAGAAGACAGAGGGGGAATTTTTAAAGATATACAGAACAACTAGGATAGAGTGTCTTACGGAAATCAAAGGAAGAAAGGGTATCAAGAAATCAGGAGTTCCAAACGCTGAGGAAGGATTGAGTTGACATTGCTGACTGAGAAGAGACTGCTTCACTTGGCGAAAAGGAAGTCAATAAGAGAGGAGTTTTATTAGAACAATGAAGTCTGGGAGCAGGGGAGAGGGGAGAGGATAAAGCACAATTTACAGAAAAGAGAGAGAAGTGATTGGGTGAGAAGGCATGAAACCAGTAAATGGATGACAAAGTGGATAGAGTGATAGGCGTGAAGTCAGAAAGACATCTTCCTGAGTTCAAATCCAGCCTCAGACACTTACTAGCTGTTTGCCTCAGTTTCCTCATCTATAAAAATGACTTGGAGAAGGAAATGGCAAACCATTGCCATAACTTTGCCAAGAAAACCCCAAATGGGGTCATAAAGAGTCAGACACTCACAACTCAACAACAACAACAATTTTATCAAGATATTTGTCAGTGAAAGAAAGAAGAAAAATAAGATAATAACTTAGAGATGTAACACAGTTAAAGTTTTAAGCTCCATAGAGATAGGGAGCCAGACTTATTCCCCAGCACTTAGCTCAGTGTTCTGGATACTCTCTAAAATAAATATTTGTTACATAAATTAATTAAAGAGAATGGATAGAATAGGGGCTACTTTAAGCATATTGGTAGGCAGAGGGGAAAGAGACAAAAAAGGAAGAGAAATTGAAATGTTAAAAGAGAGTGGATGATTTCTGGAGCAAGGTCCCAGAGGAGGTGGGAGGATGTAAGATTATGGCATTGCAGAGGTGTGGAAAGAGTACTGGTCTTTGAACCAAGAATTCTTGAGTTCGGTTTCTGATTCTGACACTTAAAGCTATGTGACCCTGGGTGTTTGGGATGAGAAATACCCTTCATCCTTAATTTAGTGAAAAAAACCAAACACAGAGATCTCTTAGGACAAGAACAGGAGTTTATTCTCTTCCCAGGAGAAGAGGGCGGTGTTCCCCACTACTCATCATGGAGAAGAGGCAAGTTACAAAAGATAGTGCCAGAATTTATAACTTAACTAAGTCAAGACCCCTCCACGACTGTTTCCTCTCTCATTGGTGGAGAGGCACACTTCACCAAATTCTTCCCCAACTGGGACAGCAAGGAAAGAGGGTGGGAGGGTCCCACCAAGGCGGGAAAACAGACAAAGGAAGATAAAAGTGATTGACAGAGGCAGTGGAGAAGGAGAAAGGAAAAGTTAACAACCCCAAATTGAGAAGTTTTCTCTTATCCCATATACTGGGTAACACCTAATGTTTCTGAGCCTTAGTTTCACTATTGTGATAATAATACATGGACAACCTATTTTCAAAAGTTTTAAAGAAAGTACTTCAACAACCTAAAAGGACCATAACAATATAAGTTGCTGTCTTCCAAGACACAAGGGAAGGGTTTCAGAAAGGCAAGACAGAGAACTGACTGCCTTTTCACCTGACGCAGGAGGGAAGTTTACAGAGAAATTGTGAGACAAAAAAGAGAAAAAACTAAAGGAGAACACACCTAATATAAGCATTTGGGTTGGTTTGGAAGTTTGAGGAGAGTAAACATTTACATTTAACATAGCTACAGTAATTTAACTGAGAAAATTTCTGTTTAATAGATAACATTTATACAATGCTTTAAAGGTTTGCAAAGCACTTTACATGCATTAACCCATTTGGTCGTCACAACAACCCTAAAACGTCAGTGCTATTATGAACCCCATTTTACAGATGAAGAAACTGAGACACAAAGAGTTTAAGTGACTTGTTGAGGTCACACAGCTACTAAGTGTCTGAGGCAGAATTTGAACTCAAATCTTCCTGACTTCAAATCCCATATGATATTCACTGGACCACCCAGTCGCCTATTTAGCAATGAGAGCTTTGTTCTTTTAAAAAGCATTAATTTGAGTCAGCCAACAGCCAGCAATGTCAGACAACCTAAGATTGGGAGCAGATGAAGTCCATGGTGATTGATGCAGTCTTGTAACAACAAAGTGGAATGAATGTAGGTTAAAGGAGGAAAAGCTTCTAATAATAATTCTAGATAACATGTATATACAGCACTCTGAAGTTTGCAAAATATCATATATAAATTGCCTCCTTTCATCCTCACAACAACCCTGAGAGGCAGATGTTAATAATAACAGCCTCATTTTACAGATAAGAAAACTGAGACTCAGAAAGTTTAAGGTAAATCATATAGCTAGTAAAAGACAGAAGGATTCAAACATGGGTCCTCCTGACTCACATCTCTAGGTTCTTTCCCATAACACCATGTTACATTTTCTAGAGTGCTGGTGAATATCATCATTGACATGGCAGACCTTATGGTTGGAGAGGCAAGGGAAGCTGAGTGGAGTAATGGACAGGGAAGACCCAGGGGGTTCATAAAGGACAGAAAGTCCCGATTAGACTGAAGAGGACCGTCAATGGTAGAACAATTAGTGACCTTCTTGCCTCCCTGTGTTCTGGGAAGCTGCTGCAAAGGATCTATAGAAAACAGTCCATGTATTTATTGTATACCTCTGGGAACTCTGCTGCTGCTATGACTGAATTATAATTTAGAGGGGTCATTAATTCATTCAACAAAGATTTATTAAGTGCTTTCTATGTGCTAGACATTATGCTGGGTACTGAGAACACAAAGACTAATTGTAAATAGCCCCTGCCCTCAAGGAGTTTACATTCTATTTGTGGGAAACAATGTGTTCGCAGGTAAGTGAAAATTACTTTGGGGTGGGGACTCTAGCCTCCTAAAGGGATTAGGATTGGCCTCCAATAGGAGGTGACACTTTAGCTGAGCCTTAAAGGAAACAAGGCAGTCTAAGAATCAGAAATGAGAAGGCAATTCATTCCAGATATAAATCAGATTGTGCAATGGGGCAAAAAAATGAGAAATGGAATGCAATGTATGTAGAACAAATAAAAAGTAAGCCAGTTTGGCTTGAACATTCAACAGGAAATCATTTGCACAGAGCCAAACTGTGAAAGGTTTCAAATGTGAGAGAGAAAGAAACATTTTATTTTAATCTAGAATGAATGAAAAAGAATTTGTTAAGTGTTAATTACGAGCAAGACAATGTGCTAAGTGCTGGAGATATAAATATAAAAAGTGAAACAGTCCCTGTCCAAAATACACATAAAGTAATGATGGCCAAGGGAGAATTTTGGTTTAGGGAAGTCACAGAGAAAATTAATGGATAAGCTAGTGAATTGATATACCTTTACATAAGTAATGCTACTATCAATTTGATCCTAGAGTTAATGGTCAATAGAACATCTTGAGCAGAATAATGATGAGGTTAAACTTGTGCTTTAAGCATATCACTTTGAAAACTTTTTTGAAGATAGATTGGAGAGGTGAGATATGTGTTGCCAGGAGACCAATGAGCAGGTTAATGTGGTTCTCTGGGTGAGAAGTGTTGATGGATTGAATTAGTTGGATGGCCTTGTGAATGGAGAAAAGAAAATAGATATAACAAATATTGTAGAAGAGGCAGAGAGAGATGGAGAATGATTCTGAGGAGACAAATCTATAATTGGAACAATCTTAATGCCCTTAACAGCGTCATGGGATTTAAGAAGAATGGATAAAATTGGGAGAAAGATATTGATCTCTGCTTAGGACATGTTGAGTTTGAGGTACATTGAGGCATCCAGTTGAAAATGTCCCTCAGGAAGTTTGTGATGCACATGTCTGGTCTCAGGAGATACATGGAGTTAAGGAAATAGATGTGAGTTATTTATATAGATCTGGGAGCTATTTATATCTTTATAGAGATATTAAAGAAACCCACAGAAGGTAATGAGATTACCAAGAAATAAAAGAGGACTCATAATAGTTATCTGGGAGGTCCTCATGTCATAAACCAATTGGTTATGGGTTGGGACTTACAAAATTATTCAAGAAAGGAAACTGACAAGTCATCAAATATGTTACAGGAGCATCAGGAGAGAGCAAAGTCATGAAAACTCAGAATGATGGTGTGATTATCAGTATAAAATCCTACAGAGAAGGCTAAGAAATGAGAAAAAACAATTTTATGGCTAAGTTATTATATAAGTTCTTATAACTAAGTGATCCTTGCTAACTGTGGGAACAATAGTTTTGGGTGGCTTAATGAAACCAGAAATCAGATTAGAAGAAGTTGAAAAGTGATCTAATCATGGCTGCATTAATTTGTTTGTGCAAAAGCTTTTTAATTTAATCTAATAAAAAATATTCACTTTGCTTCCTATAATCTTCTCTGTCTCTTGTTTGGTTGTAAATTCTTCCCTTTTCTGTAGATCTGACAAGGTACATTTTTCCAGGCACTCCTAATTTACTTATATTTTTTCTTTTAAGTTTATTTACTTTTAGTTTACAACATTCAGTTCCACAAGTTTTTGAGTTTCAAATTTTCTCCCCTTCACTCTCCTCCCCCCTGTCCCCTACGATTCTTCACAACTTGACTAATGTTTAATGTGAAGGTATATGTAGAACCCTAATTTACTTATGATATCATTCTTTTTGTCTAAATTATTTATTCATGTTGACCTTATTTTAGTATATGGTCTGAGATATTGGTTTATGACTAGTTTCTTCCAAACTACTTTTCAGTTTTCCCACCGATTTTTGTCAAATGCTCAGTGCTTTACTGCACTGAGGGGATTTGGGGATTTATTAAACACTAGATTACTATGACCATTTACTACTGTGTATTATGTACCTTATCTATTCTACTGATCCACTAATTTATTTTTTAACCAGTATAAGATTGTTTTGATGATTAGAGCTTTCCAATATAGTTTAAAATCTTACTAGTAGACCATATTCCTTCGCATTTTTTTCACTGATTCCTTTAAAATTCTTGACCTTTTGTTCTTCCAGATGAATTTTGTTATTTTTTTCCTAGCTTTAAAAATGTTTTTTGGTAGTTTGATTGGTATGTCTCTGAATAAGTAAATTAATTTAGGTAGAACTATAATTTTTATTATATTGACTTGGCCTACCCTAGAACAATTAATATTTCTTAAATTGTTTAAATCTATATTCGTGTGGAAAGTATTTTGTAATTGTGTTTTTATAGTTCCTGGATTTGTTTTGGTAGATTCATCATTATTGTTATCATCATTATCATTATTCCCAAGTCTTTTATATTGTCTGCAGTTATTTTAAGTGGAAATTCTCTTTCTATCTTTTCTGGATGAACTCTGTAGGTAATATATAGAAACTCACACACACACACACACACACACACACACACACACACACAATATCTTGCAACTTTGCTAAAGTTGTTAATTGTTTCAAATGGTTTTTTAGTTGATTCCCTGGTATTTTTTAAGTATACCATCACATTGTCAGTAAGCCATGGTAGTTTTAGTTTTTGTTGCTATAGCACCAATGCAATATGCACAGTGCCAATAGGGACTATGAATATGCTGGCATAGTTCTCAATCACAAAATATAACAGACTCTCCATATAGAAGACAGAAGCAAAACATTTATTCAGACACCAGAAAGCCAAATCCCAACATCAGGAAACCAAATTCATCATAGCAACAAGGAAGCTAATACACCATAGCACAGTAGGGAACTATACCATCCTTTAGCCTTCCAACAAACAAATACTCATAAGCCTAGCTGTCATAGCAGGGGGCAAGCAAACAATCACAAACCTACCTGTCTCCCTGGGCGCTTTCTCTCCTCCCTCCAGCTCTAACTTCTCTGACTCCCAGATTCCTGTGGGCTCTACTCCACCCTTCAGCAAACTCCTCCCACCACAGCTCCATGTGATTACATTCAGCCTATTAGGGGGCAAGGAAGATATTCAAATTCCCTTGGATTTATTAAGGAGTAGGGAAGATCTTCACATTACCATTACAGTTACCTCTTTTTATTTCTTTGATTCCTTTTTCTTGCCTAATTGCTATGCAAGCATTTCTAGTACAATATTGAATAATAATGATGATAATGGTCAGCCTTGCTTAAACCTTAATCTTATTAGGAAAGCTTCCATTTTATTCCCATTAAAAATAATGCTTGATCTCAGTTTTAGATAGATATTGCATATCATTTTAAGGAAAGTTCCATTTATTCCTATACTTTCTAGAGTTTTTAATAGGAATGAGTATTGTATTTCGTAAGCTTTTTTTTTCTGCATCTAATAAGAAAATAATATAATTTTTTTTGGTCTTGTTATTGATAAGGTCAATTATGCTGATACTTTTCCTAATACTGAACCAGCACTACATTTCTAGTATAGATCCTACCTCATTATAGTTTATGATCTTTGAGATATATTGTTGTAATCTCTTGCTAGTATATTATTTAAAATTTTTACATCAGTATTCATTAGAAAAATTGACTTATAATTTTCTTTTACTGTTTTTATTTTTCTTGATTTAGGTATCAAAACCATATTCCTGTCAGAAGGAATTTGATATTATTCCTTCTTTA
>CM053580.1:382315064-382330368 GCA_028627135.1 Pseudochirops cupreus | reverse complement strand
GATGAGCAGGGTAGGTAGAGAGTCACAGAAGAACAGACCTACAGTGGGACAATATTCTTTCAAAATTCAGGTAAGTGATCCAAAATGGAAATCTCAGAGGCTTATAGATTGTCTTGTGTTTAGATAAAACAAAAGCAAGGAGGATGATTTCTGTATTTTGCCTTTCAATTAGCCAGATTTGACTATGGTTTAGCATCTTCTGCTAAAAAAGATGCTAAAACTTAGCATCTTTTGTTCTGAAGATAATGCTCAAATTGAGTTGGAGTGGGGGGAGTGGGAGGAATTTGTTTTCCTCTTTAATGTATTACAGGCTGGACCTATGATTTCCTTCACACGGGAAACTCACAGGTGAACAAACACCTTCTATCCAAGGCAGGTTGGCTCCTTCTCAGAAAATGATAAGTTTAGAGAATTATCAAATATGAAACTACATATGCAACAAGGCAGAACCAGATTATAATACAGCTGGGGAATATTTAATACAATAAATAATAATATAACAGGACATGGATGATGTAAATACGTGGTTTTCTAAGTCAACATGAGGCTGGCAGAAATACTCATGTATAGTTTCTAGAATTTGACACTATCGGCTCACTCTCTTGTTTAGATCCCCCAAGTAGCGGGATCAGGAAAGGCTTTCTATAGAAAGTGGCACCAAAGATGACATTAAAAAAGAAGCTAAGGTTTTGAACAAGTGAAGATGAAGAGTGAATACATTCAAGGCATGAGAGACAGGCTGCACAAAGGAAGGTAGGAAAGAAATGCAGTTGGGAAATTGAATGATAAGTTTCGGGAGTATCAGGCTATAAGATTTACATTTTATCTAATGAACAACTGAGATTTATTACATGTTCTTGCAATGAGAAATGAGATATTTTAGGAAGGGGTATAAAATGAATTAGAGGAAGAAGTGACTGGAGAAGGGCAACACAGAAGGTTGTTGTAGCGTGTATAGTAAGGAAAACCATTTGCCTGGTGAATTTCCCAATGTGACTAATGTAGAAATATGTTTTGCATGATCATACTATATAACCTATATCAAATTCCTTACTGTCTTGGGAAGGGGATAGGAGAGGAAGAGAGAGAACTTGGAACTCAAAATTTAAAAAAAATGTTAAAATTGTTTTTACATAAAATTGGGAAAAAGTAAAATAGTATTTAAAAAAAATACACATCACTGGGTAGCACTGGCAGCAATAAAAAGACCAAATGTATCAAAGTGTTATTGAATTCTTTAAATGTTTCTATAGCAGTCTATCCACTTGTTTGGCCTCCTTGACCATCTACAAAGAAAGGAAAAAAATGTTTACAATTAATGTACTGAATGGCAGGAATATTGTTAAATTGACACATCATATAATCATATTCTAGCGCACATAGTATCAGCCAAGAGAGGAAGGAGGTCTTAGACATCAGTTCATCATCTAATCAATCAAAAACATTTATTAAGTTCCTATAACGTGCCAGGCTTTGTGCTTGCCCTAAAGGGGGTCACATTCTAATGAGGGAGAAAACATTTAAATGACTAGGTACATACATGCTATATAAAGAGTAGATGGAAAATCAACTCAAAGGGGAAGGAATTCATAGTGAAGGGAACCAGGAGAGGCTTCCAGTAGAAAGTACTCTATAAACTGGTAGCAATAGGGCTACTCTCAACCTCCTGGGAGCTCCTAGGGCCCTGAAACAGGCGAAGTAGGAGTGAGGCCAGAAATAGACTCATTACACAGATGTAATCATAATAATAGTTTTTTTTAATGAAGAGGACAGTAATCAAGAGAAGTGTGATGTATAAGAGCATTATACATATGGGGAATGGTCAATAAAAAGACACAAAGATGGGAGATGGAATGTCATGTGGGAGAAACAGCAAACTGGCCAGTGTTATTTGGATTGTAGAATCTGTGAGGTCCTTTTTTGGATATGTTGGATTTGAGATGCCTGTAGGACATCCAGTTTGAGATACGCAAGGCATTTGGTGATACAGGATTGTAGCTGAGGAGAATGAATATGGCTGGATCTATAGACATGGGAATCATTTGTAGAATAATAAATACTGAATCCATGGAAGATAATGAGATAACCAAGTAACTGTGCTGTATCAGTTCCAGAAATCTGAGGAATACTTTCCATTCAGGATCACTCCAGTGATAACTTATTCAGCAAAATGTAATACAATCCTACAGAAGGAAAAATGAATCTTTAATGAAATAGAAGACTTCTAAGCATTTAGGTAGAAAGATGAGAGTTTGTTGAAACTTTAACTTCAAACGTAAGAGTTAAGAGAAACATTAAAAGGTAAACATGAATGAACAGTGATGAAGTATTGAAAAAAAAACTGCTTACATTCTAATACAGGGAGATAATATATATCCCTTCTAGAGTCATGGAGAAAAGGTAACTAGATAAGGTCTGAGAGTCATTCTGCTATGTCTTGATGATGTTAAAAGAAGGGAGAGGAAGACAAATGCACTATGAGGGGGAGAATAAAGAAGATTAGGGAAAATTATCTCATATAAACAGGGTATGCAAGTAGCTCTATATACAACAAAAAGAAGGAGTTTGGCGGGGCAGCTGGCAATTGAACCTCTCTCATGTGAACTGGTGAAAGAATGGAAGAACACACACACACACACACACACGTACACACACACACATACAGAAACACATTTCACTCATGAGGGAAATAGGGGGGAATAAAGAAGAGGAACTAAAGGGAGGGCATATTAAGAGATAGATTCACCTTAAATAAAACAAAGTCAAAGGATATAAAAAAATGTTTATAGCTTTTTCTGAGGTGGTAAAAATGGGGAATCTGAAGTAGTACCCATAAATTGGGGAATGACTAAACAAGTTATGATATGTAAATATGAAGGAATACCATTGCTCTGCAAGAAATGGAAAAAAAAGGATAGTTTCAGAGAAACTTGGGAAGACATATGATAAAAAGTGAAGTGAACAGAACTAGGAAAGCAATTTAAATAATGACAATACCTTGATAAGGACAAACAAGAATCAATGTAATGACAAGTGTAATTCCAGAGGATGAGTGATGAAACATGCTACCAACCTCCTGATGGAGAAGTGAGGAACTCAGAGTGCAGAATGAAACTTATTTTTTGGATACAGTCAATGCAGAGGTTCAATTTGTGTGATTATATATGCTTGTTACGAGAGTTTTGTTTTTCTTTCATTCATAGGTACGAATAGGGAGAGATGAACTTTGACTAATTCATATATATATATATATATATATATATATATATATATATATATTTTAAAAGAATATAATGAAGCACAACTTCAATGTGGCAATGCTCCTTGATGGCTAGGCAATGATTTATACCACTTTTGTGTGACCTTGAGCAAATCACTTCACCTCTCTGGGCCTCAGTTCCCTCATTTAGTTAAGGAAGGTCCTTGACCTCAGAGGTATAGTGCAGTTTTAGTGCTATGATCCCACAAGCAATGCCTGCAGGATCTAGCATATATCTTTAAAAATAATTTCATATTTTTTCCAATTTACAAGGATGTATTTTCTTTCTCTATCATTGCTTTCCAATTGAACAATAGCAAAATAAAATTAATAAAATAAAAAAATAAAAATAAAACCCTCCTGACAAAAATGAATTGCCAATTATAACAAATACCTACGTTGCCCATGTCTGAAAATAAGTCAATTAACCCTAATTTCCTGAAGTATCTCTATAATTTTAATTTTCTTCTTTTATCATTTGTGCCAATTTGAGGGGTATAAGGTGGTATCTCATAGCTGCTTTAATTTATACTTCTGATATTATTAGTAATTTGGAGAATTTTTATATGGTTGTTGATGGCTTTAATTTTTTTCCCTTGAAAACTTTCCATTTTTTTTTTAACTTTTTTTTTCTGTTGGGGAATGACTCTTATTCTTATCAGTTTTTTTTACATATCTTGAATATGAAATCTTTATCAGAGCAACTTGCTGCAAATATTTTCCCAGTTAATCTTTTTCTTTCTAGTGTTAATCACATTTGTTTTTGTTTATGAAAAAAAATTGAATTTTATGTAATTAAAATTTACTATTTTATCTTTTAATATTCTCTGGATCCTTCCCTATCGATAGACATGGAACTTAATTTTATCCTCATTCTTCTAACTTATTTGTTATGTCAAATTTCATGCCAAGTCACATATCTATTTGGAGTCTATTTAGAATGTGATGTGAGACATTGGTCTAAATATAATTTCTACTAGACTGCTTTGCAGTTTTTCTTGTGCTTTCGGTCAAATAGTGAGTCTTTCTCCTCAGAACTGGGTCTTGGTTTTATCAAATACTGTTCTGCTGAGTTTGTTTGCTTCAGTATGTCATCTACCTAATCTATTCCACTGATTAGTTTCTCTTTTTTTAAAACAGCACCAATGTATAGTATGAGATTCGTTTTACTTGTTGTTGTTTAGTCATTTTTAGTCAGGTCTGATTCTTCATGACCCCATTTGGGATTTTATTGGCAAAGATACTGGATTAGTTTGCCATTTCCTTCTCTAGATCATTTTGCAGATGAGAAAACTAGGTCACCTTATTTCTCATTTTTCATTACTTCTTGAGGTTCTTAAACTTCTGAAGCTCCAGATTTATTTGTACATAATAGATACTCAATTCATATTTGCTTATTTATTAAAGTTTTTTCATCATGACAGACCAACTAGGAGTGCAGCAATCAGAAACAATCATGCATTTTGAGCCAAGGTGTTGGACAGGGAAGAGCTGAAAGGAAATAGTGGAGGAGGGTACTAATTGTTGCCAAAAGTATGTAGGCTTATAAAATTATAAAGGTTTGCTAATCAGTCTTTTCAGGGACCACTGCTTCTTATTGCCCTCAAGGATAAGAACATAAACTGTAGGGACACTAGTCATCTTTGAATACAAATTACAAAAGATATAATAAGAGAATTGGAGTAGAGAAGAGAATGAGCGAGTGAATGAACAAGCATTTATTAAATCCTTACTATGTGCTCCCTGACTCCAGCAGACCATTAGTTTTTGTCTTGGGAAAATGAGATTAGAGCATTTTCAACAGTGCCATGTGGTTTATTAGTTAATAATAGTAATGATTTGAATATTTATTTAGTCCTTTAAAACCTCCAGACAGTTTTTAGGATAACTTCTGACTGTCAGGGCATTTACATGTATCCCATATAAGCTCTGGGAATTATTTTACCAATTCCCACTCCTACTAAAAAATCAGATCTTCAGAAACTGCTTCTATATCTCCCCCAAGATTCTAACTTTTGAGGGGTCCTGGGTTCTTATCTAATGCTATTGTTTCCACTCCTTACCAGCATACTTCCCTCAAAGATTATTAGACCAGTCATCTAGCCTTAAGACTCTTCCTGAAAGATGGCTTTACAAAGGTGGTGCAGTAAGAATATAGTACACACACGCACATATAAATTTATGACACATTCTCTCATATGTACATTCAGAGTCCAGGAAAAAGGAGGCTCAAGCTTAGAAGGTACACTTGGCAAAGCATAGCACAGAGATCCTACTTATTGGAAATTGTTCATGGGGTACTTATGAAGCTACCTTTATGCATGGTGAATCTGTATGTCCTTGGGGTCCAGTGAAGACTTTTAAGTCAGCTGATCTGGGGATATTGCTAGGACACTAGGAAAATGGAAAGCCCTAAATCTTCCTCCAATGATTTCAAGCTCAAAAGGTCCTTTTTTGGCTAAAGCTACGGAGAAAGTGATGGAAGGGGTAAGAGACCCTGGCTGAGGTCAAAATCAAGACTTTTCCTTTCCATCCACAGGGGATTCCTTCTCAGGAATGTGCTGTAAAACCATTCTTGCCCTAATATTTTGAATAGCTGGTTCTTTGGCTTGAAAATTTATAGACAATTTCTGGGATATGACCCAGTTTCCTTGGCCCATCCAAACATAATTCTTGAGCAGCAGCATCACAGCTTCAAAGACTTTTCCGTGCCTAGAGTAAGGTCTATGAGATTCTTTGATTGATTAGGCATCTTATCACTTTCTTTAACTGGGATGGGTTTGATTGAGTAAATCAGTCGTTTCACTATTAAACACACAAAAGTATTTATTGCCTGTCTTATAGTGAAGATAGCATTTTATAGTTATCTATAAATCTCAGGTTTTATCTATATATGTAGGTATATATTTACAAAATATATATCTATAAATCATATAGGTATAATTTATTTCTTTCTCTAAATATCTATCATATATGTTATATATATCACATAAATACATATGTATATACATATGTATACATATATATATGCACACACAGTGCTATAGAGATGTAAAAACCATCATTTGCCCACATAAGACTTTGTTCTGAAAAAGTGAAGATATCTGGGATGTAAGGTTAAGAAAAAGGGGTGAGTTGAATACTGGGTATTAGACTCAATGAATGCTTACTTGTTTGAATACTTGTTTTCAGTAGTTGACTCTTTCCGCCTTCTTTCTATCCAGTGAGATCAAGAGAGATGAGTTTATATCACACAGGGAAATTTCCTTGGACCCTTCTGACAATTACAGGGACAGAAGTGCAGGTTAAATGCACTTACCCAAGAGAACTGGAGACACAATTCTCCTATTCCTATGTTGCACAAACAGACTGGATACATCTTTAGGATACATCTGCAGTGTATGGAGCTCTGGGCTTACAATGAAGAAGGCCTGTGATCCTTGTCATAGTTAACCTCTCTGGGCTATTATCTCCTCATCTATAAAATGAGAGCCTTGAAGTTCCTTCCGGCCCTAAATCTTTGATTCTTTGGCCCTCTCAGCACACTTTTGATTGGAAGAGCCTTATGCAAATACTCTTGCTAAATGTCCTCTGGGAGCAAATTGGGGATTGAGGTGGAAGCATAGAAACATATTAGGGACAGAATGAAGGAAGCAGATATAAGGGGGTAGGGCTCTGAGCCAGGATTTGATTTGGTGGAAGCACTAACCCACATATTAGATATAATAGAACTTACCTAGGGGTGGCCAGAGCAGTAAGTAGTCCCTAGACCTTTGAGAGTTAGAAGGATCTTTGTGGCTACCCCAGAGCAACTGCTGGTATTGAGTGGTATGTGTGATAGGTAAGACTGAACACTTTATTAATATGTTCTGGTCTTGATTGTGAAAAGCAAAAATTGCTGGTCACAGTGTCCTCTCTACTCTTAACCTAATCATCATGTCATGGAGATGTGAGATAGTATTATTATTTTGCTACTATCTATCTACACACACAGATTCACACACATATATACACACATGTATATGCATACACACATATGCAAGTATGTGTGTATGTATAATATAAAAAGAATATAGATGACATATGAATACTATATATAGTATTCCTATAGTTTTTTGGGGGGGAATGGGAAGAGTTAGGGCAGGGATAAGCTTTCACACACTTCCTTAAATCCACACTTTATAAAGCCTTCACAAGAACATTCGAGATCATCCATGACCACTTGCAAAACAATGAGTAGGAATGAGATAAAAGAAGAATACTGAGGATCAGAATCTCTGTATTCTCTGATAAATTGTAGTGAAAAACTGAGCCTTTTCTCAATACAAATCATGTTGATGTCTCACCTGTGCTTCAATTTCTGATATGATTACAAAAAAGAAAAATCAAAAGAAATTAGACATTAATTTGGATGTAGGAAAGAGCATTAACTTCATAGATGAGTAATTATACACATAGAGGTTTCATGAGACTTTGTATATGCTGTCATACTCTGCTTCAACAAAAGCAGGAGGCTAAGTGTGAGGGAGAAGAATTACTTAGTCTTGAAAGGTTTCACTTTACATTGCTTCAAAACTATAAAACTTCAGTCACAAGAGATACAAAGGCTGACCCCTTGTGGCTAATAGAGAGGATTACAGTGCTGTAAGATGTAAACTAGCTTTCCCAAGAGAGGGATAGCTCACAAAGCAGTTAATACTTCACTGAAAGTAACCTGAGTATGATCTAAATTTAGATTGTGCGAGTATTCATAGGCTACCAGTGTATAGAAGAATTCTGACATTCAAGACCCTCCACAATCCAGCTGCAACCTACCTCTGTATACATGTCTCATATTACTCCATTATGGAGCAAGTGGATTATTCAGAATCCCCCATTTTCATTCCCTCTTGTTCATTGCTGTGTTTCTGCTTGTCATACCATCCCTCTTGACTTCAGTGTTCTTGCTTTGTATCTCTCCCTGTTGAAATCACTATTTTTAAGATTTAACACTTAATCTCTGATTTGATATTTTAGTCTATACTAAGATCTTTGTGGATCACAATTCTTTTCATATTTGTATTCTCTAGAGTCTATCGCAGTGTTTTGTATGTAGTGAGCGTTAAATTGAATTCAGCAGTGCTCCTTCCCCCCACCTTATAGGGCTACCATTTCTTTTTGGACACTCGAAGTCCCTGGCTGGGTTGTGACTCATACTATAGCTTCACCCAATTGGACCCACCTTTCTTGGACTTTCTTCATTCCCAGAAGCATATCCCTTCTATTTCCAAATAGGATTTCTTTAGCTATTCTACTATTCACATTTCCCTACCCCCTCCGCTTTGAGCCATTATTCTTGACTACAGAGTTTCTCTCAGGCCCAGAGTACTCACAGACACTCTACTGGCTTTCCTGAGCTCTTCTGTGGGTCTTTCCTCTTCTTTTTCCCCCCAGCTCTTTCAGTATCTTATACAATCCAGAAATGCCTCATTCTGCCCCCTTCCAGCAGCATAAGATTGTTTTGTTTGAAAATGCATTTCTTTTAGTCCCATTTTAAAACATTAGACAGGCTACATCTGTCCATATATTTGTCTAATTATTTGACTGATTAACTGGTTAGTTTCTTGACCAGTCAAGACAGTGGATAGCCTTTAATAATCGCAAATGTAGGGAGAGAGACAGAAAATGAATACAATGCCCATCTTTGGAAAAATCAAACCCAACAATCTATTGTTCATGCAGTTTGTAGACTCATTTTTTCTTTCTGAAGGTAGTAGCTTTATTAAAACTTAAGGAATAAGGTTGCATTTTAGATGTCATTTAGAAGTTACCTTTTGAAGATTTGGTTTCTTGAAGTAGATTTGACTCAAGTCATTTCCTTAAAATAGGACCTTGTTTGCTCTTTAAGCTACAAAATAATTCTATCTATCATCTGTCTATCTATCTATCTATCTATCTATCTATCTATCTATCTATCTATCTATCTGTCTATCTATCTATCTACATATATATGTCTCTTAAAAGGTTAACACTTTTTACACTTCAGATATGCTTTTTGTAAAATCTATGTTGAGAGTAATTGCAGTAATTGCAGATTGGTTTGGGGAAAGGAAAGAGATGTCAGTATAGGAAATGATTTAAGATGGAGAGAAGCTTGCAGTGAGGTTACTGGTGGGTCAGCAGTCAGCTCAGAGTTGTGATGAGCTTAACCTACATTCAGGCATGGATTTCAAAAAAGTCAGGAACAAAAGAATACAGATAAATACTATGTGAGAGAGGTTTGACTGCCATTGGAGATTTGTAGTTCAGAGCAACAAACATTGCCTTCTCAGAACTGAGAACAATTTAAGACCATCAAGATCTTTGAGTTGGAAGGTGGAATTGAGTCAAACCTGTGAAGTTCTTGAGCGAAATGTATCTCCTAGACTGAGAAGAAGGTGTGGAGACCTAAAAAGTCTAATTGTAGAAATAGTGTGGCATGGCTTCCCGAGGCTTTCTTGTGACTCTGCCTGGTTTCAACTCCATGGAACTAATTCCAAGATCTTCCTTTATATTGGGCAGACTTTAAATTTTCAGCTCACTCTACTTTGCATTTGAAGCCCTGACTGCTTTCAGTTCTGTGGAACAAGATTCCCCCATTTCCCCTTCCCCTCCCTCCTACCAACTTTCCAACCTTCTTTTTTGTCATAAGCTCCTAGAGGGCATAGACTTTCTTTTTCTTATTTGTCTCCCTCCAGCTTTGCACAGTGCCTGGCCCTTGGTAGGTACTCAAGAAATGTTTACTGAATTGAATGATTAGAAACTGAATTGGAAATAATTGGCAGCACTGAGACAATAGACAAAGGGAGGAAATGAAAGAAGAGACAGAAGGGAGAAAATGAAAGGAAGATGATCAGCCTCCTTTTCTGGCACAGGCAAGTCTGGGTAGCAGGTTGAAGCTAATAGTTGTAGGACAGTTGACAAGGACAGAAGTGCCAAAAAAAAAGTCTGTTCTTTCTCCAACTTCCCCTTCCAATGTCTGTAGTAGTAAATTATACTGTAATAAATTCATTCCTTTTACCTGATTATTTTCTGTCTCCTGATTTTTATCTTAGCTATTGTAAAGAGATCAGTGGTTACCCAGAGAAAAACAGAAATCTAAATTGTGTCAGAGAACAAAATCTTTGCCTTAATGTTAGTAGTTTTCCTAGTTGAGGGCTTTGAGCTATTGTGATTATGCTACTAATTTTTCTTCTGATATAAACTTGAAAGCAGCAGCAAAGGGGGTTAGGCAGACAGGAAGGGTCATTGAATTACTAAACAATTAAGATAACTTTGGTAACAAGGTGTGGCCAATTAAATCTCCAGGAATAAATAGCTAGAGAAGACAAATACTAGCAGGCAAACTATACTCTTCACAGATACCCAAAGCAATGGGTGTTACATCTGTATAAAGTTGGACCAATCATAACAACATGCCTTTCTATTATGCTTTGAAGTTTACAAATGCTTTTCTCACAACAACTCTGTGAAGTAGATAGTATAAATATTATCTCCATTTTACAGATGAGAAAGATGAGGACCAGAGAGAGAACGGCACTTGCACAAGTTCATGTAGCTAATCAGAGCGAAAATTTAAACCTAGTATTTTCAGCAACATTCTCCCTTAGCAAAGCATTATTGACACATTACAATTTATTGTTGTTCAGTTGTGTTTCAATCATATCTGACTCTTCATGACTCCTGCTGAAGTTTTCTTGGCAAAGATACGAAAGTGGTTTACTTTTCCCTTTTCCAGCTCATTTTACTGATGAGGAAACTGAGGCAATCAGGTTTAGTGATTGTTTGATTAAGTGATATAATTGCTTAGGATCACATTTTAATAAGTTTTTGAGGCTAGATTTGAACTCAGCTCTTGAGGATTCCAGGCTTGGCACACAGGCATGTTACAAATACATAAAAGATAGTGCTTCACTGCTTTATTTAAAAATTACAGCACTGTGCGTGAAAATATATTCAGTGTTTAAAGGCCAGATTTTGATTTATGAAGATAAGACTTCCTGACTCCAAGCCTAGCACTCTATCCACTGTGCCACCTACCTGCCAAATACATTACAATATAACTCCAGAAAAATTCACAATGCAACATCATTTAACCAATTATCAATTTAAAACACTGTTCTCATTGACACATGTTTCCAAAGCCATTGTGTTTCTACAAAATAAATTAGCTAAATTAGGCCCCTGTCTCTGAAGTTCATGTCACAAACTCTACTTTTCTATTTTATTTCAATAATAAACAGTTGCAAAGTGCCTATTGTATGAAATACATACATGGAGATACAAAGACAAAAAATGAAAATAACTCTTACCCTCAAAGCCGTTGTACTTTACAACAGTGATATAACATATATAAATGTAAGTAACTCCAAGAATATGGTAGCCTGGTGTAATGTTTACGTAACAGGAAGATCTTCGCTGCCCATTAATAGGCCTAACACATGGAGCCCAGTGTATGGGAGGAGCTTGCCCAAGAATGAGACAGAGACAGAGAGAAAGAAAGAGTGAGTGCACATGCAGAGAGCAGAGCAGAGAGAGAAGCAGCTTGAGCGGGCAAAGGGAGGAATCTTGCCTAGGGGAATTTGTTTGTGGGGAGGCCTAGCAGAAAGAAGGCTTATCATGTTGGCAGTTTCTGGATTAGTGACGAGTACCTTGTTAAATCTTACCTCCTGGTGTCCTAATGATGTTCCAAATAAATAGTTTGATTTTGCCTTTGAAGAAGAGAGTTTATTATATTTTGTGAATCTACCCTGGAAATACACATGCGTATTTATAGGCAGCTGCTATGGGTATTGCATTAGTGTCACACCTGGGCCAATGGTGGTTGTCCCTGGGAGAAATGATGTCAAGATTTCTTACAGACTATTGTTGATACTAGTTTTTGGATATCTGAAGTGAGGTCAGAGCTGAATATAAAGGTTCATTTGCCTACTGGTGATATTTGAAGTCATAGTACTGAATTAAATTCTTGAAGGGCAGAATATAAAAAGAGGGTTATTGGACCAAGGAGAGAGCCTTGGGAATAGGCTAGCAAGCAAGACCAAGTAGGAACACTTAAAGTTATAGACAGAGAACCAAGAGACTGGCATCTCTGAAAACTGAAGTGGGAGGATCTAGTCATGGCAACATATGGCCAGAGTCCCTGCTATTGGGGAGGTTGAGGCTGGATCCTTGAAGTTTATTTGGTAGTTCTCAGCTGCAATAGAGCTAAAGATGACTAGGTGTCTGTACTAAGTCCAGAACTGATGCAGTGAACTCTTAGGAGCAGAGGGCCAATGAGGCTGCCTAAAGAGGGGTTAATCAGCTCAAATAAAATATTTGGACCAGGTTAAAGCATCTGTGCCAATTAGACATGGAATGGGGCCTATGCCTGGCCACTGTACTTCCAGCCTAGGGGAAGTAGAAGAGCACTATCTTAAACTGTTCTCCTCTTGTTCTCATTCCCACTCCCTTGCACCATCCCCTCACCCCTGAAAAAAAAAGGAAAATTAAGTAGAAGAAAGTATCACATAAAAGAAGTATGAGTTTAGGTTCCACTTGAATTCTAGGCTTGAATATTGAACGTCCTCTTCTGATACCTCATTTTGTTCTAGAGGTGAACCTGTCTTTTCTGTTGGCAGGTACCAAGGTGGAAAGGCTTTGAGTATGAGACTGGCCATGGACTGTTCTCCAAAAACCAACCTGTCTAAGTTCTGAGAGGCTCATTTACTAGAAGGCTGACGACCACCAGGTAATGAATTTTTTGTTTTTAATTTTTTTGTGTCCATTCTAATTAATGAAATTCTCCAAAAAGGCATAGAAAGTGATTTACATTAGTGGAAGAGAATTGCAGTTTAAACCCAGGGATGCCAAAAGCTGCTGTGGTAGCGGCTCTGCCCACCCAAAAACTATTGACGTTTCATGATGTGTTGTGGTAGAACCATATCAAAGAATTCAGAATCACACCATCTCTAATCTAAGTATAGGCATTTATTGTGATTGATGCCTCTCACAAAGCAGGCTAAATTCCAAGAAGAACCAGCAACTTCAGAGAAAGCAAGATGAATTTTCATAGGGTAAAGATGCGATTATATAATAGAAATTTACATAGACTATAGGAATATGATTAGTATTAAAAAGGCAGGAGTTTGTTAAGGGATTAGGTAATGGTGGAGGGGTCTCATCTGTGGTTTGATGGTATTGTGGTCCTGTCTTGGGCTAGAGGGATGATGTGATTGTGATTACCCGTTTTTGTGGGAATGGGTCTGAGGGTAGTGACTAGATAGAGGCAGTAGTTGAGTTCCCATAACATGGAAACTCCTGTTGTCTCTGTGGGAACTAAGAATTCAGAGACACACCTGTTGTTCAAATGAGCAGTGAGGGATATATGAAGAAATTAGCACATTGGCAGGGGAGCTAGGTAGGTACAGTGGGACTGCAATGAAGTTAGAATCTTGGGATTGAGGGCAGCTTTATTAGGATTCCATCATAGAGAGTATCCATATTGATGAAATCAGGAATCTAATGAATGTTAAAAGATAGTTTGAGAAAATTTACCTTATAGACATTCAGAGTGGTGGCTTATGAATTTTGACATAGAAATTCATGTAATTAATCCTTAGGAAATTGAACGATATTTTGGGGATTTTAGCTAACTTTTAATAGATCAGATGCCCAAGGCAGAGATCAGAATAAATAAAAAACAAAAAACAACCAAAAATGTTAACACAATAAGAGATTAGTATGTCCTACTATCTAGTACAGTGGTTCTCAAACTTCCTAATGCCGCGACCCTTTAATACTCGAATGGGGGTGTATCAGCATGTGGGCAGACCCACCTGGAGACAGATAGAGGAGCAGTGTCTCTGCTCCTAAGACCATCGGAAATATGTGTTTTCCAATGGTCTTAGGCGACCCCTGAGACCCCTAAGAAAGGGTCATTCGACTCTCAAAGGGGTCACAATCCACAGATTGAGAACCACTGATCTAGTAAAAGGAAATAGACTTTATTAAAATATGGGTAACCAAGAAAGACTAAATTTTTTTAAAAAGCCCTTATTTATTCAACAGTAACAATTTTTTTCTCACCAAACTTAGATATTACTTACATCCACAACTGCTAAGTAGTAAAGAGGATTAATTTGATTTTTATCTCTTCTCTATGACTAGTGAACAGGAAAATGAACAATGAAATGCTTCAAATATGGACAGCAGAAGGGCTAAGATAAAAAAGCTTAGAACCTTGATCATCTATAAACTGAATAAACAGTCACTAAATAATTGAGAGTGTGTTGGAACAGGAAACAGGCAAATAATACCTGTGCTGTCACATAAATTATAAATCTGTATAATTATTTGGAAACTATATGACAACATTCTGATCACTTTGGTTCAAAAAGAACACTTTAGAGACTGAAAGGATGCAGCAGAAAACCACAGAAATGAATCCATATTAGAGCTTTTTGAATTAATCCTTTATATGTCACCTGTACTCCTTTGAAAAGACTTATCAGCCTTATCCAGTGTTGTTGTTGTTGAGTCATGTCTGACTCTTTGTGACCCCATTAGGGGTTGTCTTGGCAAAGACACTGTAGTGGTTTGCCATTTCTTGAGGCAATCAGGATTAAATGACTTGGCCAGGGTCACACAGCTAGTAAATATTTGAGACCAGATTTGAATGCATGTCTTCCTGATTCTGGACCTACTGCTCCATCTATCTATTGTTCCACCTGGCTGCCCCACCCTTATTTAGTGATGTACTGGTAAATGTTTAACAAGAAACTCCACCCCCACCCCCCCAATGTATGCAGAACACACTCTTAAAGTTTAATCTGTGTTAATTTTGATTACATTAAATTGAAAAGATTTTGTCCAAACAAAACCAAAGTAACCAAGATTAGGAGGTAAACAAGCAGAAAATTGGGAAAGAATTTTTACAACCAATGTCTCTGATAAACGTCTCATTTCTAAAATATGCCGAGAACTGAATCAAATTTATAAGAATACAAGTCATTCCCCAATTGATAAATGGTCAAAGGATATGAACAG
>CM053580.1:382274868-382314564 GCA_028627135.1 Pseudochirops cupreus | reverse complement strand
CCGCCATCTTGGCTCCGCCCCCTAGCATCCAAATTCTTAAAGGAGAAGTTAAGTGAGTTACAGATTCATGATCAAACAACAGATAAAGAGAATTGCAAAATGTAAAATAGATAATTTTAATTATATTCAATCAAAAAGCTTTTGCACAAACAAAACCAATGTACCCAAGATTAGAAGGAAAGCAGAAAGGTGGACAACAATCTTTCCAGTAAGTGTCTCTGATAAAGTTCTCATTACTCAAATATATAGAGAACTGAGTCAAATTTATAAGAAGCCATTCCCTAATTGATAAATGGTCAAAGGATATGAACAGGCAGTTTTCAGACAAAGAAATCAAAACTATCTATAGGCATATGAAGAAGTGTTCTAAATTACTTTTGATTAGAGAAATACAAATTAAAATAACTCTAAAGTACCACTTTACCCCTATGATACTGGCCAATATGACAAAAAAGGAAAAGATAAGTGGTGAGGAGAATGTGGGAAAATTGGGACATTAATGCACTGTTGGTGGAGTTGTGAACTGATCCAACCATTCTGGAGAGCAATTTGGAACTATGCTCAAAGAGTAACCACACTGTGCATACCCTTTGATTCAGTAATATGGCTACTAGGTTTGTATCCCAAAGAAATCATAAAAAAGGGAAAAGGACTACATTGCAAAAGTATTTGTAGTGGCCCTTTACATGATGGCAAAATATTGGAAATTGAGGGGATGCTCATCAACTGGGGAATGACTGAACAAGCTGTGGTATATGAATGCCAGGGAAACTGATATGCAATAAGAAATGATAACGAGGCAGATTTCAGAAAACCCTGGAAAGACTTGTACAAACTTATGCAAAGTGAGATGAGCAGAACCATGAAAACATGGTACATAGTACTAGCAACATTGTGTGATGATCATCTATGAATGACTCAGCTCTTCTCAACAACACAATGACACATGAAAAGGACTCACAAAGGAAAGTGCTATCTAAAACCAGATAAAGAACTGATGGACTCTGTATGCAGATTGAAGAATATTTTTTCACCTACTTTATTTCTTTTCATGTTTTTTTTCCTTTTGACATATTTCTTCTTTAACAACTGTTACTAATATGGAAATATGTTTTACACAATAGCACATGTATAGCTTGTATCAAATTGCCTACCATTTTAGTCAGAGGGGAGGGGACGGTGGAAGGGAGAAAAATTTGGAACTCAAAATCTCGTAAAAATGAGTGCTAAAAATTGTCTTGACATGTAATTGATAAAAAAGATAAAGATGCAGGCATGCACACATGAAGCTTATAATCATGGAAGCCTCATACCTGCTCTGATCTTTGTGTTTCAGCTTTTTAGTTATGTAAAAGAGTAGGGGCAGGAGATCAAGGTCAATGGGCTCATCCTGGCAACCTTTCTATGAGTTTTAGTGGTAATATATATGCTACTAAAAAGGGGGAGAATGGCCTTGCTTTCTTCTTATGCTCTGTAGTATTTATCTTTCCATGTCTTGCTCATAGAAAGAACTCAGTAAATATTTGTTGAATGAGTTAATCTAGAAAGAAGACTATAGCATCTATCAACTAGCGAACAATTGCTAGAAGATGATTATGAAGCCTCAACTTTAATTAGATAGAGATCTATGTGCTGCCAAAAGCCTGAATATAACACAGTGCCCAGTATGGAGTAGGGTAGAGTTGGTATGGGAAATCATCTTAGAATAAGTAAACCTTTAACCAAATACTGAATGGACTAATGGATATTGGTTCAATGCAGGATGATGGGAGAGAAATTAAGAGGGTGGGATAAGAAGCATGGAAATCCAAAAACAAGTATGTTCTCCTTAGGAAGAATGAAGTTATCTTTTTATGTCCCCTTTAGGACTTGATAAAAGAAACAAAGGAAAATTGAAGAGACCTGGAATTAAATTACAAAGTTGAAATAGAAATATCTAGATAAACTGTCTTCAAAAAAAGAAAAGTGCATCCCCATCTTCAGATGAGGGTGATGGGGCTGTGAAGAAGGGAAATTGAGAAAGAATGTCCTGACCTTCCACAACCAATAAGGTCAGATTTTTGAGTTTTCAAGTTAAGGAATTGAATTTAGCTTGGGTAAAATGGGAGTAGAAAGAGAAAGATAACTGATTTGGGGGGCTGGAGAAGTAGGAGACAAGGAAGTAAGAGAGAAATTAAGATGTTATCTGGTTGAATAGTCCCTGATCTCATTGACAAATCACAACTCACCCATACCTCCTCATCCTATGGGACTTTTATTTATGTCCTCTTATAAATCTTTCACTAGAAGTTCACTTAGTTTGCTAGGGATTTCCATCTAGATACCATTACATTATGTGACTTTACATGGAGCACACAAGTTTTCCAGCAATTCTTCCTGACCTTCACAAATAACTGGCCAAACTCCTTTCTGGGACCATACACCACCACAACAACTTCCTTTATGCTACTTCTTCCATGCAAACGTTTGTTTAGAAATATGCTGCATATTACTCACACTGAAGTCTGATGTTGGGATTTGTGAGTCTGTGTCCCAGATTGCCTTTTTTCTAGTTGGTCCCAGTCATACTACTTAGCTTATCCATTCTCTGGTTTGTTCTACCTCCTCACCAGCCTATTCTCCCCAACCCCTGCCTTCCTGTTTCTCTTTGTTTTGTCTTCTATTAGAATATAAGCTCTTTCAGAGTTTGAAACATACTGGTTTTGTTTTCTGTATCTTTAATATGTAACAGTGCCTGGCAGATAGAAAATGCTTAATAAATGTTTGCTCCATCTTTCTCTGTCTCCATATGGTTATCTCTCTATCCATCCATCCAAATGCTTCAATGTGAATCTATCCATTTATAGATCTATCTCTTTTGATATCTTTCTCTCTATCTCCATCACTCTTTGAGTGTCCCCAAATCAAAATTCCTAGGAGATCATTACTCCATTATTTTCATATATACAACATTCCCAGAATAATACTGATGTTAAAATAGCGGTTCTTCCTTTCAGGGGACACTTGAGGATCACTAAAATCATTGTACAATTTCCAAAGGCAAAGATAAGACTCTCCTACTAGTTAGTTTTTGTCCACCTGTGATGTCTGTCCATCCAATTGTACATCAGAGACTGGGCAACAAGCACTTTTAATTTAGCTGTTTTTTCATGAGATATAGGCCACATTCTTTGAGTGATTGTGAAGTTCGTTTAGGAGGAACTGCCCTGCCCTGTAGCCCAATATAATAAGCAAAATAACATCCTCAGAGAGAAGCATCTGGAGGACTTTACCATCTCTTAGGGAGGCCCTCTCCATTTGGACTTTAACAGACAAAGTTCAAATATTCTAAAGACAGGAGCCTGCAATTAGAGAACAATGTAAGAAGGGAGCATTTTTTCAGACAGATAGAATGGGAACTTTAGGATAAAGCTGGTTGTACCCTGAGAGGAAAAATGCAATTCACTTCTCTAATTGCTCTTGGGTTCTTCTGTTAGTATTACATGGAATGTATTTTCACAAAATCAGTACAAGATGAAAAACAGCAATCTTTCCTGTGACAGAGAAGGTAATTTCTTTAAAATTTGCTCTTTTGATTGGAGAAAGCACAAGCCACAATTGATTTTTCTGAAAGCAGAAACACTAATTCAAAATCTGTATAGGGAGCATTAACTATGTACGTGGCATTGTGCACAGGTCCTGGGACAAAAAATGACAGAAAAAGGGGAACATTGATGTATCTTAATACAGTTACTAGTGTTTATAGTCTTGTAGAGAAAATATCACATACAAGTAATTACATTAAAGACAAGTATGCTGTAAGTGAGGGAAGCATTGGCCAGCTAACATGTCAGATTAAAAACATTAAAGTTTAAAAAAGGATCTTTTGATAAGCCACAGCAATGGGCTAAATCTAGTTTTAGATAATAGGCAGTAATGACAGAATCAAAGAGACATCTAGTTAAACCAATATCTAAACAAGAATCTCTTTTACAGCAAACCTAACAAAAGGGGTGAGAAGGACTCAGTTCACACAGGCTCATGAGAGGCAATTGTTCGATCTTCAATGTATTTACAGAAATTGGCACATTCTACAAATCAGGGCTTGATTTATTGTTTTGTTCAAATGCCTAGAGTTAAGAATGTGATAGAGAAAATGTTGATAGTTTAAATTAAGTTTAAAAGTGAATCATGCCTATTTTTTTTTCCTGGGCAGCTGGTTTTGAAACATCACCAAAATACTGCTGAAGGGACTCCTCTACTTCCCAAAGTCGTTTGACTTTTAGACAGCTCTGATTGTTAGGATCATATACACAGAAAACCTAAATTTACCTTTTTAACATTCACCCATGACTCCTAACTCTGCCCTCTGGGGACAACTACAAGAGGTATAATCCCTTCTCCATGTAACATTCAAACCCTGAACAGCTATCCTATTCATCCAAATCTTTTGATGACCTTGCACAGCCCTCCCTCACTCAAATCAGTCAACTGCAAGTCATGTCATCATTTCCCTGATGCCATGGTCCTTTTCAAAAATGAAGGATAAACACAATCGTTGAGTAAAGCGAGCTGCCTGAATGGGGGACCCCGCTAGTTGGGTAACTCAGTTCATCCTCTCCCTCTTCTTCCTCTCCTCCTCTCCAAAGGAAGCTAAAATTTAATGGCCAGAAGCTTTCCACTTAACTTGGGGTTTACTAGCTAGATTCCTTCTTCCCTTCCTCCCTTCCTCTTCTTTCACAAAGCCATAAACCCAGTTCATTCTGAAGCTCATAGATTGGACCACAATAGGTCCCTGCCCAAGCTCCACTTAATGGCTGTATTTTGAGCTCTCCAGGCTTAGAGTGAATGTCAATGATAACTATTTCTCTTCAGAACAGCAACCCTGAGGCTCTTCCCCTCCCAGCTTGATTTGTTTTTTTTCTTTTTTTTAATCAACGGGGAAATCTCTTCACTCGCTCTTTTTCCCTTTTTTTCCCTGGGTTTTATCTTTCTTTATCTTTTATATTTTTTTTGTCTTGTGTTACAAAAGGAAAATATGGGGCAGGGAAGAAAGGCAACAGTACACTGTGAACAAGTCTTGGGGATTTTAACATACTCAAAATTCAAGACGAGTTGACACTGTGACACAGAAGCCAAAACAACTAATGAGATCTCAGTCTCCACGAGGCGTGTCCCAAATGAGAAGTGGTAGCTCTAATTCACCTTGTCCTTGTCAGGACACATTTGGAGTGGAATTGCATACCTACTGCCTTAATTTTGAGCTCCTTTACTGGAGCTCATTCAGAAGTGGGGCACCAAGATGATCAAGGGACTTAAAACCATGTCAAAACTACACTGAACTGAATTTTTAGCCTGGGAAAGAGAAGACTTTAAAGAGGATATTGCATGTCTATTCAAATATTAAATTCTGTTTCAGATGGATTAGATTTACAATGGGTATAATTCACAAAGGAAAAGAACCCCATTCAAAATAAACTTGTAACCTTGGCAGTGTCCAACAATGAGTAAGGTGCTTGTATATCCCATTAAGGGAAGTCTTCTATTTGAAAATCTTCAGTGTCAAAGACACATGACCTCCTGAGGCAGTTCATTCTCTTGAGATGTTCTAATTTTTGGAAATTCTTTTTCTTTAAACCAAATCAAAATCTTCCATTGATTCAGTGGTTCTCAACCTTCCTAATGCCACAGACTATTCAATACAGTTCCTCATGTTGTGGTAACTAACCCCCAACCATAAAATTATTCTTGTTGCTACTTCATAACTCATTTTGCTACTGTTATGAATCTATCTGATATGCAGGATGTATCTTCATTGTTACAAATTGAACATAACCCACAGGTTGAGAAGCACTGCATTGATTGGTCCTAGTTTTGCCCTGTTGAGTCTAAATAGAATAATATTTCCTCTACAAGACAGAATTTTAAGTACTTAAAGAAAGAGTTCATGGGGTGGCTATGTGGCACAGTGAATAGAGCACCAGCCCTGGAGTCGGGAGGACCTGAGTTCAAATCCAGACTCAGACACTTAACACTTACTAGCCATGTGACCTTGGACAAGTTACTTAACCCCAATTGCCCCGCCTTCCCCCAAAAAAAGCAGAAAAAAAGAAAGAGTTTATCCCTCTCTCCCCCCAAGTTTATTTCTTCTTTAGGCTAAATATTTTTTAGGAATTTCAGTCTATCTATGTATCCTATGTATTTGAGTTCCCTTGTCATCCATGTTGTGTTTTTCTGGATATTTTCCAGCTTGACAATATCTTTCCTAAAATGAACTATCTGGAATTAAACACAATACTCTTGTGTAGTATGACTGGGGCAGAGTATAATAGGACCATCATCTCTTTAATTGTGGAAACTAAACATCTGTATATAACACCTAATTTAAAGCCAGCTTTTTAAGCTACTATGGAAGGTTCTTGATTCATACTGAGTCTGCCAAAAATCCTAGGTATTTTTATTATTCATGATTCTCTAGCTATACTTCCCTCAGCTTATGCTTATACAATTTATCTCTTTAAAAAATTGTCTCAAATAGTCAGTGTGGCATTGAATGGAGGGCTAGCCTTGGAATCAGGAAGAGCCTGTTTCTGACACATATCACCTATTAATATGGGCAAGCCATTTAAACTTTCAGTGCCCCAGACAATTAACTTAGACTATAAGGTACAGACAAGTTGCTGATCTGCACAAGGTGTTTCCTTACCCTTCACTGATAAAATAAAACAATTTCAGAGCGAATATAGATAGGTACATATACATACATATACATAAATACATATTAATATATACATGTATATATTAAAATTCATCATCACAAACTCTCTAAATATTTTTGGACCCTAATTTTATCTCTCAACAAATCAGGAATCCTACTCAGCATCAGATCATCTGCAGATTTCATAATATTAATACATCTTTTAAAATTGTTAATTTAATAAGAAAAGTTGGTAAGAGAATATGTGTGTATATATGCATATGTATATATATGTACACACATATGCATATACACATATACATATGAGTGTATGTAGATGGATTTATATTTATATCTATATCCCTATGGCACTCCACTCAGTTGACATCACTCACTCCCCAGGTTAACATAAATTTATTTATCAAAAAATCTTTGTTTCTAGGCATTCGACAAATTTTAAATTCACCTAACATATTATCCATATGCACATTTCTATCTTATCCATAAGAGAGCCCTTGGAGACTGGAAAACACTTTAAAGACTGTGTAGTCCAATCTTTTGAAGAAATTGGAACTGAAGGATTAGATGATTTATCAATTGTTACAAAGAGAGTTATCCGTAGAGTCAAGATTAGAGCCAAATTCTGCATTCCAAGAATCTTTCTGCCAAGGAACAAGGACTCTCACATTGTAGTCAAATTGAAAGGAAGACTAACAACGCACATTTTTGTAGTCCTTCAATTTTTTCAAAGTACTTTCCTTCCCACAATTGTGAGAATAGTCATTTAAGTATTATTATCATTTCCAGTTTACAGATGAGGAAACCGAGTTAACACAGATGGCAAATTGTGGAGTTCAAACAAGTCAGCTACTGACTCCCAATCCCATCTTCTTTGCAGTATATCACATTGCCCTTTTCCAACAAAGGATGACAAAGACATCATACAGTCTTAATATGGTCAACTCTTAATCTCACATAATAATCTAAGTAGGTATTATTGATATTATGAAAATGGATAATCAACAAATCTTATATTTAGTTTTGTATTACACAAGAAGATAGTCATTTATTTGAATTTAAATGTTTCCAAAGGGACGCAAAAAGAAGATTGTAGATAGGAACCTGGTTTGTGGTTGTGGATGCAATTAATTTTTAATAACTCATAAAAATGTACTATAAAGTATTGAATATCATATAAAAGTTAGAGATTGTCTTGAGACCTTTTTAAAAGACCATCTCTCTTCATGTTAAGTTCTGATCTTTGGGAAAATTCCATAAAGGGACAAGATATGTTTCATAGATGAACTAAAATATGAAATGAGTAGATTAATTTAAAAATGCTTGCTCATCAAGGATACACTTGAGTCTTTTACATATTGATTGATTTCAGAGAAAAGCTGCATTATAAATACAGAAGATGAACTCCTAATTGAATATCAGGTGGTTGTTATTGTTGTTGGATGTTCCCCACTCTACTCTCAGTGGAAGGAAAATGTGATTAGTAAACCTAGAGAGTTTTAGCAGTTCATCCCTATTAAAAGAATATCTGTATTAAATTATCCCCTTGACTCAGTCTCATATGGAAACATTGAATATCATTTCAATAACTGGAAAAGTACTTGGCTTTATGCCCACCCCTCCTCCCAATGGATTCTTTCTCTTGACTTCCTTATTTCTGTTAATCACACCATATTCTTCTAATCATCTCGTCTTGAAGACTTGGCACCATCTTTGACTCTTCCCTGTTCTTCACCTTTCATATCCAATCAGTCACTAAATATGATTGTTTCTTGGGAATATGGGAGAGGAAAATACTGCCTCAGGCAAAGCAATTGGACTAGATGACCTCAGAGATCTGTTTCATCTTCAGAATTCTCTGATTCTTACATTCCTTTTCTTGAACTGCCTTTCAAAGATGTATTTTTTTTTTGGTGCAGAGAATATTAATTTATTTGGCTATCGATATATTCATGCAGATGATCTCTTTTTAGATAACTTATAAACTTGAAAAGTCAAACATTAGTTGTTGTTTTTTTTAAATTGGAAGATCATCATGGATGTCATATTCCATCACCCATGTGTCTTGGAGAAAAGGGAAGGAAAGAGCAATCATGAGCACTAATGTCTGAGGAGACTTCATGCTTTAAAACTGTGATGAGGAGAAATACCATAAGCCAGGGCAAATGCTCTGCTTCTCACATAAAAAGATAGCTCTAAGGAATGAATTGTCCATTTACCAGGCTAAAGAGAATAGAATAGAGACCCAGGAGTAGATCCACAGGAAGAGATGGGTCTAGAATATATTCAACTATGAATATTTTAGATAGATTTTCCCTGAAGTCTTCTTCAGATATTGGGTGAGCAACAGCTCAAGATAACTATCTATAGCAGTGGTTCTCAACCTTCCTAATGCCACAACCCTTTAATACTAGTATGTGGGCATATCTGCATGTGGGCGGACCCACCTGGAGATGGATAGAGGAGCGGTGTCTCGGTTCCTAAGACAGTCGGAAATATGTGTTTTCTGATGGTCTTAGGCAACCCCGTTAGCCCCCTGTGAAAGGATTGTTCAACCCCCAAAGGGGTTATGACCCAGAGATTGAGAACTGCTGATCTATAGAAAAACAAAGAACATGATTCTTGATAGGGAACAGAATTCTAGAGGATTGTGAGGTGGCCAAAGTTCATGATGATTTTTTAGATTTATTTTTATTTACCTGAGGTGAATTTGAAAGTTTATCTCATCAAAAGCCCCATCAATATTTTGTTTTTAAAATACCTTTATATAAAAGCCCACTCTACATAAGTAATTCTCCTCTTAAAAGCTTTGTAATAGAAAAAAGATACATTTTAGGGATTGGTGGTCATTTTGGAACAACCTAAAACAAACAAAAATCACTGGATGCTCATAACACTTTGGAATTTAATGAACAGCAGGTTCACCTTGTAGTCTATCCCAAGAAGTCTACTACTACAAGTACCAAAAAGTGCTCTTTATCACAGTTGACTCCACCTCCCACCCTCAGGGTATTCAATTTGTGTTATAGTCTGGCTACATGCATTGAGACCTTGGAGATATTCAGCAATCAGATATTCCCAAATATATAATCCCTATTCTCAAATATGTACAGTGAACATGTATTTTGTGACATTTGGAAGTTCGATTATCTTTAACGATTTTCTTCTAGATATCATCTGAATCCAGCAAGAAGGATATGGAACATTTAAATAAAGTAGGAGTTTACACAGAAGCATTTTTATCTCCTTAATGAAGCAAATGTTGGCAACTAAACATTGAAGAAGTAGGGGTAGAGGGTGAATTCATTAAGTGAAGTATAGAACTACAATGTCTTATTGATGAGACAATATAGCAACTTTCATTTTTGAAGTATGAGATTTTATATCATTTCTTTGAGGTACATACACCACTGATATTTTTTTTTTAATAAGGATTTTAGGACAGCTACGTAGTATAGTGGATAGAGTGACAGCCTGGAGTCAAGAAAACTTGAGTTTAAATTAGGCCTCCGACACTTCCTTATCCATATAACCCCAGGGAAGTCACTTAACTTCAGTCACTCACAGTTTTCTTATCTTCAGAATATAAATAATAATGACCCCTACCTTCCAAAGTCACATGAGGGTCAAATGAGACCATTGTAAAAGACTTAGCATAGTAAACGTGACATAAATGTTGCCTATCATTATTATTATTATTCTTCCCCTACTGCTCTCTCACTGTTTTGTGACTTTCAAAAAGTCACAAAATAATTGTAAAGCTTTACTGAAACATTGTAGAATCAAGTAATTTATTGAAAAGCAGTGCTGACATTTTGAAAAGTAGATAAAGTTCAGACACTTTTTTTTTTTGCTGCATTATCTGGGAGATCGCTTGAGTTGTGCATACTTCAAATGTCAAACACATTAGGCAGAATTTCCCATAAACAAGAGCAAAAGGCTCTATTAACCAGTGATCCTCATAGTTACTTAAGCTTTGAGTTTCTGTGCAAACTTCAAAATTGTTCATTATCCCTTTAGTGAAATTCAGATTTATGACCAATCAACAGCCCGTTATATTCACAGCAATTTTGCATACAGAAAACTTATGTCTATTCTGCTGACGCAAATAGTACAGTGAAGTGAAATATAGTGGCCTTCAATTTTTCATTTAGAACCTCACATAAACTGTTGGTCTGAATGAACACATTTTAATGGTTCTGTTAGCTAGAAGCAAGGCAGAAGAGTATCAAGCAAATTGCTATACTCTTTAGAGTAAAGATTCTTAACCTGGGACCTATGGGGTTTTTGAATAGATTTCAAAGAGTGAGAACTAGGATGGAGGGGGAAAAAACAATTTTTATTTTCACTAACTTTTATCTTAAATTAAGCTTTTCTTTCAATTATGAATACAATCTCTAAATTCCAGTAAACAGTAGAGAACCTGCAGCCTTGAGGTCTCCTGGGGTCTTCTAGGTCCTTGGTGTAGTCTTTTGCTTGAGTCTAAATTTTACCAAGGAAATTGTTTTATTAAGGGGATTTGTTCTGTAAAGTTTGGATTCTGTATATAGCATACTGTAATGGTAATGGGAATTTGAAGATCTTTCCTCATTTGAAGATTTTCCTTGCCCCCTAATAGACTGAATGTAATCACATGGAACCTATGGTGGGAGGATTTTGCTGTAGTGTGGAGCAGAACCCACAGGAAGCTGGGAGTCAGAGTAGTTAGAGCTAGAAGGAGGAGAGGACATGCCCAGGGAGACAGCTAGTCTTGTGAGTCTTGGTTTGTGGGGAGACTAAAGGATGGTGTGGCTCTTTGCTGTTATGGTGTTTTAACTTCTACGTTGCTATAATGAATTCAGTTTCTGACATTTGAATAAATGTTTTGCTTCTGTCTTCTATATGGTGAGCCTATTATATTTTGCAGTTGAGAACTATGGTGGCATATTTACAGTCACTATTGGTGCTGTGAATATTATGTTGGCACTACACATACACACCAATATAGATAGATATCTATAGATAGATATAGATAGATATCTATATAGATATAGATAGATATCTATAGATATGTGTAGGTAGATATCTATAAACATATACATATATACACATATGTACTCATACACATGTTTGTAAGAACATACTATGCTTGTTTCTACTTGTCATCTCTTTCTCTGAAGATGGATAGCATCTTCCTTCATAAGTACAAGTTTTTCCATGTTTTTCTAAATTAGCTAGCTCACCATTTCCAACATCACAGTCATATTCCAACATAACCACATCCTGTCTGAGAGATTGTCTATGAAATTTTTTCCCAATTTTCTGCATTCCTTCTATTCTTGGCTACATAGATTTTCTTTATATAAGAAAACTTCAATTCAAAATAATCAAAATGAACTATTTTACCCTTCAACAATACTCTCACCTTATAATAATAATATTTAAGGTCTGATACTGATGAATCTACTTCTTTTACATCTTTTCCTCCTGGTTTCTTTGAAGTCTCTGACCTTTTGTTTTTCCATATGAACTTTGTTATTATTTTTTCCAACTCAGGAAGATAATTTTTTTTAGTACTTTAATTGAGATGGCATTGAATAAACAGATTAGTTCAGTAAAATTGTCGTTTTAAAAATTATATTGATTTTATCTATCCCTAAACAATAAATATTACCTTCAATTCTTTAGATCTGACAGAAAGAAGTAACTTTAAAAGTTGCTCCTTTATTATGATGTCCTAGTATATCAACTGAATTCTCTTTAGAAAACAATGTAGTGTCTCACTATAGTAATACATATACTACAGTAATACAGCAACAGTGACTGAGACTGTTTCTATTTGAGCTGGAGTTAGGGTCTAGTTACCTTGGACTGTTTTTTCCATTATATATGTGCAAGTCGTCTTCTTTTTTTTTTTAAACAATCAGCATTCGTTATTCAGTGAAGGCTTAATAGGAGTCAGGTAATGTTCCTTTAGAGGGAAACAAAGCAAAGAAATGTTAAATCCTGTTTTATGATAGGCTGTAGTGAAGAGAGATCAGAAGATGCCATGGAACTTCTCTCTGCATCTGATTTGTCAGGCCCCATTATGAGAAAGGTATTCTTTTTTTTTTAAAGCGCAAAACACTTGGACTTTACCCAAAGACTTTATGTTTGGGTATCTGGGAAATCGACATATTTAATACACCAAAAGCAAATAACAAACCCACCCCATCAATAGTAGAAAGGTGTACTTCTGATTGGGGAGCGGAGATGCTACTGAGGATCAAGTCAAAGGGCCTGAATCATGAGTCCTGGCTAACACTGAGACATCATCTCACCCCTCTAGGCTTCCTTTTTCTTATCTGTAACAAAACGGTTAAAAGAGAAGACCTCTAAGGTCCCTTCTTGCTACAAATCTCTTCTTCTCCCTCCCTCCCTCTCTTTCTCTCTGTCTCTCTCTGTCTCTGTCTCTCTGTTTCTGTCTCTCTTTCTCTTTGTCTCTCTCTCTCTGTCTCTGTCTCTCTCTGTCTCTGGTTCTGTCTCTGTCTCTCTCTGTCTCTCTCTCTCTCTCTCTGTCTCTGTCTTTCTCTGTCTCTGTCTCTCTGTCTCTCTGTCTCTCTCTGTCTCTGTCTCTCTCTGTCTCTGTCTCTCTTTCTCTCTGTCTTTCTCTCTCTGTCTCTGTCTCTGTCTCTCTCTGTCTCTGTCTGTCTGTCTCTCTCTCTCTCTCTCTCTCTGAGTTAAAAGATGTGACTTACAGATGGCTAGGTGGCACAGTGAATAGAGCACTGGCCCTGGAGTCAAGAGAACCTGAGTTCAAATCCAGCCTCAGACACTTAATACTTACTAGCTGTAGTAGTAGTATCCAAATGTTTAAATGTCTATGGAATAAAACATAAGGTGTTCTGATTCCAGTAGATTTATCCATATAATCTCAAAGTTATTCTAATCCTAAATCCAAAGAAACATTTTTTTTTTAATTTTGAGTGCAAGGTTGGTATAATGGTAAGGCCATAGTCACTATCAATAGAGATATACTTTCACTGGACACTGCCATGATGATTGCCATTTCTCTCCCTGTCTCCCACCATCACCATTTTCTGTTGTAGCTAAATTGTGATAGGGAATATGTATGAAATGGGAAAGGGTAAGGCCTTGGCCAGATGCTTTATTTATCCAACAGGCCACTGAGTCTGATAGCACTTCTCTCTTCTTTGGCTAATCCCACTGAGTCACACTTGCCTCCCTACCTCTAAGGCAGATAAGAAATATTTCACTTGAATGGCCAAAGGTGTGGAAATACATAGAAACATGAAACATACTTCACAAGGTTCTCCTGCCTTGAAAGAAAACTGTCATAGGGAGTTACAGAGAACTTAGAAATATGAAATGGACCTAAGGAATCTTAAGGATCACCAGGGTCTCATATCTCATTTGTGTTAATCATTCCTATCAAATCTCAATCACATTCATACCAGGTGACCCATTCAGTATAGAATCACACAAGGCTGTCAAATGAGACTCTATTTCTTCTTCACCTCTGCTAAAACAGTCTTAATACATATCATCCCTGCATATTGCTGGTATCATGAATTAATAGCATTTTGTCAAAAATGTGGGAATTAATTCATTATGTATATATACTACATGTATATAAAGTGGATGAAAAGAGCCTTGTTAAACAGCTTCATTGTATTCAAAGGAGAAAAGCAATGGGAAGAGAAGCTGTTGGGACAGACTTCAGGTTCAAGTATCATTAGCCTGTATATATCTGATTTGTCAGTCCAGTGGATGGACTATCATCTGTTTGGCCAGAGTTTACTCTGAAAGGAAGGGAGAATAGTCTCGCTGGATAAACAGTCAGAATTAATACTAAAATGAGTAAAGGCAACCCAGGATTCAGGGTCACGATCTGAGATCAGATCATCTGGAGGCACAATGAGCAAGAGGCAATTGAAAAAGTAAAAATGAGAAAACAGGAAGATGTACAGCAAAGATTGTCAGGAAGGTAGGCAATTGGAGTCTGGGCTACAGATGAAATGGACTTCTATTGATTCATTTGTTATGGGAACCAACTCTTCATTCTGGGACAAGTTTGTCATTCCTATTAGGATTCTAGGATGACCTTGACAATGAACTCTTCCTGATTGGTAAATACTATTAAAGAGTACAGGATTAGAGAGTTCTTGTTCTAGTTCAGGCTCATACCATGCAAAACATAAAGTGGCAAAACATGGGATGGACACGATGGGAAACAGTAGCTTAAATTAGTAGTCCATTGAGTGTTTTATTTATTCTAACGGTTGAATTCGCTGGTTGACAATCTTCTGGGAAGACCACTCAGTGAAGCTATTCTTAATAGCCATTCAGACTTGAGCTCCTGTCCACTGTCTCCTCTACCTAAAAGTTAACTTTCCATTGCGACCCAACTTGAGCTACTCCAAAGATCAGCCTGAATATTCTCCAGCCATGCTAGGTAGTGGTCCATTGTTGGGAATGCCATATGGGGAGCGAGATCCAGGAAGAAATGGAAATATAAATGGTAGTTCAAGCAGAGTACTAACGTGATGAGAAGAGTCGACTGAGCCATGGAAATGGAATATGACCAGTGATTAGCATTTAGAAGATGCTTGTTGGCTAACTATAGATAGCAGGCTAAGTCTGTTATATGGACCACAATATTTGGGAATGGGTTAGAGGAAACAAGTCAGTTTTCTTACCAGGCACCTGGAGTGAGAGCAAAATCTCGTGAGTTTATATGTTCTTTGTTGCTCTTCAGTCATTTTTCAGTTGTGATCAACTCTTTGTGACCTCATTTGGAGTTTTCTTGGCAGAGACACTGGAGTGGTTTGACATTTCCTTCTCTGCTCATTTTACAGATGAGGAAACTGAGGCAAATAGGGTTAAGTGACTTCCCCAGGGTCACACAACTAGTTAGTATATAAGGCCAGATTTGAACTCAGGAAGGTGAATCTCCAAGCCTGGCACTCTATCCACTCTGCCACCTAGTTGCTGGCATCTTTTCATATTAGAGGTCAACAGATGTGTCATGTTACCTTATATCCCATGTCCCGTCATCATCTTGCTAAGATGATATCTGAACATTTTCTTTAGGACTTTAAGGGGAAATATACAGGTGGGAATAGATGTATAGGAGGCCATATATGGTCATTAATCAGGCCTGAGCACAAGCATCTTAGCTTTTGCAGTGATGAATCATTTCTTGGACGTCCAATACTGGTTGTACAGTCTCTATATCCTAAATGGGTAGGAATAGCTATCCTTGTGGCTAAGCTATAGAGTGACACGTCCAAAGTGGAATTCATCTCTCTGTTCTCCCCTAAAAGCTTCTCTTTCTGTCGAGGGCACCACTATCTCTTCAATCACCCATGTTCATGATCTCAGTCATCCTCAGTCATACCTCACTGATCTTCCTTATACAATCACTCACAGAATTTTTTTTTAAAAGTTTGAATGGGTGGCTAGGTGGCACAGTGAATAGAGCACCAGCCCTGGAGTCAGGAGGACCTGAGTTCAAATCCAGCCTCAGACACTTAACACTTACTAGCCATGTGACCTTGAGCAAGTCACTTAACCCCAATTGCCCTGCCCTCCTCCCTCCAAAAAAGAAAAAAAAAAAAAAGTTTGATGTTATTTTTAACATTGAAAACATTTACAGATCTCTATCACTGCAAACAAGTCTCTTGAAACTAAATAATTAAGAAAACCTAATAATACTTCATCTGAAAGCATATGCAACATTCCACATATGTAACACTCTACCCCTCTATCAAAAAACTTAACAGAAATCTATTTTCTCTGCCTCCCATTACTCATCGAATTAGAAGGATTTTTTAAAAATTTCTTGTAATAACTATGAATGCGCATGCACACACACATACACAAGTAGATGTCTCATTCTGAATTCTAAATCCAACACCTCTCTGCAGGTTTCATTATTGTTACTCTGCAGTCATGAATGATCATTGTATTGATCATAATCCTTGCAGATTTCAATTTTTTTAGTGTATACATACATATGCACATATATGTATATATGAACATATACATATATATGTGCATACTTGTTGTTACACAAATTATTCCCTTGGCTCTTCTCATTTTATTCTTTATGAGTTCATAAAAATCTTCAAAATTGTTCATTTTATAACATTATATATGTGTGTGTGTGTGTGTATATATATATATATATATATATATATACACGCACACAAACATACATACATTGGAAATTATTTTCTGTTTCTGCTTACTTTACTCTGTATCAGTTCAAGGATCTTTCCATGACATTCTGAAATCATCTCTTTTCTCATTTCTTATAGTACTACAGTACCCCATCATATTCATATACTATAGCTTATTCATCCCTTCCTCAACTGTAGGATATCTCCCTGGTTTTCAGTTGTTTTCCCCCATGAGAAGAGCTACTACAAATATTTTTGTACCTATAGGACCTTTTCTCTCTTTCTTTGACCTCTTTTGGGTATAAGCCTAGCAGAAATATAGCCAGGACAAAAGACATTGTTGACGAACGTTTTGCATATAATTCCAACTTGTGATCCAGACAGTTATACCATTCAAAAGTCCACTGACAGTGCATCAGTGTGCCTCAGTTTGCTGAATCATTGATTTTCCTCCACAATTTGTCACATTTGTCCCTTTTTCTCCACCCATATAACCAGCACCCTTGTTCATGCACTCATTACCTCTCCTAAACTTCTATGACCTCCTTACTAGATTCCTAGCTGCCAGTCTTACCACTCTCTAATCCTATACTCTATACATTTGCTAAATTAATTTTCCTAAAACACTACTTTGATCATGTGACTCAATTTAATGACTTCCAAGGATTCCCTGTTGCTTCTAGTTGGAATAAAATAAACACTCACTGCCCTGTTTTTTCAAATGGACAGCTTTTGTGTGTATATTGCTCTTATTTCTGAATATGTCCTTCCCTTAACCACCAGCGAACCTCATTGGTTAACTTTATACCTCTCAAGAAAGTTCCAAATCCAGTGTCAAAAAGAGGTGGACACCTGATAGGATTTGTAGATCTAGGGTAGCCCGAGGTTAATAGTGATCCATTCTCACAACATCTACCTATTTCCCACTATTCGTTGATTTTGTGGCCTCTAGTCACTTTAAAGTGCTCAGTAACTGCATAAGAGGAATCCCTTTGAAAAGCCATAGCTATGCTCTTAGAAAGGCTACAATGGGCCCTGAGTGTGCCAGTGGATATAAGTCCTTTAATGTCTTCAGCATCTTTGCAAACCTAGGGTGTTAGGATCCTATCTAACTACAAGAGAACATTTGTACCCAGTGCCCCAATTTCCTCCTTAAGTTGCTGCTGGAGGGTCATTCTTTGACCTGGCTGACAAACAGAGCTCTCTCTACCCTTAGCTCTTGGCAGCTACCAATTAACTATGGCACTCTATTACTGGAAATAACTGCACCTCACCAACCTTTATAGTACATGGAGGCCCACAGAGGAAGGCCTTCTTGTCAAATAGGACTCCTATTATACAAAAGGTTTGGGGGATTTACTCAGTGGGGGAGTATTTTTACAAACTTTTTTTTTTAGGCCTAGAATCTAAATCTAGTCTGCTAAGCATAAACAAACACAGGTCAGAAGCAACAGGTACAGCACCTTGATAATAAAAATGATAGCTAACTTATATAGTAGCTGAAGTTTTCAAAGCAATTTACATATATTATCTAATTTGATCCTCATGACTCCTGTGAAATAAGTGCTATTATTATCTGTAATTTGCAGATGAAAAACTTGAGACTGACAGAAGTTAAATTACTTAGGGTCACACAGTTTGCAAGTGTGTGAGGAAGGACATGAACTCTGGTCCCTTTGCCACCAAGTTCTGCTCTTTTTCCAATATGCCACTAAGCAACCTCAATTTAATTCAACTAAACCTCAATTTTTTATACCACTTGGTTACATTCTCTTGCAATAATGGATGGAATATTTAAATGCCTACGAAATTATCTCTGATTGTACCAATTATCTCCTCAAAATCATGATAAAGCTTAAAGTATAGCAGTTCTAAAACTACCCATGGGTGAGTTAGAAATAGTAACCATAACATACACCCAGCACCAAAGCTTACATAGTGGGGTCCAACTTTGGGGGCAGGGGATATTGTTCCCCAAATCATATGTCTTTGGCTCATTTTGTACCCAACTAGAGTTTCTTGTGAGGTCCTCAGAATTGTGTCAGGTCTTTATAGATTTGGGGTCAGGAATTCAGGGTCTAAGAAATCTCCCAGGACACATCAGTGATAACACCTGAAACTATCAGGTGCCCCTACCCTAGGGCCTACCATGACTAATCCACCCTTAGTTTTGCTGCATTCAGATTGAATCTTCAACTGACCCTGTTTTTTCATATACCTTGTACAAAGTGACTGACCCAAAGGACCCAAAATAACCAGTTAATCCCCAACTGATCCATGACAGACCAAGCCAATGAATTTATCCACAATCAACAAAACTTTAGGATATATTTACCCTTTATGAAGTTTCAATGCTATATTCAAGTAGACCTCTCCAAATCTCCCCCAAAATCTTTCCATTGGGCATTTAAACACCTTCCAAGAAAGAAGCAATCACAGTATCAAAAAATTGTTCACCACTCTCCAAAAACATCCAGTTGAGAAGGTAATTCTCCTGATTATCACACTATAAAACCAACTGTTGATTCTCAGTTTGTTATTAAAGATTATTTCTTTTTAAGTACCATGTATTTGATGAAGGAATAACAAATCATGGTATATGAATGTAATATGATAGAGCTGTATTTCGAGAGGAATTCAGAAAAAGATGGAAAAACTTGTATGGACATTTGCAAAATGAAGGAAGCAGAACCAGTAGGGTAATTTTTACAAAAAATTACAATAAAGTAAATTAAAATAATAGGTTCCTTAGCTCTGATTAAATGCAAAAAACAATCCTGGTACCAGAGAACAGGTGAAAAACAAATCTACTCTCTCTCAATTGAGACATTGGAGCCTCAAAGGTGCAAAATGTTGCATATACTGTCAGATTTAGTCATTGTGTTGGCTGCTTTTGCTTAACTTTTTTTTCCTTATAAGGAGGGAACTATGGAGAAAAGTGATACACTGAAATAGCTATACAAAATACAAAATATTTTAAGTAAAATATTATAAAAGCATATTGAGAAAGAGAGACTACTAATTGGAAGTATGTGATTAATTTTGCATAATCCTCTAGAGAAAAATATAACTCAAAAGAGAAAATTATTGAGTTTCATCATTGTTGGAGTTTAGCATTTAATAGATAAGGTGCTGATTTCTTTTTGTCAAGTATACAGAAATGGATTATTGCTTTCTAATGTTAGAAATGAGTAACAACTATCAAATAAATTCATAGTATGATATCCTATCATAATTTAATAAAGATCATGGTTTTCTTTGCTTCTAAGGCCTTCTTGTGCAAGTCAAAAGAGAATGAATAAATAAAATGTTGTTCCAGAGGACATAATTTTCAACCTCCCAATATGTGATGTGGCAACAATTTGACTAAAAATCATGGACAATATCTATTTAAATTAAGTTCATATCTCAAACTGGGTTGCCATAAAGTACACATAGCCTTAATCAAGGAAATAAAGGCTTTGACCAGATTTAGAAGTTGCTTCAATTCAGTTAAACCCATAAATTTCCATAAATATCAATAAATCTAAAAGGTATAATAATATGCTTGATCTAATTTGGGGCCATATTTAGCCAGTGGATGTTTTAGAACTTTTAGTTAGATAGTCGACCTTAGATAACTGAGACCTTTCTGAAAGTCAACCCTTTTTTTTTTAAATCACTAAACCAGAATGAACAATTTGATGAAATGTATAACCTGATCTGTCTGTCCTGATGCCTCTATAGGCTTTTCACCTCTGACAATCTAATTGGTCCTCTGAAGAAGAAGGTCCTTATTGCTATATGTTCTGTTGTGCTTTCAAATACATATATACATATATATATATATATATATATATATATATATACACACACACACGCATAATAAATATATACATGTACATATATTATATATAAATATATTATATATAATATATATGTGTATGTATATATAATATTTGTGTATGTATGTGTGTATATCTCTATCTATCTATCTATCTATCTGTCTATCTATCTTCCTGAAAGCAAAAGAATCCTTAAGTCCATGTACCCCCAATTCTTTTCTTCCATCTTGATTTTGATTGAGATTTAATAAGCAACAATGCAGGGCCTTCTGATACAGACAGTTCAACAGATTTAGTTTGTCACTGACACCTGGCATTTCATCTCGAAAACTGAGGACCAGAGAACTTGTTTTCACCTAAAGATTTAAATTTTCTGTCTTGTGTAGATGGAGATGCCACTGCAGCAGCTTTACAAAACCTGGAGGGGATAGAATCAGTTGAGAGTTGTTTTACCCCAGGAATAACTCCAAGTTTATTATTCAACAAGCATTTGTTAACAGCCTACTATGTAATAAGCACCTGCAAGCATTTTTCAAAATTTCCTGAAATCTAAAATGTGTCCATTAGCCATAACCAACAACAGCTAGGAACCATCTTGGTATTCAATGATGGATAGACTAAATATTTATTAAATTATCTCTGACTACCCAAATTAACTTCTTGAAATCATGATGAAACTTAAAATGTACTTCTAAAACTTTACTCGTAGATGTTAGAAATAGCAATTACAAGATGTCTCTTAGCACCCCAAACTCTGGGCTTACAGAGATGGAGTTCAATCCTAGGAAGAGATTCTCCCACAAATCATATCTCTGACTTATTTTGCATCCACTCAAAGTTTCCTTTGAGATCCTCAGAATACAATTCATGTCTTAGTCTTCATTGATATGAGGCCAGGCATTTAGGTAAGGGTCCAGGAACTCTCTTAGGCCACATGAATCATAGCACATGGAATTTCAAGGTAACTCAGCCCTCAAGGCCATCCTGATCAGCCCACTCTTGGTTTTCCTGCTCTCTAGTCTGTCAGGATATCACTCTGAAAAAGACCAGCTCTACAAATGACCCTTTTAATCATAGACCCAGTACAAAGGGGTAGTTTTAACCCAAAACAACCTGAACCAACTGATTCATCCACAATCAATGAGACTTAAGGATATATTTTCTTCCTCAATAAGGTCTCTCACCTTCAAAGATAAAAAAAAAAAAGCAAAGGAATTCACTTTACAACACACAAAATAATCCCTTTGAATCACCCTATCAAGTTTAAAGTTATCATACTTCATTGAACTTATCTGTAGTAGTCATACAAAAATCAGATAAAAATGATTAAATGCATACAAAAAATCAGCTGAATTTAGTTTTCATGACATTAAAATGAAATAGTTAAAAAAAGTCACAAACCAAAAAAAGTTGCTTCACTGTGCTTGTACCAAGTCAGCGACAGATTATTATGATTACTCCTTATGAACATGGTTAGTTTCAGGCCTCCACTGAATGACCTTTATTTTTTCTGCTTCTTACACTATACTACACTACGCAGGACTTCTTAAACTTTTTCCACTTACTACCCCTTCAGCATTTCTCAAACTATGGGTCAGGACCCACAGTTTAAGAAGCTTTGCACACACACGTACATGCACAGAGAGAGAAAATTTTGTGTTCAAAGTTAATTCATTGTCAATAAATTAATAGCTGCTTCTTATAACTTGTAAAACAAATAAGGCTTCCATACACTCAAATTTGATTCTTTTTATCATGAAAGGGGTGAAATCCTGAATTTCCGGTAGGTTGAGATCTCAAAGAAAATACGAATTAATCATTGAATAAATGTTTATCATGCACTATGCTAAATGCTGGGGATAAAAATATAGAGAGAAAAGGAAAGAAGGAAGGAAGGAAGGAAGGAAGGAAGGAAGGAAGGGTAACGGCAATCAGTTTAACAGATACTTAAACTGATTGCTGTTACAGTAAGGAAGGAAGGGAGGGAGGAAGGAAGGAAAAAAGAGAGAAAAAAAAGACAATCCTTGCACTCAAATAGTTTACAAACTAATGGGAAAAGACAACACACAAAAGCAAGTTGAAGGGAGAGAGGAGAAGTACCTGTCTCAGCAGCATAATGGAGTCCAGTTCAAAGGAGTACAACCGGTAGGAAATGAAGAGATGGCTGCCCTGGGAGATCTCTTTAAATGTAGGATTTGAGAGGAGATCTTTACTCTACTCTCCAGCCTCTAATAAGAGGAGCAGAAGGGAAATTGATGTAGTCTCAAAGGATGATGAGTTTCCTGGGGCCATGATGGAGTCTAGTCCAGAAAACTGCAGCTGGTGGGAAATGAAGCAGTGGCTGGCTGAGGAGCCCTTTTTAAGTAGAGGCATTGAGAGGAAATAGTAAGTCCTCACTAACCCCATCCACTACCAGGGACAAATCCAATCAAACTCCATTTTTGTATGACCAAAGCTAAGAATGGTTCTTACATTTTTAAATCCAATAATGCTTTATTTCAAAATTTAAAAACAATTCTTAGCTTTGGCCCTACAAAAAAAGCCCTGGATTTGACCCACAGGCCACAGTTTGCCTTAGACTAACACTAATGTGGCTACCTAGAGAGCTGGGATTGAAGAATAGATGTCCATTTATTCTCGCAGAACCACAGAGAGGTTTGTACTTCTGCTCAACAGGGTGAAGTTTCATAACCACTAAGGTGACTGTAACTACCCAAATTTTATCCTTCTTTTTGAATAGGTTTTCATGTTAGGGGATAACAATACCACCTGAGGGCTAAATTTGCTACAAGGCAGCATTCTAGTAAGAAGCAGGGATCAGTCACTGGCAAGTAACAGTGATGTTCAAAAGGCATCAATTAAATATTTATTTTTTAAGTTAAAAAATAAGGGAGAGAACATTTATTTTCAGATGGAAGGGATGGGAAGGGACTTGGCAGAGAATATAGGGAAACTCTGGTAGTAAGGAGGATATGGTTCAATGAATAAATTTTTCATTGGTCCTATTCCTAGAGCTCAAGTATACATACTTTCCTTTAAACATGATTATTCCTTCAGATTCTTTCACACCCAGGAAGGTAAATCTTAGGAATCTTACTTGGTTGAACATGCATTTAGGGGCCCCTAATTTAGCTTCTGTAACATGGCTACTGACACTGGCCTGGTGATTCTCCAGTAGTATTATGACAGAGAGGAAGTACTTACTTATAGTAAGAGATGACCCAAAAGAGCCCTCTTCCTTTGACTTTGAGAAATTCTAAAGCCAGCTACTTCTGAACATGAGAAGAAACAGAGCCTAAAATATTTTAGTGAACTATATACATTTGCTATAAGAAAGTAATTTCTTAAACTCTTTCATCTATCTCTTTTAGTCCTGACTAAATTTCAAGGACATTACAATTGCTATCTTAAAAGTGTAATAAAGAAAAGTTGCTGTCAATTCAGCGTATGAAATGGTAGACTCAAGAAGTTCCACTTACCCTTGAAAGTTCAATGGGAAGGCAACAACTCAGGTGAGCTTTTCAGCACTAGCACAGATGTTACATCAAGCAGGAACACTACTATTTTAGAGGTTGGGATGCACTGTTATGAGCTGTTGTTGCATCTGAATGTCTCCCTCTAGGAACGCCCTAGAATGAAGAGACAGCACACAGAATGAATCTTCAGCCACTTCCACAGTTCCACCAAAAACAGTATTCAAAATACTCCAGTGCATGATGAGCATTGTGTAGATTATTTGGCATTTGGTTCCTTCAGTTCTGGAGATGATTGATGAAGCATTTCTTTGCAGCAGGACATTACATGCTACAAGCATAATGACATCATTCAGTGTCTCATATCCTGATGGATTTCATTTCATTTTTCAGAACATCAGATATCAAGGACAAGAAAACCAGAAATTGTTTTTTGACTTTGTCTTCCTAATCTTCCTGAAATGAGCCACAGACCCTCCATGTAAGTTCTGAGGTATGATCTTCCTGGGCACAATTGGATAAATTTTACAAGCTTAGTTAAGAGATTCCAGTGACACCTGGTTACTAGGTAGGCTTTTTCAAGGGCAAGTAACCATCACAATTTGTCCATTCATTGTTGCCCACAGTAATTCCATTCATTTTGGAGCGAATGTATTTCTTTCAATTCCCAGCATGCTCCTCATAGCTAACATCATAACCATTCATGTGTCCCTTGTGATTTATTTATCAATACTGCATGATTAAAGTTAAGCTAGTAACTTTGTCCTACAATCCTGTAGCTATACCCACCATTTCTGTGTGCTGCTCTCTTATACAATGGAAATGATCCCCTTCCCCACATTTTGCCAAGAAATTTGAGTCATTGTTTCTATAATTACTTCAGAAGCTGCTAGTGTTTCCTAAAATTTGAAAGATACTATAAACAGTACAGGGCATAACAGGTAAGGCTTCCTTTTCTCAAGATAAATGGTTCTGGAGATTTCAGTGCCACTTAAATTCTTAAAATCCAGGGTAAACCCTTTTGACCCAGAAATACCACTTCTAGGTCTGTGATCTAGGTCTAGGTCTATGATCTCCCAAAGAGATCATAAAAATGGGAAAAGGATCCACATGTACAAAAATAGCAGCTCTTTTTGTGGTGGCACATTTGTGGGCCTCAGTTTCCTCATCTGGAAAATTCAATTCAAAACACATTTATTGAGTGCCTTGTATAATAGAGAATGCTAAGGAAACAAAAACAAAACTGAGGGAGTTGGAGTAGATGTCCTCTATGTCTCCTTCCAATTCTTAAATCCTATTCACCTTATTATGATTATCCTAGAGAAAAAACTCTTCAGAAATTGTAAAACAATTTTAAAAACCCTCAAACTAAAATGCCTTCATACAACTTTCCATTAGTATAAAAACCTCTACAAATCTGTAGACTCAAAATTAGAAACAGAAAAGGCCTATTAGGTAAAAATTAATTTGCCTGTCAAGACAGAGTAATTCATCCATGAACAGAAATGAAGCCCTGTATTTTCAGCATCATTACAAAATACATTAAAGAAACCCTAATGGCTTGATTGGCATTTTGGAGAATGATTTTAAGATTTTCAAAAATAAAGGGTCTTTTGGGTCAGATAACAATAAGTGATTTAGTGTATTTCAGGTATCTACACCAAGTGAAAATTATACTTGCTATTTTTCACAAATTATCTTTTTAAGCTGAAAATTTTAGATACTTCCCTACTTCACCACTCCTCAAAATACATGCTCACACCTCCCTCCAGAAAAATGAATAGAATATCAACATTACCAGAGTGAACTTGATTCTTTCCATTGTAAGGAAGAAATGGGGAAAAAGGGGTTTCTTTATAGTTGTAGTCCTCCAAGCTCTCTCCTCTAGTAGGCGTAAACCTGCTGCTGATGAATGATGACCAGGAAAAGGATCTTCTCTGTCACTTACCCAAAGTCTGCTTATATACATCCCAATAGCTCAGGATTCCCTTCCCCCACTCTAACCCTCCCCACCCATCCTATCACAATGGAGAATATAATGAAGTCAGAGAATGTGCTTATATTATCTGTCTAACAGCATTCATTTCTCCTCCAGCTTAGGGAAAGGTGCTGAACACTGTTCTGGCTTAAGCCCCCAGGCTAACACAATGACAATTTGGACTCAGTCACCAAGCATTTATTAAGCTATTGATTATTATTTTACAGACACTTTGGTAAGCGCTAGGGATAGTACAAGAGGCAAGAATTCTTTGCCTTCTGTAACCCAAGGAGCTCACATTCTAATGGGGAAAACTACATGCACACAGTTATGTACCTACAAGATATAGATAGTCTAAGGAGAGGTAACCTCAGAGGGAAGGTTTTCCTTTCCAAATACCAGGAATACCAATTTGGAAAACAAAATCACAGGGGAAAGAGAAGCTGGCTACACTATCAGTACACCTGTGGTAAACAAGCATTTGTTATCTTTTGTTTTTTCCTTCTGACATTTGGGGAAAATGTTAACAAAACTGCAGTGGAAGTGATTGTTGCCTTGGAGCTAAGATCCCTTAAGGTTTCAAATGCTGTCAGAAAGATTACACATCCCATATGCTGGTAGAAGCACTAAGGAGTTGGGGAAGCAATTTTTTAACAATCTGTAACAACATCAAAGTGGAAGAATTTTTGGGTAAGTATCTCAAAGCCTCATAACTCATGTCACAAAATGTCCCTATTTATAAATCTGGAAGAAAAAAATAAAGTTGTGCCTGGGATAATCCTTCTACATATTACTTTTGTGCTACAGACAAGATAAATCACACAGCACAGAATAGGCCCATTTTTGTCTTCCTAAAACTATGTTCCTCAGCACTTTGAGACAGCATGCAATAATAAATTGAAACAAAATTGAGTTGGTCCTTCTCCCACTAATAAGGAATAGAAAATGCCTGAAGCTTTAGTCTCACAGTAAACTGAGTTTTGGTGACACATTGATGAGCAGGCTTTCAGGGGGGAAAAAAAATCTGCTGGTAAAGTTTATTTCCTAGGCAATTTCCTTAAGAGCTTTTCAAAAGGAGTGAATACCCCAAACTCAACTTCAGCGGCAGCTGAAATGCATTTCAACTCAGAGCTATTTGAAAATTCTACTCCAGACCCCTTTCAGACATTTGAACAAAACAAATTGCAGCTATCCCAAATTTCTCTTGGATCTTTTGATCTTCTCTGCAGTCAGAAATAAAGTAAGTAGCTATGGAGAGAATACCCAAAGGAAACTGAGTGATGTGACCTTCTAAAGTTATATTGAAAAAGGAAAATGTTGTTCATATTATACAGCCACTGGGTTCTTATAAGCATTTTCTTTATTTCACTTTCTACTCATTTCTGTCCACTGGTTTCCTCTCCTCAGCATACTAACAGGTTCAGGTCGCCTCCTATCCAAAAAAATTAGTCTAGATACTTTCCCCTCTCCCTCTCTTTCTTCCTTCACTGACAAACTTCTGTGTGGAGTAGTTTGCATTCCCTGCCTCTCTCTATAGCCTCCCTTCTCAGTTCCTTGCAATCTGACTTCCAGTTCCACCACTTTACTGAAACTGCTCCCTCCCAAGATTAATCATTTTTCTTTTTCATCAAACCCAGTGTCTCATATCCAGTTCTCATCCTCCATGTTTCTTCTGCAGAATATAACCATCCTAGCCCTTCACTGTTCTCTCTTCCCTTGGCTGGCATGACGCCGCTTCCTCCAGGTTCTTCTCCCACTGTTCTGACTTCTTTGCTGTCAGTAAAGTATAACTTTATCTACCTTTATCTGACCTGCTCATAGTTATGTATGGGATAAGTGAAAACTTCTCAATTTGGGGTGGTTAACTTTTCAAATTGCTTCTGTCAATCACTTTTATCTTCCTTTGTTTTCCTGCCTTGGTGGGACCCTCCTCTTATCTTTCCTTGCTGTCCCAGTTGGGGAAGAATTTGGTGGTGTGCCTCTCCACCAATGAGAGAGGAAACAGTTGGGGAGGGGTCTTGACTAGGTTAAGTTATAAATTCCCACACTATCTTTTGTAACTTGCCTCTTCTCCATGATGAGTCATGGGGAAGACCGCCCTCTTCTCCCAGGGAAGAGAATAAAGTCTTGTTCTCATCCTAAGAGATCTCTGTGTTTATTTCTTTTCATTAAATTAAGGATGAAGGATATTTTTCATCCCAAACAGTACTGAAAATTAAATGGCATCTCCTTACCCTAGATTAGAGCACTTATAAAGGACTCCATTTTACTTTGTTTACCTAAATATAAAAACCCTAACACCTCCCTTAACTGCCCCAGGCCACCTTGATTTAGTTCATAGTGTGGACAGTCAATTGCCTGGGTTGTGATTTTCATGTCTATATTCTTTTCCTGAATCTAGAACAAAACTGAGACCTGGGGGTGGTGGGGAGGCAAAAACACATGTTTTTTCATATAATTTTTAATAGAATCAGGGAATGTTATAGTTATAAGAGCCTCAGCAGCTATCTAATCTAACCTATACCTGAAAGAGAAGTCCTGTTGCAGCAAATATACTCAACAAGTTGTCATTCTGCCTTTAGTTGAAAACCTCCAGCAACAAAAACATCACTGCCTCCCTGAAGCCTCTCATTCCACTTTTGGAGAGCTCTATTTGTTAGGAAGTTTTCATTCATATTAAGACTATTTTTTTTCTTTATCACTTCTACCTATTGTTTCTAGCTCTTCCCTTTAGTGACCAACAAGTATCTAAGTCTGCTCCTATGTTCAGGTTGGTGGTGGGGGGGGGGGGCGGGGTGCTACAGAGAAGGTACAGAGAAGGAATCATCCAACATTCTGGAAACTTTTATCAAGTTGTCCTTATGCCACAAGAACATCAATGGAACACATGGGTTCTTGCCGAACAACCAGCCCATCTTTTTTAATCAAACATGTCTTTGATAGCATCCTTTATTCAAGTTCTTCTAATTCTTTATTTTCTAACTGCATTGAGTTCTAAAATACATTCATTTTTAATTTTTCTGAGACATTCTATAACTCAAAATCACATAAAAGAACAAGTAGAACATTTTTATTGGTACTATTTCGTGGAGAAGTCTGTGGTTATTAAAGAGGTTTGCAGTTTCCAAAAGACAAATGTAATTCTCATATATAGTTCTAGGTACAACTCATTATTTATTTGCAGTTTGTGTATATATCTACAACATAAACATTTATACATATATACATATAAATATGTGATATATCTATATGTTTCTACATACATATATGTATATGTATATGTATATATATATATATATATATATATATATATATGTATACAAACTCAGACGCAGAGAGCCCAATTCTGATGGTCTGGCCATGTTGTTCAAATGCCAATGTACATTTGCCTAAAAGCTTATTTTATAGAGAACTCACACAAGGCAAACACTCACATGATGGTCAAAAGAAGTCATATAAAGACACTCTCAACATCTCTCTAAAGAATTTTGGAATCAATTGAGTGACATGGAAGACACTGGCAAAGGACTGTTCAGTACTTGCTGTACCTATACCAAAGAAGGTGTTGTGCTCTGTGAGCAAAGCAAAATTGCAATAGCCCAAAAGAAATGGGAAATACAGAGATTTAGAGACATCTTCACTATAAATGTTTATATGGACTATTTGTACCTGACACATGCTGGTAGAGATTTCTGAGCTTGTATTAGTCTGATCAACCACAGTCAGACACATTGTACCTTGACTCCAAAATAGTGATGTCATTTTGGTCCTCTTTGAGATGGACAGCAACCAACCACATATACTGAAGGATGTGTGTTACATGTCATCCATGCAATCATATATCATGATTTGGTTAACAAATTCTTTGTAAACTTTTGTATGTAGATATTTATGCCTTTCACCAACTGGCTCTACAGTGTACTATAGCTTGATGAAACCATCACAATATCATCCATAAAGAGGAACATCTGAAGAACCCCACCATCTACAGGGTATCCCACTACAACTTCAATTCTGTATTAGATTTGCTAGGTGAAAGTGGTGAACATCTTTGGCATGCATACAATTTCCTTCTATCTTTTTATTTCATTCATATAAAGATTATCAGGATTAATATGGTTGAATTGCTCTAGTAGTATATCATTGAACAAAGATCTCATGAAATCAAGGTTAAAAACTATAAAAGTCAAATTCTGGATGATTCTTAGTATCTTCTGCCACTCTTTCTAACAATTTATTATCATCATTATAGAAGCAAAAAGATTGAGAACCATTTTGTATTTTTCTGGAATCATACCTGAAGTCTTTCCAGCATGGTTAGACCAACCAGAGCTTGTTCTACTGGCATAGATTTCGAGAACCCAGAGTCACCTTTCTGAAAGGATGAACCATAAATGTGGGACTAATTTAAAAGAAGGGACAAAAAGAAAGAACCATTTCTAAATTTCTTCCTAGAAAATGGCTAATTGGGACAATTTCTGAGTAGGGCTTCATTTGTGGGATTACCAATCTAACAGAAGTTTTCTCTCTTTCTCACATGATGAGCTGTGGATCCTTATGTAATCTCATCCATAAAGCAAGATCATGGAAAAAGAACCAAACATGGCTAGGGACTAGAAATGACAAAAAGGATGTTGGTGGCATGGCTGACTGTTGCTCCAACACAATATTCACAGTGACAATGGTGACTGTAAATATGCTGGCATAGTGCTCAATTGCAAAATATAACAGACTCTCCAAAAGACAGAAGAAAAACATTTATTCAGACACCAGAAACCAAATACCAAAACCAGAAAGCCAAATCCATCATAGTAGCAAAGAAGTTAATACACCATAACAGCACAGAGAGCCACACCATCCTTTAGCCTTCCCAAAAACCAACACTCACAAGCCTAGTTCTCTGCCGGGGATATGTCCTCTCCTCCCTCTCTCTCTAACTGCTCTAACTCCCAGCTTCCGATGGTCTCTGCTTCACCCTTCAGCAACCTCCTCCCAATATAAGCCCCATGTGATTATGCTCAGACTATTAAGGGGCAGGCAAGACCTTCAAATCAGGGAAGGTCTTCAAATTTCCCTAGGTTTATTAAGAGACAGGGAAGATCTTCAATTTACCATTACCATTAACTGATACAAGCATTTAAAGTATTTTCAAGGTTGATAGAGAGGGATGACAGTCAGAGAATTCTCTCTCCATGCCTGAATCTACCTTTCATTCCTTTCCTCCAGTCAGTACCTTAGTGATGAACAAGCCACAATGAGTTAAAGGAGTCTAACACAATCCGTCAAATCATCCAGCTGTCCAGCATTCAGTTGAAGTAATGGATCACAGGCCTTAGCCAGTGATGGAGAAAAGAGTTTAAAGAAAAGTCTGAGAGTAATTAATGCTCCAGATCCTTATTCCCTAGTTCTTATGGTTGAACAGCAACAGGATACTAGCCGACAGTGGCCTGTGGTGGAATAAATCTTTTTCCCTTGATGCCCCATGTTGTCAAGCAGATTAACTAAATAAACAGGCGCCTGATCACTGGGCATATTTTTATTATATAATTTTTAAAATTCTATTGATGTCTCTTTTTCTTTATCCTTCATAGTAACTTCCTTATCTACTTTACCCACACACTCCTCCCTTATTGCAAAGACCATCTATTAAGTAAGATGAATACCGCAGCCATCACATCTGCCAATATGCACTTTCCATACCCACAATCCCTGCCTCTCTACTAACAAAAGGGAAGTCTGTTTAATCATCTGTGCTCTGGGACTGAAATTAATACAAGCTTCTCTGCCTTTGGTGTTCATTTTTATTATTGTATTTATTCTGAATATTGTTTGCCTCGTCCTGCTAACTTCAGGTTTCATTCATTGATACAAATATTCTCTGAATGCTTCATATTAATAATTTCTTACAATAATATAGTATTTCATCACATTCATGTTGTATTCCACAATTTGTTCAGCCACTCTCAATCAATAGATGTTCATATTCTTTCTAAGTTGTTTTTTTTTTTTAATCACAAAAAGTGTTATTATGTTTGGGATTTTCTGTCTTTGACTTTCTCTAAGTCAAAGGACGTGAAACGTTAAGTGGTTCTTCTAAAATTATTCCAAATGATTTCTCAGATTAGATGGACCAATAAACAGCACCACCAAAAGTGTATTAATGTGCCAGTCTTCCCATTGTCTTTACTAAACAGATCTTTCTAGTGTTTTAAACAGTCGCTGATATTTACTTGATTTACACATTTTAATTAATCTTTCTATGTTGTTTCGTAGCGTAAGGTAATTTTCAGCATGAACAGAAATATTTTAAAAGTTTAACCAGACTCTTACTAGCAAAGAAAGTTTTATGCTAAATTACTATGTGAAACTACTGTGTGAAAGTGAAAGTTGCTTCCCTCTCCAAATGACAATAATACAAGGATGCTGGGACTTAACTGATGTTTTCTCCTATGTGGCACATTGCATGTTGTCATCAATAGAAAAATATGAAGGCTATTTAGAAAGCATAAGAAAAATTCATTTAGTTATTTGGAGACATGTTCTATAAAATTAAAGGAAATAGAAGAAAAAACTGAAATAATTATTATCAACAGACATATCATCAGTTATTGTGCTAAAAGTTCTGCCCAGATTTGGTTTGCTCTTTCATATGTTTGCTTCCTTTTTTTATTAACAGAAGTCAAAACAGATAATATTTTCTGCTATTTCTAACCAACAAATCCCCAATTCAAAGTAATCCCTTTTAACCATTTTCTCAGCTCTTGCAACCAAAGTACTGAGCATTGGTGGAGAAAATACAGAAACATACTTCATCCTTTCCAAATTTATGATGCACAAGAGGGAGGGGAAAGGCAATGGATTGAATGGGCATATTAGAGTCTATATATCCTGAATCACCTCAAAAACAAACAGCAAAGGCACCAATGTAATAAAACAACAACAACTATTTTTGGTAAATCCCCCATAAGGAAGATCACCTCACAGATAATAAAGATTAATAAATGAAGAAATAAGTAAACAAAAAGTAATACTCAAAGACTGGAAAAAGGACCCCAAAGCAAAACTAAATCAATTACAAGACTGTTCAATGTAGCTAATAAATTCAATGAAAGAAAAGATATAAGATGAAATTAAAACAATTGAGCTAAGAGTGATGACAGATAAATAGCGTGTCAATCTGAAAAATTTGGCGGAAATTCTTAACAAAATGATAGAACCTCTAAAGAATAGACTGCCTTAATTAGAGGAAAAATGAGGGAGTTGAAAGAAAAATAAATCATTCAACACAATCAAAGAAACAAACACCTGGAAGAAATTCGACAATATTAAATTTTTAATTAAATTAAAGTAAGATACAGCTTAGATAGAAAAGCTAAGCATTATTAATTTCCAAGAAAAATGTAAAGAATCCAAATGTCAGAATATCACAGAAAATCACAGCAGAAAATATCTCAGAGGTATTAAAAACAAAGAACAGACTGGAAAATAGTATGGCATGGGGAAAAGAACACCAACTGTGTAGCACAAGGACATGAATTCAGATTGTTCCCCTGATCCTACCAGTGAGACGTTGAACAAGTCAGTTAACTTAAAGGCAGTGGACCTTTGTTTTTTTACTCATACATGAAGGGAGTGATACTAGATGGAATCTTAGGTTCCTTCTAGCTCTGGATCTATGATTTCATCAGTTAGAGTAAACAAAAACACTGGATACTCTTTAAAAGGAACCTAAAATTCACCTCGTTTATACAGTCATCAAATTTTAATGATAGTCTTTCCAGCAGCCAATATGAAATAAACAAAAAAGACTGAATTATATATTATTTCTTAGTTGTAGCATAAAATGAAAGTGAAAGAGTTTGAAAATTATACATCAAAAATGAAGGGGAAATGTTTTTGCTGCTCAATCATTTTCATTCACATTCATCTCTTTGTGACCCCATTTGGTGTTTTCTTTACAAAGATACTGGAGTGGTTTGCCCTTTCCTTCTCCCCATAATTTTACTGAGGAAACTGAGGCAAACAGAGTTAAGTAACTGGCCCAGATTTATACAACTAGTCAGTGTCCCGGGCCACATCTGAACTCAGGAAGATTAGCCTTCCCGACTCCAGGCCTGGCACTTTCTCCACTATGCACCTAGCTGTTCTGAGGGAGATTGACCTATAGTCAAAATTGTCAATCAGAAAATCTGCATATAAATTTTAACATTTTTTTAAATTTACATAAGGCCTTCCAGACACATATGCTGAGGGAACACCCATGCCCCTTAATTAGCATCTTTGACAAACTAACTGACCATGAAGTCAAACCTGAAAATCAGGTAAAATAATATTAAAACAATATCACTCTAAAACAATAGGTAAATAATTGCTCAAAATATTCACATTTAATGTAACAAATAGTCTATGGTTTCTCTGAAGTTTTAGCTAACAAGAGAGATACTCTAGAGAGACAGCTAGGAATTGATTGGCAAACTTTATAGAAGGGAACAAAAGAAGGAAGGAAAGATTTTTTAAAGATTTTTTACATCTTAAGAGAGAACACCATAGAGCTAATGAAGAAATGACAGGCTTAGGATGGGGTGAATAATCCACAAACCACACTCTTAAAAGAAGCTGTGTGGGAAGTGATGTTTTGTGAAGCTTATCTCAGTAAAACTATGCATCTATGTTTATAGCAGGGCAAGAGGCTCTAAGTGTATATATTCAAAATCTAGGTGAGGAATGAAATAAAGGAGGTTGTGCCAGAGATTACAAAACAGTTAACATAGCAGAGGGAATTGCAAATTTAAAAATGACAATCCTGAATATAAATCAACTAAATTTGACTGCAAAAGGAAAAACAGGAGAGGATTCTGGGGAGATGGCAGAGTAGATCAGAAAATTTCAACCTCTCAAGGTTTTCCTCCGCAAGAGAGATAATATAGCACCTCTGGGCAAACATAGAGCAGGAAAACAAATAAGAGTAGGGGTAGAACAGGGGTTTTCTTGGAATAAAAAAAATCCCAACAGGAAATTTCCTCTGGGTGAAGAGTAAACACCTCCGGGCTAGGTCCCCTTTAACAACTAGTGGCAAACTGCTTAAACAATAAGCGGCAAGCCCTGGGGTTAGTTGGTTTGAGAGCCTGCTTCTGCCCCTGGCACAGGAACTTTTAGCCCCAGGACAGTGACAGCAGTTGGGGTCAGACCTGGAGAAGACCTCTGCTGAGAACAGCCAGATCCAGCAGTGCTTCAGAGAGCAAAGTGGGTAAGAGGGAACCAGCACATCAGCACATGCCCCGTTGAGTGCAGAAGCAGCAGGGCAGAGAGCCTCTGATTGTGGGCACTTAACAGGAGACTGGAGGTCTTGATTTGAGTTCAAGGTCAGAGGAGAGAACTGAAGAGGGCCAGAGGCACCATCCCCCATATCCCAGGACTAGAGATGATTATAAAAACTAAATTATTACCCCCCCCCAAAAAAAAGCACGGACAAAGGAGAAAGAATCCAACTGTAGAGAGCAACTATGAGAATAGAGAAGACTTGGGTGTGTCTTCAGAGGAAGAGACTGAAGCAAAGAAGCCCTCTTCTACCCCAAAGAGTAATGTCGAATGATCACCTGCCCCCCAAAAGAATTCATTGAAGAACTTTAAAAAGACTTTAAAAATCAAATGAGAGAGATTGAGAATAAAATTAAAACAAAAAATAAGAATACAAGAAAAACAAGAAGATTATGACAACAAAGTCAACCAATTGGAAAAGGAGATCCAGAATCTTAAGGAAGAAAACGACTCCTTGAAAATCAGAATTGGGCAAGGGGAAGCCAATGAAGTTATAACAGATGAAGAAATAAGATATGTGTGTGTGCATGTGTGTGTGTGTGTATATATATACATACATATCTATGTATGTATGTACATATACATACATATATATGAAATAATTAAGGAAAATTTTCCTGAAGCATTAGAACAAGAGGAAAAAGTAGAAATAGAAAAAAATCCATCAATCACCACCTGAAAATGATACTATGAGAAAAACTCACAGAAATATTATAATTAAATTCCAAAACCTCCAGATTAAGAATAAAATATTACAAGCCACAAGAAAAAAACAATTTTACACATGATGGTACCACAATTAGAATCATGCAAGACCTAGCATTGGCAACACTAAAAGATCACAGGTCTTAGGACACTATATGTCAAAAAGCAAAAGAACTGGGCTTCTAGTCAAAAATATCACACCCAGCAAACTCAGCATGATTCTGTATGAAAAAAAAATTAACATTTGATCAACTGCCATACTTTCAGGATTCTGTTAAAACAAACAAACAAACAAACAAACCCTGAACTCAATAGAAGATTTGATATACAAGAGCCAAGGGAAATGTAAGGTATATACCAATGACCAATTACAAAGAACTAAATAAGGATAGAATGTTTACATTTTATGTGTGGAAAATGCAAAACCTATGTCTAAGATTGTTACTAGTAATTAAGTAGCTCATAAGAAAGATTGGGGTAGACTTGATTATAATATGACTCCAAAAAGTAAAACTGTTCAAGAACAGTTAAAAGACTAATTATCTTATACAAGTAAGGCACAAGAGGAAGAACCAATACAGAGGAATCAGATGGGGGAGTGGGACTATTCTGGAAACCTACTTTTATTGGGAATGGGTTTAAGAGGGGAAAATACATATACATCATTCTAGAAGAATATAAAAGTCTTCTAAATTGAGAAAGAAATAAAACTCTAAGGGAATAGGGAGGGAAGAGATAAAAAAGAAGGAATCTTTAGAGAGGACCATGAGGAAATAGGTTAAAAGGTGGATATAGAAGGGTCTTTAGATTTAGGGGAATGGGGGGATAAGGGAGGGATTGTTGGAATGGGGGTAGGTTAAGTAATAGGAGGGCAAGGTAACAGGTAAAAGTAAAGTAGAAGAGTCAGGAGGGATAGGAAACAAGAGATATGAACAAAGATTAGGAGTAGAATTTCATAGGGAAAGTATATGTTTATATATGTATGTATGTATTTATACCTGTATGTATATATAAATATAATACATAATATATGTCCATGCCCAATTATAGCCTTGGGGAGGTGGATAGGGGAAAGGAAGGGGGAAAAAGAACAAAATAAAAAGTGTACAGCAGAGAACAAAAGAAAACATACAAAGAAGCAAAGATGGACAGCTTTCACAATATATAGGCTTTCTTGAAATAATAAATTATTGCTCTATATTCTGAATCCTCTTATATGATCTGCTGTGCAAATGGCATGTTTTTCTTTTCTTTTTTCATTTTATATTTAAGTTCAATATTTAAGTTTATGGTTTTATCTTTTCTTGTTATGTATTTAAGTTTTAGTATTTGTCTAATTTTTTTTAAAACCACAGGAAAAAAAGAGCAGAATATATGACATAAAGTCTGAAAAAATAGGAAAAACCTAAAAGCATATTTTTAAAAAATAATCTGGTAAACCTAAACCAAAGCTTTCATAATAAAGTTATAGAAAGTCAAAGTAAGAAGATAAAATTTAGGTTAACAATGATAACTTTAGATATAGTACCATTCAAAATATAGAATATTATTAAGGGATATGGACAAGGAAAGTATAACATACAGAAAGACCAAAAGAAAGAGTAAGATTATCAATATTTAATACATATACACTGAATAGCATAGTAACTATTTGAATCTTCAATTTATTATTTATTTTTTCCTTTAAGAATTTTTTGAGCTCTAAATTCTCATCCTTCCTACCCTTCCCCAACCATTGAGAAGGCAAGAAATGTGATATCAATTATACATGTTATATCCTGCAGAACATATTTCCATATTAGCTATGTTACCAAAGAAAAATAAAGTGGAAAAAAAATATGCCTCAATCTGCATTCAGGTTTCATCAGTTATTTTTCTGGAGGTGGATAGCATTTTCATCATAAATCCTTTGGACTTGTCTTAGATCAGTGGTTTTCAACCTGTGGGTTGCAACCCCTTTGGAGATCAAATGACCCTTTTGCAGGGGTCGCCTAAGACCATCAGAAAACACATATTTCCAATGGTCTTAGGAACTGAGACGCTGCTCCTCCATCCATGTCCAGGCGGGTCCACCCACATGCAGATACACCCACATACAAGTATTAAAGGGTCGTGGCATTAGGAAGGTTGAGAACCACTGTCTTAGATCATTCTGTTGATCAAAATAGCTAAGTCATTTTCAGTTGATCATCTTTACAATATTGCTGTTATTATGTACAATGCTTTCCTGGTTCTACTTACTTCACCTTGCATCAGTTCATGTAAGCCTTCCCATGTTTTTCTGAAATCATCTTACTCATCATCTCTTATAGTACAATAGTACTCCATCAAAATCATAGACTACACTTTTTTCAAGCACTCCCCAACTGATGGGCATTCCCTCAATTTTCAAATCTTTTCCACTACAAAAAGAGCTGTTACAAATATATTTGTACATATAAGTATTTTCCCTTTTTCTTTGATCTCTTTAGGATGCAAATCTATTAATGGTATTATTGGGTCAAAGGGTGTGCACAGTTTTATAAATTTGAGGACATAGTTCCAAATGGTTGGATCAGTTCACAACTCCATCAGCAATGCATTTAGTGTCTTAATTTTTGACACCTCCAACATTTGTCATTTTCCTTTTCTATAATATTAGCCAATCTGATAGGTGTATAGTGGTGCTTCAGAATTGTTTTAACTTGCAGTTCTCTAATCAATAGTGATTTAGATCATTTTTATTTGCCTATTGACAGCTTTGATTTCTTCTTCTGAAAACTTCTTGTTCATATCCTTTGGCAATTTATCAACTGGAGAATGATTTATAAATCTTGTATAATAAGTCTTATAAATTTCACTCAGTTCTCCCTACATGTAATAAATGAAGCCTTTATTTTTTTCCCTCTTTTTAAAAACTTTTGTTTATTTTTAGTTTACATCATTTGTTTCCATGAAATTTTGATTTACAAATTTTCTCCCCATCTTTCCCCTACCCACCACCCCAAAATGGTGATCCCACTGTATACGCCCTCCCCCAATCAGCTCTCTCCTATACCTTCCCCCATTACCCATCTGAATTTCTGGTAGGGCAAGATGGATCTCCCTATCCCAATACTTGTGTATTTCCCTCCTTCCTATCCCACTCCTCTCTTGTTCTATTCTTTACTTTGTCCCTGTCCCATTACAAAAGTGTATGCTTCTAACAACCCTCCCCCCCAACCTGCTCTCCCCTCCATACTCCCCCCTCTCATCCCCTTTCCCCCTAGTCTCCTGTAGGCCAAAATACCCAATTTAGAGTGTATGTCATTCTTTCCCTAAGCCAACTTCAATGAGAGTAAGGTCAACCCATTCCCTTTTGCATTCCTGTTCTTCTCCTCCATTGTGACAGTTATCCCTTGCCTCTTCTATATGAGAGGATTAACCCCATTCTGTCTCTCCCTGTCTCCTTTCATATTATTCTTCTCCCACCTTTCAATTTCACCTTTTAAAATATTATCCCATCCTATTCAATAGATCCTGTACCCTCTGTCTATGTACATATATATATATATATATATAT
>CM053580.1:382246881-382268064 GCA_028627135.1 Pseudochirops cupreus | reverse complement strand
GGTTACAACCCTTCTATATGACCAAACTATTGTACAATGTGAAAGTATTTGCAGATCCTATACATGATTGCACGCCACCATGGGTGGGGGGGGGAAGGGAGGGGAGAAAATCTGAAACTCAAGTGATCGTGGAACTGAATCTTGTAAATTAAAAGTAAATGAGTAAATAAAAAAAATTTTAAAAAAATACTACTATTAGGTCTCTATCCCAAAGAAATTTTCTTAAAAATAAAAAAGATCTATACATCCAAACATACTTATAGCAGATCTTTTTGTGCTGGCAAAGAATTGAAAACTGAGGGGATGCTCATCAATTGAGGTATGGCTGAACAAATTGTGGCATATCTTTGTGATATAATACTGTTGTGCAATAAGAAATGATTAGGGGGTTGGTTTTAGAAAAACTTGACAAGAATAAATGCAATGGGAAGTGAGAAAAACTAGGAGATCATTGTGCACGGTAACAGTAACGTAATGATTATCAACTATGAAATATTTGGCTACTCTGATCAATACAATGATCCAAGACAGTTCCCAAGGACTCAGGATATAAAGAAATGGTTTTTTTTTAATTTAAAAAATATAAAAAGCTTTACAAAAATGCTCTCTCACTTTCAGAGAGAAAAATGATGAACTCTGAGGGCCAATTATAATGTAATTTCCTCACTTTCCTTATATTTGTTGCTTTTTAAAAATGGCTAATATGGAAACATTTTTGTGATTTCACATATATAATTGAGGTCATATTGCTTGTCTTCTCAGGAGGTGAGGAATGTGGTGGGAAGAAGGGAGATAATTTGAAATTCAAAATTCTAAAAATAATGTTTACAATAAATATTTTTTTTAAATTCTCTATACTCAATAATAAGATTTTAGCTAGATTTAAATGGTCCAAAAAAGCAACACAGCCCACTTTTAAAATGTGATACTTGGACATCTTAGCTTCATTTCTGTTTCACCAAAAGTTCAAAATTTTGGGTAAAAGCTCACAAATTTGAGATTCTATAAGATCAGAGGTAGACAGGAGCCAGTCCAATTAGCTTATGACAGTGAATTTTTAAGTTCTTATTGTGAGAATTAATACCTCAGAAATTGGCAATTGCTATAGACTAGGGCTGGTTCTCTACCTCTGACTAGGGTTTGATTTATTACTTATTATTATTTTGTTGCTTATGTAGACTCATGAAAGTGTTTATAACGCAATTTAAACCTTAAAAATGTGTATTTTTCCTTCCAGAAAACTTAATTGTTAAACATTTACCAGTTTAGTGCTGTGTAAAAACCTGCCTAAATATAAACCTGAAACTTTAGCATTTGCTAATCATTTAATCCAGAGGTTCCCAAACCTATTTGGCCTACCTTAAAAAAAAAAAATTACTCAGTGACCCATTGGAAATTTACTTTCTTTAAGCCTTTAATGTTTTGGTTTTTGTTTTTTTTTTTAACTTTCATCATTCCAAAAATATAAATATTTTTAAATGATACATCTTAAATTTTAAAATATATGTGTGTGTATATATATGTTTTTAAATGATGCATCTTAAATTTAATAATTTATTGTAAATTTGGGGGGGGGGTGTTTCCTGCATTGAAATTTTGATGACACAATATTGCATCACGTAATCATATAGTATCAAATTGTAAACAAGTCATTACACACACATATTCCTGAAGATACATGTTGAACTTCTGTCAAAACTTGTTTGTTAAGATCTACTGGTGGACTTGACCACTGATTGGTTAGAACTTGCATTTTGTGTGTTTATTTGGAAAATAATGTGATCACTATAACTTTGTTACACAACAGATGAAACATGGACAATTGGTTTTCACAATTTTCTTCTCTTCTCTTTTTTCCTTCTGCTTCCATCCCAACCCCTTATTTTTATTCCATGCCCCCCAATTGCACTCAAGGCTACTACTATGGCCCACTTTGGGAATCTCTGATTTAACCTGAAGAAATACAGGGTAAACAAAATAAATGGTAGATTTTCTCACTGTGGAAGTAATAGGACCATAAAGATCTATTTGACCAAATGTTGATCATTTGTGTGCACACACACAAGAAGCCATATGAGTTGATTGTCTTGTACTTCGTTATACATTTATTTTTCCAAGAATTCAATTAGAAATAATAAGAATAAGTAAAATAGGAATAATAGCCTATTCTATATATATGGAAGAATGTATATGGGTATGTATGTATATATACCCACACATACATACATGTGTATATAACATGTATCTACATATGTGCATAATGTTTCTCTTGAAAGTATGCTCCTTCAGTATAAAAGTATTTCATTTTTGTCTTTGTATCTTGGCATCTAGCACAGTAATTGACAGATAGCTGTGGACTGATGAACTGAACCTTGAAGTGAGTTCTGGATTCCAAAATGTAAAAGTGAGTCTGAAGTACATTCCAGTCTTGACAGTCTATGCACAGTGATGGTTGGGCATGATGACACATGCTTGAGTATCTATTACTGGTGCAGAGGCTGAGAGACCACTTGTGCTCTGAAGCTCTAAGCTGCAGAGCGCTAAAGCTAATTGGTGTCCACACTAAGCCCAGCACCAATATGATCAGCCCCCATGAGCAGAGGACCAACACACTACCTAATGAAAGGCAAACCTGGTCAGGTCAAAACCCTTCTGTCATTTAATAGTGGGAATAGGTCTGCCCAAGTGAGATAGGGAGATCCATTGTATAAAAAATGAACAAACAGATGAATATTGAATGCTGAGTTTGGGGAATACCTAGTAGCTAAGTTATAGCTATAGAGAATATGAAGGAAAATCATATGAACTAAGTCTGGTAGATAGACTAAGGTTGGATTGTTGAGGTCTTTCAGTACCAAAGTGAGTGATTTTTAGTTTATTCAAAAGACAACAGGGAACAAATGCAGATTTTTGAGCAAGGAGTACTGATATCATAAGACCTATATATTGGGAAGATTGTGTGGAAAGCTATGTGGAAGATGAATTATGGGAAAAGACTGGAAATAGAGTACCAATTGTGAGGATATTGCAATATTTCAAGAATAAGATGAGGGCACAAATTAAGATTGTGGCTATGTGAATGACGATCAAGGGAGAGATACAAAGAAGGTGTTCAATTTGATTCCTTACGACTTGGAACCTGATTAACTATGGGGGTAAGAGGGAAGGAATAACCAAGAATGCCTTGAAGTTTTAAGTTTGAGTGACTTGAAAAAATAATGGTGAACTCAACAGAGATAAAGGAGTTTAGAAAAGTAGGGTTTAGTCAAGTAACCAACATTTATTTTATACCTACTATGAGCCATACTCTTTGGTAAGCATTGAGGATACAAAGAAAAAAAAAAAAAGTCCCTGCTCCAAAGGAGCTCATAGTCTAATGGGGAGATAAAATGCAAAACATGTACAAATAACCTGTGCAAGATAAGTGGGAAATAACCCAAAATTAAGGGAAATCATCCAGAAAGGTCTTTTGTGGTAGGTGGGCTTTTACCTGGGAAAAAGGAAACCAGGAGGTAAAGACGAGGACAGAGAGCTTCCTGGAGATAGTCAGTGAAAGTCCCTGGAGTCTAGAGATAGAATAGCTTTTTCCAGGAATAGCAAGAAGGCCAGGGTCACTAGTTTGCAGAGTACATAGAGGAAAGTAAGGTATAAGAAGATGGAAAAGGTAGGAAGGAATCAGCTTAGGAAGACTCTGCTTTGGAATTGGATACTAAACCCTGTGCTCTAGAAACAATGGTACAAAGAACAAAGAGTCAAAATGATTTCCAGGATTAGACCTGACTGGCATGCAGGAGATTATTCGCCATCGCTATTTTTAATATGTAACTGTGAGAAAGTTACTTAAACTACAACTTAACATACTGGAAAATAGCTTTTTTTCCCCTAAAATTTCCAACTTATAAGAATATCCAAAGGAATTATTAATTTTAATATTTTCTATGTATACAAAAAAGTTCACTGAGGAAAAAAAATCCATGTATATAAAAATATTTATAGAAGCATTTTTTTAGTAATGAAAAACTAGAAACAAAATTGATGCCTATTGATTGGGAAATGCACCCCCCTGCCGCCCCCAAAAAAGTGTGGCAAATATGAGGATACAGAGAATCATGGAAAGTCTTACATGAACTGATACAAATTGAAGTAAATAGAGGCTATATATATATGTATATACAAAATATTACACACACACATACACACAGAACACTATTATCTCTTGGAGTCCAAAATATTCCAAACACAGTTCTTTTTATCTCTCCACTGCACTTTTATTCTATATCCAAACCAACTCTAGAATATCTCCACTAAAATGCTCCAAAGTCAGTACAAATTCAACCTGTCCAAAGTCAAAGGATCCTCTACAATTCTAAACCAGTTTCTTTTCCCAATTACATTATTTCTGCTAGTGTGAAACCATTATTGTCTTTTTTCCAGGGTAGAAATTCTGGTCATTTTTGTTTTTTCTTTCTCAGTCATCACCCATACCAAAACTGTCACCTTTTGGTTCTCCATTCAAAAAAAATTGCTCAGATGTGTTCCTTCTGAGTATTTTCTCTGATCTTCACTATTATCTGGAATGCCATAATAAATTTGTAGCTAGTCTCTCTGAGTCTAGACCCTTAACAGGGATTACCTCTGTTATCCCTCCTCCCTACCAATCCTTAACCTATTCATTATTCAAGACCAGGCTCAAGCACCACCTTCTCCAGAACACATGTATATTTCCATTCTCTGAATCCTTATAACATTTGTCTCAATACAGTTGAAAATTTAATAACATTCTAATTACTTTGTTTGTCTATGTTATTATTGTTCTTCCATTTAAAATATAAGTTCTCCTGACAGGGGATATGTCTGTCACCTTGTTTCTTTCCCTCCTAGCACTGAGCACAATGTTGAGCACAGTAAGTCCCCTTTTTTCAACATATATTTATTACAAGCCTATGAGCTTTGGGAGGAACAAGGCTTAATAAGACATATCTCAGGCTCTCAAAGATCTTACAATCCAGTATGAATGAACCAACATTAAGCATTTACATTGTGCCAGGTACTGTACTGGACAGTGGGGATACAAAAGTGGGGATACATCTAGTCCATGCCTTCAAGAATTTTACATTCCAGTACAAAGGTACAACATATATAAGGTAGTGAGGGAGGTAGCGAGGGGAGTATTGAGCTGAGGAACAGGCACTGTGAATAGAATTTAGGTTTGGGGTGGTAATAAATTGTCATTCTCTTTCCAATAGCAATGTTACAATTAGGTTGTAAGCTCCTTTAGATGAAGCCTGTCTTTTACCTTTCTTTACATTCCCAGCCAATTAACAAGAGCCAGAGTGATTTGTGTTTAAGGCATGCTCCTTAAGAAAGAAATCTAGCCTGTAATCCCCAAGATACCCTGTGAGGTTTCAGTGCTCAAAACTTATATTCCTTTGGGCAGAGCACCCACAGGTATGGGTATGATTCCCTATGTGGATAGAGGGAGAGGAGGGTGACTTCGCACAGCTCTGTCACACTTAAATCCAATTTACTTGCAAGTCATGACATCACCTTCCTGATGTCATGGTCCTCTTCAAGAATGAAAGACAAACAACAATATGTATCCCCAGTACTTAGCATAGTAGTTGGTACTTAGTGGTGATTAGTAAATATTTGTCAATTGACTATTTTCAGAGAAAGAACAAGTGAGATGGGGGAAGTACTATACAAATAATTGAAGGGCAGGGCATATTCTTATTCTTATATTCAAATCATTCTTTAGGAATGGAATCCCTCCCTTTCTTTCCACTGCATTTTTTGCACCAAGATGCCAAACAGTGGGTAGACTATATTTTTTTTTCTGAAGAACAGAACATGGCCCCCATTGTCTGGGGCCTTCTAGATATAATGTCGGGCAAGTTTTTATTCACTCATCCACCAGTGAGTATAGTTCAGGTCCAGTTGTTGATCAGTTGATTGAGATTGAGCTGAACCTTGAAGGAATACTAAAACTGAGTTGATTAATTGCTTGGGTGGGTTCTGTGGGAAGATGCTGTCTGGGTGTTGGGGAATGCTCTCTGGAAACCACAGAGAGAAGGAGTACTGTACTTCATAGGGAGAAGGCAGGCAATGACAGGGTCAGTGAAAAAATTCTTGCAATGGATAGGTCCTAGATTCTCGAGGTGGGTACCTAGATGGAAGATAAGGCATATATAAAGATAGCTATAATAAAAATATTTTATGAGAAAAGTAGGAACAAGATTCTAACTGTGTGGGGGTAACATGACTGATCAGGGAATGTTTCATGAACTAGGTTTTGAAGGATGGGTAGTTTCAACTGGAAGAAATGCAGCTGGAAGAAGTAAGGGCATTCTAGCCCTAGAAAATGGTATGAATAAGGGAATAAATGGAAAGGCATAGAATGTTTTCAGAGAAGCTTTAATTTAATTTAATTGACGTAACTTATCTTAGTTTTTCCAAAGCACAGAAAATATGAAGGGGAGTAGTGTGAGATAAACCTATAAGGGTCAAAGGCTTCAAATGTAGAGCTAAAGACTTTGTCCTTATCTTGATAAATCAACTTGTAGTCGGTGAAAATTTTTATAAGGAGTGTGACATGATCAGAGGCAAATAAGAAAAACTAATCAAACAGAGGGATGTAGACTGGCATTTACATAGCAAAGTCCAGATTAATGTGAATAGTGAAATCCCTTAAGCAGTCGCATTGTTTAAATTCACGTAGCATATTCCCATTGAAGTGGGACCAATTATCATATTTTATAGAATCATAACTTTAAATATTGTGAATCTGAATATATGTGACCACTTCAGGAGATTCAGCATTCACTATACTCAGGACCTAGCTGTAATTATACAAATCAAAAGTGATAAGGACCAGAACTCCAGTGGTAGCGGTGGGAATGCTTAAGAAGGGATGGATGAAGGAGAGAATGGCTAAGCAGTAGGGGTCAAGGGAGGATAAGGAGTGAAACATGACAATGACATTACAAACATATGTGACCAGGAGAGGAGCTTCATGATATTCTGATCGTAAATATCATACAGGTCAGTAAAAGGACCTGAAATATGCCTTTGTATCCTGAAGTATGGTTCCATGGGGTTGTAGACACTGTCCCCTTCTTGATGCTCAGCTTAATACGTTCTAAAAATATTCTAAAAGTATAGGATCAAGGTTAATCTGCGCAAATAGTAGGATATGGCTTCTTCAGGAAGGCTGGATAGTTGTTAGCAGCTATGGCTTCCAGCAATGCTACTTTAATAGACTTCTAATTTCACTTTTTTCTTTTAAGTTCAATTTTAAAATATTAAGCACCTATTTTCAGAGCACAAGGCTGGGCAAGGTACTGAGATAAATAAGACAAGGTGCCTGAATTCCTCTCCTAGGACATCCCTGTGCATATCTGCATAATTTTTTTTTGTCTTTTCTCCTCAACTAGATTATAAGCACCTTGAAGGGAAGGGCCTAGATCTTTTTCCAATTTTCACAGTGTTTCATTGTAAGGGATGGGGGCTGACCTGTGATTTCATAATATAGGGAACTCTTAGCTGAGGAAACTTTCTTTACTGATGCAGGTCAGCAACTTAACAGTCTTAATCAGTTAACCAGATCATTGAACAGTTAAGAGATTTCCCCTAGGTCACATAGCCAATAGGTGTCAAAGGCAAGGTTTGAACCTGCATCTCTCTGACTCTGGCACAAGCCTTCTATCGTCTTCACAACAAGTGTTCAATAAGTGTTTGCACTGCTGTTTTGTCAATCTGATTTTGCTATCAGTTATGTGAGCTCAAGCAGTCAAAGCATTAACTGAAATGGAGAAAGGCAGCCACAGCGCGCTCTCTAAATTGCTGCTTCCCTCCCAGGCTAATAGCCAGTTAGCTCCATCTTTTCTATCTTGACTTTCACTGGCCCAAAAGAATGCAACTCTAGTCTATTAGGTCTAGTCTTCCGTGGCTTAAATACTTAGGTGGGAGGTGACACTTCTTTGTCACTGCCTGACTATGTAGACTAAAAAAAAGTGTACCCCACTGTGAGTGCTTTATTTACATTTGCCTTCCCAATAGGAAATAGGGAGATTGTTACTGGAAAATGTGGTTAGAAGTTGGCATAGTAACTGAAATGAGTATCAACTTGGGTGTGCCTGCCTCGTAAAGGCAGCTCTTGGTTGCCTTGGAAACAGCAGGCGATGTATATGAAGCAGGACATTTTGTGGCTTTATGGTACTGCAATCAGGCATGCAGTGTCGAATTACTACATACATACATGTAACTTCTGAGGCTAGGAGTGGTTAGCAATGAAGGCCAGGGGCTTAAATTTTGTAACATGTCACATTCTCCATTAACATGCATTTTCAAAATATTTCCTGGGCAGAGTAAATATCCCAGGGATCACATATCTGTGAGATTTCCATTTTGGACACATAACTTAAAGAAAGTACAACCTTAAGGACAAAGTGTCCCTCAAAATCTAGGCCACATTTTCCAGTATTGTGCTCATCTTTTCTGCGTGTGCTGTGAAGATGTGAATCTTAAATTTGTTCAGACCTCATTTCTGTTAATCTTGTAGCTTCATTTTCAAAGAACCATAAATACTAGCCAATAGGAATCTGATGTTATCACTAGGAGGAACACTAATGCTCAGCTTGGGAAAGGGGGAAAACCATAAACTACCCATGTGAAATATCAGGAAATTTGAGAAACTGCTGATTCAGAAACAATAGCTCTGAAGCCTTCAACTCTTGAACAAGGTCATTTAGCTCCAAACCTTTTGTGTGTAACCTCGTGAATAAAATGAGTCATCATACACCCTTGATTCAGAGCTAGGAGGTACCGTAGGTCAGCCAGTTCAACCATCTCATTTTACAGATTAAGAGACTGGCCTAGGTAGCTTAAGTGGCTCGTCTAACGTCACAGAGACATTAAATGGATCAGCACATAGGCCTTCTGATCCCACATTGCGTGTTCTTTCCACTCAGCCACAAAAGAATGACAGATGCAGCTGGGGATTGGCATGCTTGGACAATCAACTTCTCTTTTAGATCCTGATATGGTTCTTAAGAAACTGAATGCACCACTGCAAAACTCCATGCCAGCTGCTGCTTAAGAATTAAGAATTTGGAAAGATGAAACCTTTAACCATTTTTCAGAACACTGTGGACTCACTTCATGTGGTAAAGCAAAAAAATAATAGTGAGACCTCCTTCTTTCCTTTGTACAATAGGGGTGCAGAACATTACATATTTCTCTCAGACTAGAGTGATATATTGATTACTTTTCCTCACCTGCTTTCTTTTTTTTTCTATATTTTATTGTTACAAAGGATGACTGGGCATGGGTGGGATACATTCAGAAATGAAAATATTACAAAAACATACCAATTTTTAATATATAAAAAATATAGATTCCTAGTGACATGAAAAAGTTATACTGCACTCTCTATCAACCCTCTCCCAATGTCTTCTGCTCACGTTAGTAATTTACCAACATGGCAGTATGTGGCCTATTATTAAACCATTCACTATTTTTAGATGATGACTAGGGACAGTCTTTTTTGTAAAATAGAAACTTTTCCTTAAAATATTGTTGTGTGAAGCTCACACTTTCCCCTTCTGATACCATGTTTGAATTTTTACTCCAAAAAAGATATATTTTTATTAAAATTTTAATCCAAGACACCACAAGTCACATTTTTGTACTCTCTGGAAGATGACTATGAGTTTGGATTTTAGGAAGATTTTTCAAGCAAGGCAATACTTGAAAGTAGGGAAAATAAAAGATCCATTGAGTTTAAATGAATAGGAGAACCATAGTTTCCTTTTTCTGTGGTGCTATCACTGACAACTAAAGCCAGAGTATAGACAGGTCTGAGTAGTTGTCAGTTCTTCTGTACAGGAGTTCATAGCAAAGGTAAGGAAGCAGCTGGGTAGCTCAGTGGATAGAGTCCTGGGTCTGGAGTCAGGAAGACCTGATTTCAAATTCGGCCTCAGACATGCATGAGCTGTGTGACCCTGGGCAAGTCACTTAACCTCTGCTTGCCTTAATCCACTGGGGAAAGAAATAGCAAACTTTCCAGTACCTTTGCCAAGAAAACTGCACACAAGGTCACAAAGAGTTGAACAGGACTGAATGACTGAACAACCACAGGAGCAAAGGTAAGAGAAAACCAGGTAGTCTATAAATAGGATTGAATAGATTATAAAATTAATAATAACCATAAATGTATGATATATACAAAGTTAAATAACCATGGCACAGAAGATGGTCAACTTACTAATAAAATATCACACATACAGTATGCTCCCTTTTCACAAATAGCTTCGTGTTCATTCTCATTTGATCATCAAGCAGCAGGTGATTTGGTAGTTAGTGCTGTACCTGGGAACCATGAAGACCCGAATTTGAATCCTTCCTCAGATAGTTATTAGCTGTGTGATCTCTGGCAAGTCACTTAGCCTCTCCTAGACTGTTTCTTCATCTGTAGCATGAAGATGATAATGGTGCCACAGAGTTGTGAGGATTACATGAGACAATAATATATGTAAATGTTTTTATAATCCTTAATGCGCTGTAGAAATGATGGCTAAAATTATTTGCTTACTCTGTGCCAGTCACTGTAGTGAATGCTGGGGATACAAACCAAAAGCAAAACAGCTGTCCCTGACCTGAGGTAGCTCACATTATTCTAATGCAAGAGACAACACATGCATTTATGTGTGTATATACACATGTGTGCATATCTTCACACACAACATTAATACAAGGCACTTTTGCAAGGGAATGATATAGTTGCTGTGGACCAACAAATACTTCATGTAGAAAGTCGCACTTGAGCAGAGTTCTAAAGGAAATGAAGAATTCCAAGAGGCAGAGAATTTCAAGCATGAGGAATATAGCCTGTGCAAAGGCATGAAGATGGGAAATGGAGTATTGTTTTGGAGGAATAGCAAATAGTACAATATGAGTGGATAATAGCATGGAGGGTAGTCATGTATAAGAAGCATGGAGAAGTAGAAAGGATCCAGGTTGTATAAGAATCTTTAGTGCCACACTTACTTTTCAGTCATGTCCAACTCTTCATGAATCCATGGACCACACTGTCCAAAGAGTTCTCTTGGCAAGGATACTGGAGTGGTTTGCCATTTTCTTCTCCAGTGGATTAAGGCAAACAAAGTTCAAGTGACTTGCCCAGGGTCACACAGCTAGTGAGTGTCTGAGGCCAGATTTCAACTCAGGTCTTCCTGACTCCAGACTCAGTACTCTATCCACTGAGTCACCTAGCTGCCAAAGTTCCATACAGTGGAGTTTATATTTCATCTCGAAGGTAAAAAAGGTGCCTCTAGAGCAGTGGTTCTCAACCTTCCTAATGCCATGACCCTTTAATACTCATATGTGGGCGTATCTCCAGGTGGGCGGACCCACCTGGAGATGGATCGAGGAGCAGTGTCTTGGTTCCTAAGACCACTGGAAATATGTGTTTTCCAATGGTCTTAGGTGACCCCTGTGACCCCTGTGAAAGGGCCATTTGACCCCCAAAGGGGTCGCAACCCATAGATTGAGAGCTGCTGCTCCAGAGTTTCTTGAGTTGTGAAGCAACATGGTCAGACATGTGATTGAGGAAAATATGTCTGGTAGCTTTATGTAGGATGAATTAGAATAGAACAAGACTTAAGGAAACTACACAGAAAAAGCATTATCCCTTTTTTTTTTTAATTTTTGCTCTTTTCATTTCTTTCTTTTTTTTTGAATGAGTTGTTTATTTACTTTTAGTTTACAAGATTCAGTTCCACAATCACCTGAGTTTCAGATTTTCTCCCTTCCCTTCCCGCCCCTCCCCCCCCCCCCCCCGCCATGGTGGCATGAAATCATGTATAGGATCTGCAAATACTTTCACATTGTACGATAGTTTGGTTATATAGAAGGGTTGTAACCAATGAATGATTGCTGGGAAAAAAAAGCAAAACCAGACATGAAAAAGAACGATAGCATGTTTTGCTTCAGTCTCCATTTAAACCATTATCCCTTTTTTACATTTTTTTTTAGTGAAGGCAAGTGAAGTTGAGTGACAGCTCACAGAATATTGGAGCTGGAGGGGCTTTGAAGGTCATAAAGTTCAATGTCTTTATCTAACAAATGAGGGATCAGGGGTACATAAGAATTCAGTGACCTGCCTATTAATTCAAGGATTTGGACCCAAGTCCTGACTCCAAATGCAGGAATCTTTGCATTATTCCAATACTTATCCAAGGTCACATAACTAGTTAGTGACAAAACTGATAAAACTTCCTGGAGACAATGGATTTCAAGCTGGAAGCAGAAGTATTTAGGGGATATATATATATATATATATATATATATATATATATATATATACGTATATATACATATATATATATGTATATATATATATGTATATATATAGGAGAAGACAAGAGGATCAAAGGATGCCACGAAGAAATGTACATCTGGGAGGCCTAATGCAATGAAAGAACATGAGAAATATTCAATCAAATATGCAATCAGTGCCTACTATGTCAAAGATATTATACAACATGTGAAAAGTGATGTTAGTCCTTTAAACTCATGAATGAATAGTTCATATTTTATACTTTATTCTTAATCTAGTGAAGGGGAAAGAGGCACTAGGGAAATAAGGTGTAAGAGGGGGTTCAATTTGTATTCTTGAGATGCCACTTTGGTTGCAGCATAACTGATGTATTAAATAGGGAAGAGACTGTAGGTGAGAAAATGCAGAGGTGTGATAATATACAGTAGAAGTAAGTGAAGGAAAGAAATCATTCTTCCACATTTCAATAACTTTATTAGAAAATCTAGTGAAAAGGGTGGTGAGGTGGCACAGTGAATAGAGCACCAGCCCTGGAGTCAGGAGGACCTGAGTTCAAATCTGCCCTCAGAACATAACACTTACTAGCAGTGTACAGACCTTGGGCAAGTCACTTAACCCCAATTGCCCTGCCTTCCCCCCTCCAAAAAGCAAGCAAGCAGGCAAACAAAGGAAGGAAGGAAGGAAGGAAGGAAGGAAATCAAGTGAAATCTTCAGCAATGATTTGACAGAAGAGAGAAGAGAGGTTCAAGGAGAGAATGAATGTGTTTTAAGTTACATGGGATGTGCCTTAATTCCTAAATCAGGCTAACTACTGATACATTTGTCCTATCTCTCTCCCACCCTGGACTAATTCCTCCACACCTGGTACTGAAACTTATTTTCTCAAAGGTCAACAGCCTCCTTATTTCTAAACATTTCCGTACCCTCCATGACCCTTTGGTGATATTTACTACCATTATTCTTCCCTTCTTTCTTGATATATTTGATACATTTCTCTAACTTTTTTTTTCTGGTTCTTCTATCCCTCCAACTGGCCTCACTTTATCTTTTTTTCTTGGCTATTTTTCCTGCATTTCCTTATTTGTGCACATCACCTTGGCTTTCTTTTCTCTACATACTCTCTTTTGGCAAATTTATTCATTCTTGTGTTTTGAATGATAACTTATTTGTAATTAACCATCAAATCTTCATCACAGCAGTTACATTTCTTTTCACAGAATTTCAGTGCTAGAAGTTATTGGAGTGGTCCTCTAATTCAACCTATGTCTTAATAGGAATTCCCTCTACAACATACCCAAGAAGTGGCCTTCTGGCTTCTGTGATAGGAAATCAACTGCCTTCGAAGTCAACCCATTTCTCATTTGGATAACTGTAGCTGTTAGGAAATTTTTCGTCACATTGAGTATATATCTACCTCTTTCATTAATAAATGAAAGAACTTTAATCCTTATTCCACATAATTACTCACATACTCATGTAATGTGTATTTTAGAATACGCAAATACTATATACCCTTCTTGATGCCTTCCAATGAATAAGCACAGTAAAGAACATCCTGTGCTTCTGATACACACGTACATCTTTCTATGTGTACCAGATACCCAAAACCATACCACTGAGTTGTCTCAGTACAATCAAAGAATTTCTTCTTTTAGATGTGGACCATACTTACACATAGTTACCATCTTATTGGAGCCTGTCATACAATGTGTTAGTTATCCTTCCCAATTTTTTGTCGTACATAAATTTTAAAAGTATAATTTCTATGCCTTTATCAAGGTAATTGATTAAAATGTCAAAACAGTACAAAGGCATAAAGGACAAATCCCCTTGGGCACTTCACAAAAATGATTTCCATGTTATCAATGTAACAAAAAGAAGCAATAAAAGTAAAATGAAAAATTGTATTAAAAAAAAAAGCTTGGGGGTTGAGACTGTCTCCTCACCCCCCTCTGGAGAGAGGAGTCCAACTTAAAAATGAAGTTCAAAGGCAAGAAATAGGCTGGGAAAATGAGAAAACAATAACAAAAAAGAAACTGACCATAAAAATCAAGAATGGTGACAGGGAAGATCAAGATACAAACTCAGAAGACAACGATGTAAAAAAAGTTATAAGAAAGCCTAAAAGGAAAAAAAAATACAAGTTGAGCCAGGCCCAAGAAGAACTCCCAAAAGTGCTAAAGAAAGAGATGAGAGTGGTAGAGGAAAATTTGGGAAAAGAAACAAACATGATGCAAGAAAATTAGCAGTTTGTTAAAAGAGACACAAAAAGTATTGAAGAATATAACACCATACAACAGAGATTTGGGAGACAGTCAAGATGGCAAAATAGAGGTAGAATAAACCTGAACTCTGCCAAATTTCCCTCCAAACAATGTTAAATTAATGGCTCAAATCAAATTCTGGAGTGGAAGAAAAAACAAAAAGTCAGGGTGAAATAATTTTCTAGCCAATGACAACATATGGCAAAAAAGATCTGTCATATCAAGTGGTCATCAGCTCTGGAGTGCAGCACAGGCCACATCCCTGCAACACCAGCAATAGGCGCTGGACATGGTTACATCAGGGGAAGCAGCAGTTTGGGGATTCAATAACAAAACAATTTAAAGAAAGGTGGCCTAGCTGTATCAGGTTTTAGACTCTATTACAAAGCTATCAATATATATCAATACAATTTGATACTGGTTAAAAATAGTGGTAGATGAGTAGAATAAATTAGGTATGTAATGAGTAACAATAAATAATCAGAGTAGTCTAGTGTTTGATAACCTGAAAGATCCAAAGTCTGGAGGCAAGAACTCACTATTCAACAAAAATTTCTGGGAAAACTAAGATGTAGTTTGGCAGAAACTAGGCTATATACCTATTTACCAGGATAAAGTCAAAATTGGCACATGATTTAAATATAAAGGATGATATTAGCAAATTAGGGGAAAATAGAACATTTTGCCTATCTGGTCTATGGATAAGAGAAAAGTTTATAACCACGTAAGACACAGAGTGGAATCACAGGCAACATAATGAATAATTTTGAGTACAAGAAATTAAAAATATTTTCTAGGAACAAAAGCAATGCAGCTAAGATTATAAGGAAGGCAGGAAAGTGGGGAAAATTTTATAGCAAATTTCTCTGATAAAGGTCTCATTTGTATATATCTATAGATGCATGTATGTATGTGTACTTGTATGTATGTATATGTGTGCATATAACTGAATCAAGTCTGTAAGAATACAAGTCATTCCAAAATGATAAATGGTCAGAGGATATGAACAGGTAGTTTACAAAAGAAGAAATCAAAATGATCTATAGCCATATAAAAAAAAATGTTCTAAATGACTATTGACTGGAGAAGGGTGATTTAAAACAACTCTGAGATACCACATCATACCTATCAGATTGTCTAATATCTGAAAGGTGAACATCATAAAATATCAGATATTATAAAAATATTATCATAAAATGAAAATTATAAATGCTGGAGAGGATGTAGAGATACTGTTGGAAGAATTGTGAACTGATCCAACCATTCTGGAGAACAATTTGGAATTATGCTCAAAGAGATATAAAACCATGCATATCCTTTGATCCAGCAATAAGACAAAAATCAAAGGAAGAGATGCTATATGTACAAAAGTATTTATAGCAGTTCTTTTTATGATGACACAGAATTTAAGATTGAGGGGATGCCCATGAATTAGGAAATGGTTTAACAAGTTATAGTGTAAGATTGTGCTTTCATCATTTCTCATCACACAATACATCAATGAAAAGGACAAGGAGCAGGTCAATGAATTGGGCATGCAACCAAAAAAAAAAAAGCCAAAATAGAAAAAGAATAAATTACAATTCACTAAATAAACAACAAATAAAATTCCTAAAAATCAAAGAGAAATTAATAAAATTGAAAAACCCCAAACCATTGATCTAAATAAGACTGGGAGCTGATTTTATGGGGAAAAACAATAAGTAGATGAGCTACTAGTTAATTTGATTTTGAAAAAGAAATAAGAAAACCAAATTACCAATAGCAAAACCAAAATAAGGTTAATACACCTGCAATGAAGACTAAAGCATTATTAGGTGTTATTTTGCCCAATTTGTGCCAGTAAACTGTAATCGAAGTGAAATAAATGAATATTTTCAAAAAATATAGCCTCTTCAAGTTCACAGAAAAAGAAATGAAATAATTAAATAGCCCTATCTTAGAAAAATAAATTGAACAGAAAAATAAATTGAACAGAAAAATAAATTGGCAGAGTAGGAGCAGTAGGTTACCGCAGCTCCCACATAGCCACCTCAAATACCCATAAAATATGATTCTAAACAAATTTTAAGGCTCTAAAACTCACACAAATACACCTCCCACTCAAGGCAACTCTGTAGTTGCCTTGGATCATGGCAGCTCTGGGAGCCAAAACCAGCCCAGCCTGAAACCACGGCTTCACCCCCCGGGAGGTTGGGGGGAAGGGGGGAAGCGGCCAGGACAAGCCGCAGCTGGAGCCTCAGGAGAGTGGATCAGCAGCAGCTATGGCAGTTTCCAGAATTATCAAGCCATAGGTAACAAGGACTATGTGAAAGGTCAGGGGAACTCCTCTAAACTTGGGGGAGAAAAGCGATCCAGCCAAACTGCCACCAGGGCAAGGAAACAGCAGAAGCGGAGGCCCTGTAGCTGCCTCCACATGGCTGCTTCAGAGCTCTTGGCCTGCAGACTGCAGAGGGGCCAAGCGATCCTACAGAGGCCACTTTAACCAAGTTGCAAGATATAAAATAAACCTACATAAATCATCAGCATGTCTTTACGCTACCAAAAGAATCCAGCAGGAAGAGATAAAAATAGAAAGTCCATTTAAAATAATTGTATACCATATAAAATACTTGGGTATTTACCTGCCAAGACAAAAATCGGAGAATATATTAATGCAATTACAAAAAACTTTTCACACAAATAAGAACAGATCTAAACTGGAGAGATATTAATAGTTCATGGGTAGACTTCACAAATATAATATAAGTAACAATTCTACCTCAAATAATTTACTTTTTCACTATCATACCATGATATAAAAGTATTACTTTGTAGACTTAGAAAAAATAACAATAAAAAACACCTGGAAAAATAAAAGGTGAAGAGCATCAAGGGAATCATTTGGCAGCAGTTTGTTGGATGGACTGGAGTGGAGAAACCTTTGAGGCAGGAAGAGGAAATAGGAAGCTATTGCAATAATCTAAGCAAGAAGTGATGAGGGATTGAATTAAGATGCACCTGTGTAAGTCAAAAAAAGGGGTCAGAGGAGACAGGCCCCGCTGACGCCACAGGGCGTGTGCCGAGAGGCCCCCAAGGCAGGGGCAGCAGCTACTCCCGGGACTACCCATCCACAGCCTGGAAATTTAAAAAACCCCTATCTGAACTTCCAGGGACTAAGATGGCAAAGTGAACTCCAGCTACTCCAATCCCCCCTCAAACCAGAAAACCCAGTAATCATTGCACCAGAGGAAAATTTTAAGCAGTAAAGGGTTAAGGACCCCAGAGGAAGGGCATGGCTAAGGTCCTGCCTCAAAATGGGAAGAAAGCAGGCTACAAAGACAAAGGCTCTGGAATCCTATTACAGTGAGAGGAGGAATCAAACTCAGAAGGAGAGAACATTGACTCCACACCTGCAGCTGAAGCCTTAACAGGAACTTTGACCTGGTCTCAGGCACAGAAAGCATTCCTAGATGAGCTCAAAAAGAACTTTGAAATCTGGCTTGGAGAGGTAGAAGATAAAATCAATATCTCTTATAAAAACAAAATTGTGAAATTAGAAAAACATTACAATGAAGAGAACAGCTCTTAAGTAAAATGTGTGAACTAAAAATTAAATCGGAGCATATGGAAAAGGAGCTTCAAAAACTAACTGAGGAGAATAATTCACTAAAAACTAGAATCAACCAAATTGAAGCCAATAACTCTATGAGGAACCAAGAATCAGTCAAACAAAACATCAAGATTGAAAAATTAGAAAAAGAGATAAAATATCTCAAGGGAAAAATAACTGGCCTGGAAAACAGATCCAGGAGAGACAATCTGAGAATCATTGGTCCACAAGGAAATCACGATGAAAAAATGAGTCTGGACAATATCTTCAAAGAGCTCATCAAGGAAAATTGCCCTGAGATCCTAGAATCAGAGGGTAAAATAGAAATCGGTAGAATCCACCGGACACCTCCTGAAAGAGATCCCAAAATGAAATGTCTGCAAAATATTGTGATCAAACTCCAGAACTATCAGGTAAAGGAGAAAATACTACAAGCAGCCAGAAGGAAACAATTCAGATATCGTAGAACCACAGTGAGGATCGCACAGGATCTGGCAGCCTCATCACCGAAAGATCAGAGGAACAGAAATATGATTTTTCCCAAGGCAAAAGAGCTCTGGCTACAATCAAGGATCACCTATCCAGTGAGACTGAGCATAATCTACCAGGCAAGGAGATGGACATTCAGTGACATAACAGAATTCCAGACCCTCCTGATGGAAAAGCCAGAGATCAATGGAAAATTCAACCTCCAATTACAAGACCTAGGAGAGACATAGAAAGGTAAATAAGGAAAAAAAACACACACATACGCATAACTTGTTATTTAACAAGAGCAAACTGTTTACATCCCTATATGGGAAGCTGATACCTGTTAATATCATAAACTCTATACCTACAGCAACATCTAAAAGGGATATAGATAGAGGGTGTGGATATAAATTATGCAAAATGATGATAAAAATCGTAATTAAGGGACTGCAATGGAAGAAGAGGAAAGAATGAAGCATAAAGGGGTAAATTATACTACAAAAGAGGCATAAAAACAATATAGTAGAGGGAAAGAAGGGAGGCAGGTGACCATTATATGAGCTTTTCCCTCATTGGTTCTGGTGTAAGGAGGGAATAATACAACCAGTTAAATATAGGACTCTATTGAGAAGAGACATAAAACTCATCATAATAAAGGGGAAAAAAGGGAGGGAGAAGAGCACTGCATGAGATATATTCTCATCAATCTTGGTTCAAGGAAGAAATAACATACAACATTGAGTATAAAAATCTATCATATCCTACAGGCAGTAGGAGGGGGGAAGGGGCCCAAAAGGGAGAGGTTTAGAAGGGAGGGAAGAAGTAGTAAGGGAGAAGGGGAGAAAAAGGGAGGGTGGCAGATAAGAAGGGAATACTGAGGGAGGCAGCAGTCAAAAGGAAAACTCTTAAGAAGGGGAAGGGAGAAGGGGGAAAATAAAAGCATAAACAGGGGAGGGATTAGGAGGAAAAGACAGATAGTAATCATAAATGTGAATGTGAATGAGATGAATTCTCCCATAAAATGGAGGTGGATAGCAGAATGGATTAAGAACCAAAATCCTATGATATGCTGTTTACAAGAAACACATCTGAAACAGAAGGATACACACAGGTTAAAGGTAAAAGGCTGGAGTAAAATATATCATGCCTCAGATAAAGTGAAAAAAAAAGCAGGGGTAGCAACGCTTATCTCAGACAAAGCAAAAGCAAAAATAGATCTAATTAAAAGAGATAAGGGTGGAAATTATATCCTGCTAAAAGCTACCATTGAAAATGAGGCAATATCATTACTAAACATTTATGCACCAAGCGGTACAGCATCTACATTCCTAAAGGAGAAATTAAGGCCACTAGAGGAAGAAATAGATATCAAAACTATATTAGTGGAAGACTTTAATCTCCCCCTCTCTGAGATTGATAAATCTAACCTCAAAATAAACAAGAAAGAAATTAAAGAGGTAAATAAAATCTTAAAGAAGATAGACATGGTAGACCTCTGGAGAAATTTGAATGGGGATAAAAAGGTACAAGTGCCATGTACCTTCTTCTCAGCGGTACATGGCACATAAACAAAAATTGACCATGTACTAGGGCATAAAAACCTCAAAATTCAGAGCATAAAGGTGGAAATATTAAATGTATCCTTCTCAAATCACGATGCAATAAAAATTATTTGTAATAAAAGGCCACAAAAGGATAGACTAAAAACTAATTGGAAACTAAATAACTTAATCCTAAAGAATGAGTGGGTCAAACAAGAAATTATAGAAACAATCAGCAATTTCATTCAAGAGAATGACGATAATGAGACAACATATCAAAACTTGTGAGATACAGCAAAGGCAGTTCCTAGGGGAAGTTTTATATCCCTGAATGCATACATGAATAAATTAGAGAAAATGGAGATCAATAAATTGGGCATGCAATTGAAAAGCGAGAAAAAGAACAAATTGAAAATCCCCAATTAAATACTAAATTAGAAATAATGAGAACCAAAGAAGAGATTAATAAAATTATATTCAAGAAAACTATTGAAATAACAAATACAACTAAGAGTTGGTATTATGAAAATGCCAATAAAATTGATAAACCTTTAGCCAATACGATTAAAAAAGAAAGAAAACCAAATTATGAATATTAAAAATGAAAAAGGTGAATGTACCTCCAACGAAGAGAAAATTAAAACAATAATTAGGAATTATTTTGCCCAATTGTATGCACATAAATCTGACAATCTTAGTGAAATGGATGAATATTTACAAAAATACAAGTTGTCTAGACTAACTGAAGAGGAAGTAAACTATTTAAATAACCCCATCTCAGAAAAAGAAATTGAACAAGCCATCAATGAACTCCCTAGAAAAAAATCTTCAGGGCCCAATGGCTTTACTAGTGAATTCTACCAAACAAAGAAAGAATAATTGACTCTAATACTTTACAAACTATGCAAGAAAATTGGAGAAGAAGGAGTCCTACCAAATTCTTTTTATGAGACAAATATGGTACTGATACCTAAATCG
>CM053580.1:382214275-382246381 GCA_028627135.1 Pseudochirops cupreus | reverse complement strand
AAAAAAAAAAAGAATTTGGATGCTATACCACTTGGTGCATATGTTTAGTACTGATGTTATTTCATTATCTATGGTACATTTTAGCAAGATGTAGTTTCCTTCCTTATCTCTTTTAATTAGGCCAATTTTTGCTTTTCCTTTGTCTGAAGTGAGGATTGCTACCCATGCTTTTTCTACTTCAGCTGAAACACAATACAGTCTCCTGCAGTCTCTTACCTTTACTCTATGTATGTCCCTCTGCTTCAAGTATGTTTCATATAAACAACATATTGTAAGATTCTGGTTTTTGCTATCCACTTCTGTTTTATGGGAGAGTTCATCCCATTCACATTCACAGTTAAAATTACTGTGTATATCCCTCCATCCTTTTTCCCTCCTGTTTGTTCTCTCTCTCCTTTTACCCTTTCCTTCCCTGACAATGTTTTGCTTCTCTCTACTGCCTCCTCTCATCTGCCCTCTCTTCTGTTAATCCCACCCTTTACTTAATCTCCCACTCTCCTACTTTCCTGTTGGGTAAGATAGATTTATATATTCTATATATTGCATATATTATTCTCTCTTTGAGCCAATACTGATGAGAGTAGGGTTCATGTGATGCCCATTGCCCGCCCTCCCATCTTTCATTCCACTGTAATAAGGTTTTTGATCCTCTTCATGTGATATAATTTACTCCAATTCTATTTCTCCCTTCCTTATGCACCCTTTGCATTCCTTTTTCTCATACTTTAATTATCTTTTTTAATATCATTCCCTCAAATTCACCTTATACCCATCATCTGTCCATGTGTATTCCTCTAGCTGTCTTATGAGTGGTACAACTTTTAATTACAAGTATCATCTTCCCATGTAGGGATGAAAACAGTTCAGCTCCATCAAATCCCTGATGTTTTCTTTCCCCTTTTCACCTTTCTAGGCTTCTCTTGAGTCTTGATGTTGGGGATCATTTTTTTTTGGTCCAATTTTGGTCTTCTCCTTATGAAAGCTTAAAATGCTTCTATTTTGTTGAATGACCATTTTTTTCCGCTTGAAGTATTAAGCTTAATTTTGGCAGGTAAGTGATTCTTGGTTGTAGACCTTGTTCCTTTGTCTTCCAGAATATTGTGTTCCATGGCCTCTGATCTTTTAATGTTGTAACTGTTAAGACCTCTGCAATCTTGATTGTGGCTCCCTGACATTTGAATGGTTTCTTTCTGACCACTTGCAGTATTTTTAACTTGACTTGATAGTTCTGCAATTTGGCCATAATGTTCCTTGAGGTTCTAATTTGGGAATCTTTTTCCTGAGGTGATCAGTGGATTCTTTCAATATCTCTTTTGCCCTCTGGTTCTAGGATATCAGGGCAAGATTTCCTTGATTTTTTCAATTTTTATGAAATTTTTGAAATTTTCTGAAAGATGCTGTCCAGGTCCTCCTTTTGATTATGGCTTTTCAGGTAGTCCAGTGATTTGACATTGTCTCTCCTGGATCTATTTTCCAACTCAATTGTTTTTCCAAGGGGGTGTTTTACATTTTCTTCTATTTTTTTCATTCTTTTGAGTTTGTTATATTGTTCATGTCTCATAGCGTTATTAAGTATGATTTCCTCAGTTTTAACTTTAAAGGAGTTTTTTCCTCAGTTAGCTTTTTTTTGGCCAATTATACTTTTTAAGGAACTATTTTCTTCAGTGCGTTTTTGTATCTAACTTTTCCAATTTGGCCAATTCTACCTTTTAAGTAGTTGTTTTCTTTTTCCAAGCAGCTGATATTTTTTTTTCATAATTCTCTCGCATCCCTCTCATTTCTTTTCCCATTTTTTTTCTACCTCTTTTAAATGATTTTTTGAGCTCTTTTTTGAGCTCTTTCATGAATTCTTTCTGGGCTTGAGACCATTTTCCATCTTTTCTTTGAGAAAATAGGTATTTTTACATTGTTGTCCTCTTCTGAGTTTATGTCTTGATTTTCTCTGTCACCATGGTAACTTCCTATAGTCAGATTCTTTTTGTTGTTGTTTGCTCGTCTTTTTTGGTCTTTTCCTTTCTTTTAAATTTGAGCTCTGATCCTAGAATAGAAGGGACACTGTCTCAAGTTTCTTGTGCCAGGGGCTGCAGGCCCTGACTGTATACTTGGTGTTGCACTAATATTGTCCTGAGGCCCACAGGGGACCCTCATGTCTGATGTTATGCTGAGAAGGTATGATGGGGGATGGTTAGCACTGCTGGAGGAGGCTATAGGGGCCTGGCAGCTTACCTGGTGCTGAACCAGGGTCCTAGTGCTGGTATCTGATGTGTGTGCTGAGGCTAGTGAGGTGTTTCATACATTTCCCCAGGGCTACACTGAATTACCTGAAGGTCTAGTCACTGGAGGCTGCCTGTTTGCCCTGGACTGAAGCATGTGGCCAGAGGCCATAGCTGTAGTCTTCCCATTCTCCTGGATATGTGAAGGCATGTGGAGAATCCTGGAGCCTGCATTTGCCTGCTCCACTGCACTGGGGCTCAGGATCTCCAGATGGTTTGCTGAAGAGGAGCTTGCTGCTGGCTGAGATGCTTCCTGTCCTTGGCTGGGTTCCCCTTTGACACAAGTGAGACAGACCTTTCTTGCTGATCTTCAAAGTTTCTAGAGCTAAGAGGTTGTTTCACCCCATAGTTTTGCTAGTTTATCTGTTCTAGGGTTTGTTTTGGGGTGCTATTTTATGTTTTTTTGGAGGTAAATATGGGGAGAATCACAGAGATTTACTGCTTACTCCTGATTATAAGATTTTTTATCTCAAAAGTAGTAATCTACTGATTTTGAACTTCCCAAATCTGCCCAGTATGGGTTTTATTAGTGGTTGTTATTATAAATTAATTTAACAAATGAATGAAATGTTTTCTTCAAGTTGGACTGGTTGTATTTGCAAAAATTCCTTGAGCAGCTGTATTAGACTATAAATCAATCAGCACCAGACTCCCTGGCATGAGTGTATATTGGCTGACAAGATTTATTTATTTAGCTTCCAACTTCTTGTCCTGGTCCTGGTTATCAAGGATATCCCTGGGAGCAAACTGTTCATTTGCCAGATAACAAGTGGGCAGGATTCCACATTGTACGGGATCTGAGGGAATCGCTTAAATGTATATTTAAAAATTTCACTATCATATAGAGGCAAAAACTATAAAGGGCACGAGAACAATTCCTATTCTGAGCTTTACGGGAGGGGCTATCCCAACTCTCTGGACTTTTGTATTTAATAGAAATATGGGTTGGCAAGGCATCATGTTCTATTCATACAAGAGAAGCTATAAAGGTGAGTGTGACAATGGAGTATGAAGGTGGTAGGTGGAGGACTGGTTCAGATGGAAAGGAGAAGAAAGGATTTAGTGTATAAAAAAGATGGTTTGTTGCCCACAATTTTCTGTTAACCTGTAGTGTATCACATTCTATCATACTCTGAAAAAAAATTAAATGTATCAATGATATAGATGTTTTTAACTTGGGCCTATGACCTTGGTTTTGTTATTGTTGCTGTTTATTTGTTTTTTGTTTTGAGATTTTTTTAAAAACTTGATAATTATTTCAATATAATGTGTTTGAAAGGGTCCCTAGGCTTCACCATAATGTCCAAGGAAGGGTCTACGATACATAAAAACTCTAATGTGCTATCTGTGATCTATTTCTTTATGGGTAACACAAGCATATTCCTTTTTTAATCATTTGTTTCATTTATAAAAAATCATATATTATAAATATTTCATGGAAGACTAATTCCCTTTATTATCTATTCCCTTCTCCAACGTGATTTTACCTTAATGTCTCATCATGGGATAGAGTTAATCTTTGTTACCCAAAGGCTTTCCCAGAAGTGGTAGGCTCAGGAAAGTCCTACCTTGTTATAAAGGCTTTGAATCCAACCCAGTGATAGATTGTGGGCCTATAGTTCAAGGTCCAGCATTGCTAAATTTGGAGAGATCCATTGATAGAAGTCTGGCACTTGAGTAATGCATTTTTCCAGCCATAGCAAATCATGGAAACTGGATAGTAGTGTTTAGAGGGGTTGATATTTGTGCTAGTGGAAATGGATATACACCAACACAAAAACATAGATCTTTTGAAATAAGTAATTAAATTTCTTAAAATTTATCTTTTTTTAAGAAGCAACTCTGAAAATCACAAGAAACTTAGCTTAATGTCCCATTAGAGAAAGGAACACTGAATCCTGCTTCTTCCACTTACCACCTGTGTGTCCTCGTACAATTACTCTGCCTTTCTGGGCCTCATTCCCTTCCTCTATAAAATTGAGAGGATTGGACTAGATAACTTTAACAGACTCCTCTCAGCTCCAAATTTATGATCACTGTATCATTTGAGACCTCTAGTGATGGAGGTTCTGAACAGCTGAAATGCTCTTTTCCAGTCCTATAGATCTTAAAGGATCTGAGGGTTAACAAGGTCATTGTTTACATCTGTTTACAGATGAGAATGAGACACAGAAGTAATTGTCCAAGGTCATGGCAGAACCAGGATTTAGGAAGGAAACAAGCATTAATAATTAATAGTATATAATATAATGACAAAATATATACTATAACACAATAATTATATACAATTATATTATAATATAGGACAAATAATATGATAAATAAATAAACAATAAGAATTAATAAGAATTAATATTATTTGCAAGGGCATTGTGCTAAGCACTTTACAAATATTGTCTTATTTGATCCTCACAACCACCCTGAGAAGTAGGTGCTATTATAATCTCAGTCCTATTGATGAAAAAGCTGAAATAAGCAGAAGTTAAGTGATTTGCCCAGAAATAGCACAGTAAGTATCTGAGGCCAGATTTGAACTCAAATCTTACCAACTCCAGGTCTAGTGCTCTATCCACTAAACCACCCAGTCAGTGTCTTTGTGTCACCTAACTGCCTCTAATTCAGAATTTTTTTTTTTCTGAATTCATATAAGCAGGAATAGCAAATCCCTAAGTGGGCATTCGGGTTGCTGTATTTCTTTGTATTTTTCGTGGATCAACACTAAAAGCTTGAGTATCTTACAAAATTTGTTATTTTATCTACCATGCTTATCTCAAGTTTAGTTAATTTCACATTTGAATAACCTATTCATGTAAGCCCTCTGTCAAAGTACACTGTTCTACTTCAGTTATTTTTGAATAGACCTTAATGTTTTTTTCCCCACATTTATTTGTTGTCCATTCCCCCTTTCTGCAATCCCTCCTCTTTCCCCTAACCCATCTCCTAATAACCTTAATTGCTAATTATTCTGAACAATTGAAAAGGGTCTGGTTTCTGCATTGTCTGGGCTTTTTGTCACAACATATGTGGGGATATATGTGTGGGGGTGTATATAGACATACTGACATACTTATACACACACACTTAGGATAGGTATGTATAAAACACTAAGTGACCTGAATGGGTAATTATGGGGTAGTTAAGCTTGGCAAAGAGCAATATTGGATTACTAGATTCTTCAGGATCAAAGTGTGCAGTACAACACTTAATTTTTTTTAGCTCTCTTTTTCATAAATGCTAAGGTCCAAATTCTTTTTTTTTCACCATAAAGCTGGGTATAATGAAAAGGATACTGAATTTAGAATCAAGAAATTTGCATATGAATCCTACTGCTAATAACTGCTCAATGTTTGATCATGGACAAATTACTTAAAACAGAAAGGGGAAGGGAGTCAGTATTTATAAAGCATCTACTGAGTGAAAGGCACTGACTGAGTTTAGTGCTTTAAGAATAACAACTCATTTGTTCTGTGTGTGTGTGTGTGTGTGTGTGTGTGTGTGTGTGTGTGTGTGTGTGTGTGTGTTTTGCTTTTTGGAGGGGCAGCTGGGGTTAAGTGACTTGCCCAATGTCACATGGCTAGTAAGTGTTAACTCATTTGTTCTTAAAAGTATCTGTACTTTGGTTTCCTTATTTAGAAAATGGGAATATTGGTCTTTCTCGTAACTAACTGATATAGTAATAAGGAAAGTGCTTTACAAATCTCAGATTTTGAGATAATCAAGATGATACTACTATTCCCACTGCTACTACTACTGTTCATACTGCTAATGATGGAGGAAGAATGTATTTGCTTTTGGAACTGGAGAGTATGTCAGCCTAGTCTATTTTTGCAGAGTTAAATGAAAAATGGGGGCAAATTTCCAGATAACTTGAATTTCTTTCATACCCCCTACACATATGCACATACACACACACACATATACCCACATGCCAGGCCCCACCATAGCCTTTTCCTAAATCACCTATCATGTGCAAACATATTTTTAAAAATCTGAAATATTGTAGAATTCATTTATAATACAGGTGCTAGGGTTCATTAAATGCTGACAACTTTTCTTTTTAGATTAATTGTTCCTTATCAGACTTTTATGTGATATGTAAGGTGTCGTAGCAAGGAACATGATTTTCCTGGACCTACGATTTGTTTGTGAGATAATTGTGATAACTAGCTAGGTTATAATGTTGTTCCATTTTATATGAAAAAAACAAAACAAAACAAACCTCATCTGTTTGAAGCTTTGCTTTGTAAATGTCGTTCTGGCTTTATTTTTTGAAGAAAAGGCTGCATTTTTATATCAATACCAGTTTCTTTTGCAGTTGAATTGTAAAACAATTTGTAGTTCAACGATAGAAAGCCCAAACAGCAAATTGAGCTGCAGTAGATCACAGATCAGGGGCATCTAGGCGGCGCTGAAGAAAATGGCAAACCTCATCTAGCATCCCCTTAAGAAAACCCCAAATGGGGTCATGAAAAGTCAGATGGAACTGAAAAAGACTGAACAACAACACAAGACTATAGATTCTCCTCACTTTTCTCTTCTGTAACATGACGAGATTGGGCGAGTTACTCCCTAAGGTTCCTTTCATACCTAGTAGCAATCCTGGGATCTTATGGCTCGCATCAATATCCTATTTTCTTCTGCCTCCTAATCATAGGTGACCCTGTCCTTACTGATCGTTAAAATTCCTCAGATCTGAGGTCTCCCTCCCTTTTCATGTACAAAGATATCCATCTCTACCTTCAAATTGGATTTATTTGGTCTGAAGTATCTTTATTTGGCCTATCAACATGAATTAAGTCACCTTTTGTCCTAAGCTATGTGGTTCATTGCCCTTCGTTAAATAACTCCTGAAATTTCACCTTCTCTATAGGCCCTTCCAGGACTGATGAGAGAAGCTCTAACATGCACCATCTGCCATGTCTAATCTCAAGATGGAACCCTGACAATTCCTTTCCTAATCTCCCTGTGCCTTCTACCTGAAAGGAACACTAACTACCCTGAAGTATGTTTGATGCACAAGCCATATGGTTCACGTATCTTGCTTTAACATTTTAACTACACTGTGATTCTGTCCTGCCCATGGGCATCCATGTCAGGGCTGCCTTCTTCAATTAACTGCAAGGTGCAAGAAAATAATTATTATATCTATATAATACCACAGCAGTTTCTAGTTGGAGGTAACCTCAAGGAAAACTGTGAAATGAACAAAATTTGCTTAAAGTTTTCTCAGCCTCCTAGCTCTAGACCCACTTCACCAAATAATCTCTTCCTCTATTCCCCTAGGCATCTATATGTTCTCGTGGATCCTTTCTTGATTGAAACCTGCTTTTAGCATAGAATCTGGAAGTGATTCCCACCAAAGCTAAAATGTTGATAATAGTATAAATTACTTCCTTTCTCCCTAGATAAATGTACTTTAATATGTACAACGTTTTAAGCTATAGCAATGAATATCTAAGGGTAAAAATCACAGGGATGAAGGTGGTACTTGGAAATATGGTGGTGAATCTTCTTAGTACCTCTGAAATAGAATAGCACCATGTAAAACAGCATGTAAGACTGTGTCTTGCTTATGTATAAGGTTGGCCCTAATGCCTAACATGCACTGTGAACAAACAGAAGAAAACAATTCTAGAATGTGACAGCCAAAAAGGACCTCTTAGGTCATCTAGCCTAACCTCTTTTTGGTGAAAGGAAATGCTGTGAAACCAATACTTGTGTTTAGAGATAAGATAAGGCACCAATTTATTTCATTAAGTACCTACTGTTTATACTATTCTGTACTGGGAACCAAGAATATGAAGGTAGTCATTAGACCAGTGATTCTCAACCTTCCTAACGCCTCGACCCTTTAATACTCGTATGTGGGTGTATCTGCATGTGGGCAGACCCGCCTGGAGACAGATAGAGGAAAGATGTCTCAGTTCCTAAGACCATTGGAAATAAGTGTTTTCTGATGGTCTTCAGCGACCCTGTTAGACCCCCAAAGGGCTTGTCACCCACAGGTTGAGAACCACTGCATTAGATTCTCAGCAAATTTACATTATAATGAGAGAAAAGTCACATTTACCAATAACGAAGATATAATGAGCAGAGAGTAATTAAAGCAAGTGAAAGGTAAAGAGTTATGAGAAATTTGACAGAAAGGAAATCATATTATGCTTCAAATTTGGGGCAGAGGAGAAGGGCACATCATGATCATCAGAGAAGGCTTCATGGAGGACAGAGTGCTGAGGAAGATCTATCACCTATATGAGTCCTTTCTATTGGTTGTGCTTGTTGTTCAGTCATTCAGTTGTATCCAACTCTGAAATCCCAGAATGGATTTTCTTGTTAAAGATACTGGAGAGGTTTAACATTTCCTTTTCCAGTAGATTAAGGTAAACAGGTAAACTGACTTGCCCAAGGTCACATAACTAATAAATGTCTGAGGTTGGATTTGAACACAGGTCTTCCTGACTCAAAGATTCATTGTTCTATTCACTCATTAACTGCTTATTGATTAATTGGTTAATTACTTTCTGGAAGGGCACTAACAACAAGCTTAGAGGGATCAAGATAGGCCCACTCTCTATGGGGGACTAAAACCTCCTTTTTTAGTCTCTCTAGAAATATTAAGAAATTCATATGAAATATTAAGCCTTTCAAAATCCTTGGAAAAGTCCTTGGGAAAGGGATTAAGAGTGAAATTTAACTCCTTCTCTCCAAAGTTACCAGCAATGTCTTAATTGCCAAGTCTAATGACTTTTTCTCAAATCTTCCTTCTTCTTGATTTTTCTCTAGCTTTTGACACAATTGACTCCCTTGATATTCTCTTCCCTATAGGTTTTTGTGACACTGCTCTCCTTATTGTCATCCTACCTGACTGCTGCTTCTCAAGTCTTCATGCACTAACTTCATGTCACCCAAAGCTCTATCCTAAGCCCTCTTCCCCCTCTATGCTTTTTTCCTTAGAGACCTCATCAGCTCCCAAGGACCGAATTATTAACATTATGTTATTGATTCTTAAATCTACTTATACACTCCTCACCTATCTGCTGACTTTCAATGTTGCATCTCCAGCTGCCTATTAGATATCTGGAACTATATATGCTGTGGACATTTTAAATTTGATATGCCCAAAACTGAGTTCATTATCTTTCTCCCATAACCTTTTGTCTTTCTAGCTTCCCTTGTGTTGTTTTTTTTTAATTTTTTTTTTTTAGATTTTTTTTTTGGAGGAGGGAAAGCAGGGCAATTGAGGTTAAGTGACTTGCCCAAGGTCACATGGCTTGTAAGGTTTAAGTGTCTGAAGTTAGATTTCAACTCAGGTCCTTCTGACTCCAGGGCCGGTGCTCTATTCACTACACCACCTAGCTGCCCTTCCCTTGTACTGTTAAGAATCGACCCAGGAACCTAGATTTTCACTCAACCTAGTTGTTGTCCTTGACTTTTCAACTCTCTTCCTCTCCTGTCTAATCTGTCGACAAATCTTGTCAATTTTGCCTTTGCAGTATCCTTCCTATATGCTCTATTTCTCTCCTCTGTCACTGTTATCACCTTTGTAGGGGTAGGGAACCTCATCATTTCACACCTAGAATATTGGCAAGAATCTGTTGTCTGGTCTCCCAGCCTCCCCTGTCCCTTTCCACTCCAGTGCATTCTCGACTCAGCTGCAAAGTGATCTTCCTAAAGCACACCTAGAACTATGTTGTCACTCTCTCTCTAACTACATAAACACTAGTGACTTCTGTAATGGCAAGCACAGAAGTAGTTCACACCTTGTTTCAGCTATTAAATTAACACTGTTTCAGTTCAAGTTTCTTTTGAGCTTTGTATCAAGTCTGTTAAGAAACAGAATGTGTGAACCCCATACCTTGTGAACCTTAGAACTCATGAACTCCTGCAACAGGAAGGGGAGGAGCTAATGACTATATATAAGGAGAGACCCAGGCTAGAGACAGCAGAACTGAGAAGAGAACTCTTGTGGTGGCAGCGTCAAGAAGGAGAAAACTTGTAGTATCCCGGCACTCTGTTTGTCTGTTCTGTCTGTGTTGATGTTTATTTGTTATACTTTGTACAGAAGCTCTGTGACCTTACTGGAAGCCCTGAAAGAAGATTTTCTGGTTACATGTTTACAGAAGTCCTGGAGGAGGGTTTTGGAGGTCCTGGGATTTACTGATAATTTGTGCTGACCTCTTGGACCTTGTTTGTGAATCTGTATTGATTTATATGTTGATGATTCATGTTGAGTTCTCAGACCTTGTTGGTGGGTCTCAATTGATTTCACAGGCAGATAATGAACTGATGACAATGCCAGCAGTGTGCATGAATATTATTGTGGCTCTGTTAAGCTTTGTCTTTCCAGAAACAGGAACTGTGAAGGACTTGAGGTGAACTGGACACTGTGAGCTTCAATATGGAATGAGAAATGGACGAAGAACTGGACAAGGAACTGGACAAGGAACTGGGAGCTGCCTGCCTTTGAACCCAGGTAACAGTTGGAGCTGGGACCATGGAAAAGGAACCGTGGAATCTGAGAGCCAGCCTTGAGTCAAGCTGAAAAAAAGACTTTACTTGGATACTGTGTACTGAGAAGATTATGATTTACTGTGACCCAGGGGTAGAGAACTTTGACTTTTGTACTATATGCCCCTTAAGAAGGCAAGTCTCCTTAAGGATGATTGAATGATTGAGTTACTAAATGATGTATTTTGGTTTTTTTATTTGTTCGTTGTTGCTTTTTAGAGGGGGAAGGCAGGGCAATTGGGGTTAAGTGACTTGCCCAAGGTCACATGGCTAGTAAGTGTTAAGTGTCTGAGGCCACATTTGAACTCAGGTCCTCCTAACTTCAGGGCTAGTGCTCTATTCACTGTGCCACCTAGCTGCCCCCAATGATGTATTTTGTTGAAAACTATGTGAATACTTTGGTGAAAACTATGTGGCCATTTTAGTGATAAGTTGTTGAGTTGTGACATGGTGAATGCTGTATTTTGATTTTTTGTGATAAGTTGTAACATTGTGAATGCTGTACCTTGATTTTTTGTGAATGTTTTGCTCTGATTTGTTATTGAATAAATAGAGAGTTCTCTATACTGTATAATCAGAACCTTCAAAACTATTCACAGAAGCAGTCCTCTGGAAAGCTGCTCATGCTTTGCTTTACAACTTTCTATTTACCTTCAAGATCAAATATAAAGTCCTCTGTTTGGCCTTCAAAGTCCTGCATAAGTTGGACTGCCCCCACCCCTTACATGTTTACATGTTACACCCCATCACATACCTTGCAACTTAGTGACACTGGTCTGTTTCTTGTCGTACAAGATATTCTTTCTCCTGTTTGGGGATTTGTAGTGGTTCTCCCCCATGCTCAGAATGTGTTGCCTCTTAATCTATACCTTCTGGCCTCCCTGATTGCTTTCAAATCTTAGCTAAACTACTCTCTAAAAGTAGCCTTTTTCAATCCCTCTTAATTCTTGATTATTTGGTGATTACTTATTTATCCTATATATATTTTTTATTTTACTTAGTTGTTCGCATGTCATTTCCTCTATCACACTATGACCTCCCTGAAATTACAAATTGTCTTGACTTTCTGTCCCTCATGCTTACTTAGCACCAAGAATAGAGAATAGTAGGCATTTTAAAATGTTGATTGACTGACTGACTGACTGGCCTCCTTGTTCCTGCACAAGACATTCTATCTCCTAACTCCATGTGCTTTCATTGGCTGTTTCCCAAGTCTGTAACTCCTTCCTGTCTCATTTCTACCTTCTGCAAGAATTCTTTCCTGATCCCCATTAATATCAGTGTCTTCTCTCTACTGATTATTTCTAAGGTAGCTTGTATTTATCTTGCTTTTATCAAGTTGTTTACATGTGGTCTTGCTTATTATACTGTAGGGTCTTTTGTATCCCTACCACTTGGCACATAGCTTAGAACAAAGTAGATGCTTATTAATAAATGTCTATTGACTGACGGTCTGACTCTTAACTCTGGTCTAGATAATATCATTGCCTTCCCCACCCGTAAAGTGGTGCCAGGACTCACTCAAAGGAAGTGCTCTTTTCCACTGAAAGGGAGGTATACTCTCAGTTTTCTATTTGATTAGATTGATTTAGATCTCTGGGAAGACCTCCACTGATTCCTGGAAAGGAGTAGTCCTAGAGTAATGGGATGGAATGTTGTATGTTTTCTTTGTCTAATATTCCCATAAAATTAATCTTAAATCTTCTGGGACAGAGTGAGATCAGAGGACACAGTAACGAAACTAATTTGGACGTCACTCCCTCCAACCCAGAAATAGCTTGGATATAGATTAATGATAAATTAAATAAATTTATTTCTACCAGAATGGTGTCTGCACTTAAATGAAGAATACAGTATTAGTATTAATATTGTCTTTTTCAACCTAAGCAATGTGGTACTTGATCTCGGTCTTAGAGGAAGCTAAGGATTCTAGCTTTTTTTTTTTGGAAAGAGTAAAGATTGGGAATGTATGAAAGAACATGATAGCAAATTAGCTTGAGAAAACTAAGCTCAACAGTATTTTGATCATGTATTCCCATTTTGAAAATAAATATATCTCAAAATAAAAGTATAATTATAGTTCATTGAAGAATCTGGAAGCATATTTATTGTTAGAGTAGATGTTTATAAATGTTAAATTATTGGAGTGACTATTAGTTGGCAAAGAAAAACAGATGATGTATATTACTCAGTAGGACTCAGCCAAGTGATTTTCATCTTGCACAGTGGAATGGACTGTCATTTCATGAGAAAAAGGTACTGCAAAGTGTAGTTGTCTCAATTATTATGGTTACTGTAGTAACTGCTTGAAGGGGTTCTGAGCAAAATGACCTGCAATTTCTCTTTCAAAGACACAAAGGCTAATTTGCCCTTATTCAAGATCAGTTTGAAATCTTGGCTTTCCTAAATAACATGTCCATATGACTTCAAGTGAAATCACTAAAGTCCTTCCTTTTACCTTCACACTGGAGCATAACTGAATCATTGATCAGAGAAAGGCCATGGATTTGGAATGCCTCTTTCCATGAAGACACTGAAATACTTTCAGACTCTTTAGATGGTTTTAACACAAGGACACTTCATCTTCTGCAAGTGATCTCCAAGCCCTTCCTTCTGGCTCAACTCAAGAGCTCTGTCCAGGCCTCTCTACCATGTGTTTTTGCCAGCAGTATCTAACCACTTAGAAGCTCTTTGCTATAGTACTTAGCTCCTGTGGACCATAAGCAGCCTTTTTTTGGACTGTTGCTAGTGACTATAAGCCCCGTCTCTGCTGTAATAATTCACTTTATGCTTTGCATTATCCCTCGATGCTGATGGCAGGCATCTCTTTTCTGCCTGTGTCATCTTTGATGGAGAGCTGTCTCTTGTGGTAGTTTTATGAATCCAGAGCCTAGAGGAGGAATGAAATCTCAAGTGGGTCATATGTGTGCTAGGTGCTCAGAATGTTTGCAATCCATTTAAACTCTGAGGGGAACAAGGAGCCAAGTGGTTATTTCTGAACCTGAGCTTGCCTTTGAATAACTTAAGCAGTTTAAACAATTTGGGAAATGTGAGCCGTTAATGTCATCAGAGTGTATTGCCAGCTTGGTCTTGCTTCTACAGAGAGCAGGTTTATTACCTTGGGTATTTGTCACACTGCTTTCAAATTTATGAGGGCAGGGTATTCTTCACTTAGCTGATTTCTTGACCTGTTCATATTCTTAATTTGTGTGCTGTGTATCAAGACATTCTATCTTTTTCTAATCCTTAAAAACTAGGGTTTTTAAAAAAAATGACTAAGATAATTTTCTTGGTATCTGGGAATACTTTTCCACATTTTCTTCAATTTAGCTTTGATAACTAGCCAATTGCTTTGTTTTTAAACTTTCCACAAAAATATTTTTGTCTCTCCCAGTTTTTCATTTTTTTCATCAGAGCTCCAGGTTATTTTGCTTCACATTTGTACTTTGTTTTGTTCTTAAGGAGTGGGAAATCATCTTTTCTCATATACATTCAAAACTCAAGTCATTTTTCAAGCGTAAAATTTGTTTTATAACATTTTCTTGTTGTTGCACACTATATTTTCCATTTGAAAATGTTATACAAAAGACCACATTTCACTTTGTCCAGAAGATAGGAACTCCCTGCACAAACCACCATAACTTGGGATTCTTCTGGGTTTCTCTAAGGAATAAATCTCTCATTTATCTGGCATTTTCATGGAATAAGATTGTTTCATGCATCAGAATTAGCCACATAAGTGAAGTCATCTTTTTAAAGCCTGAAACTTTTTATTTAAAACATTTTTTATGAGTTTCTATGATGAATTATATATTTCATTTTACTCCCTTTTAACAAGAATTTATTAGCTTTTTCTTGACAATTTAGATTATGGATTTAGGTTATCCCTAAAAAGATTAATTATTATATTGTGCAGTAATACCACAGGACCTACTGACACATTTTAGGGTAATAGAATATCAGAACTAAATTTTAGGGTAATAGAATACCAGAGCTAAATTTAGCTAAATGGCGCAATAAATACTTGGATGTGGAGTAAGGAATAACCTAATTTAAAGCCAACCTCTTGTTATGGGAATCTGAAGATCTTCCCGGCCCCTAGGCCCTTTGATAGGCTTAAGTGGCTCTGAGAACCTTCCCTGATTTGAAAGTATACTCTGCCCCCTAATAGGCTGAATGTGGCATAATGCCAAGCAAAGGCAACTTCCAAGGTTTGGATTACCAGCATAGCAAACCCCATTTATTCAGCAAACATTCAGAGAACAAAGAAAGTCAAAATACAGTATAACTTATTCATTTAGCAAGTAAGTTCTCAATTCAATCCAGGTACTACTCCACCCCTAGACAGTACATTCATTTAGTCAATCAAAGTCTCTTCTCAAGTGGAGATCAGTTTCCAATCATAAACAAACTACATTCATTTGGTCAATCACACAGCACAAAAAGGCCAAAGGTTTCCCACCCCTGGACACAAAGTAATTACAATACCATCCGTTAACACCAAGCACTTTCTCAAAAGGGAGCAGGAGAGCACAAAAGGCCATCCACCTTTAAGCTATAACAAGGTTAAGATATCATCTCAGCATTGAAAACCCAAGGAAAGGCCCTTCTTTCATCTTGACCAGAGGCAAGCCCTTAGCAATCTCAGTTCCTGGGGAGACAAGACTCAACAAAGCCATAGCCAGTGTCCTCATCAAGTTACTCTCTGCCTGTAGAACAATCCCAGAACCCCTGAAAACATCAGCAAGGCCCTCTTCCAGGATTTCTGTGAAGGTAACACAAGAAAATCCTCCTTCAGGGCTTCTGAACCAACAGCAAGGTTCCAGGACCTCTACGACAGCAGCACTGTCCTTCACCATCAGGTGAATCTGGCAAAACAACATCAAAACAGACAGACAAAATACTGGCATCACAGCCATGCCTCCTTGGTTCTTGGCAGCTCCAGGTGACAGTTCTCGAAAGTCCTGGGCAGCTCCAATGGGCTCTCAGCAGTCTTTCTCTCAGCAACTCAGGCTCCATGATACCAGATGCTGCTTTCTAAAAGTCCTTCTGGCCTTCTCTCGGCTTGGGCCTCTCTCCCAATGCACAGCTCCTCCCAGTTCAGCCCTCTCTCTTAATGTCAACAAGTCCATCTCACAAGTGGGATTCACAAACTCTGGGTTTTAACACTCAACCCAAAAACCAAGCCAATACAGGGGCATCTCCAAATTCCATTACCATTATATTCATGTACTACAATTTTTTTCATTCATTTCTCAATTGACTCAGACGATCTAAGGGACTCCCTTATATAAAAACAATATGCTATCATTATTAACAATAATAATAAACTTTGTTTTCTCTTCCCTCACCCTCCTTCTTTCCTTTGGGATGAAATAGTTTGTTTTGCTTGTATTTCCTCTTAATACTATTCTCTCTCTTAATCGCATGCTCTCCATTCCCACGGTTCACATGCTGAGTTTAATGTGTTTCTTCACCAAACCATGTGTGCATGTGGTGTTCAACCTCACTTTATCAGGTAAGAATGAGGTTCATTTGATGCCCGCTTCACCTCTCTTCCTCTATGCTTGTATATACTTCTCTTATACTGTAATCATGAGAAAGAGAAAGTCCTACTCTCCTTTCCTCCTTTCTAAACTAGTATATTCCTTTTGTGCTTCATTTTCTTGTCCCTCTTCAAACTCTCAGAACAGAGCCAACCTATCTCTCAGATCTTTTTTTCCTATTTAATTCCCTAGAGATACTTTGAAGACAATAAGGTTTTAAAAGAATACTTGTTTCTTCTTCCCTTATTAGAATGTTAGCACTATTTCATCAATTGCTCAGGGAAATTTATCTTCCTAGGTGTTATGGGAATCTGAAGATCTTCCCTGCCCCTAAGCCTTTTGATGGGCTTAAGTGACTCTGAGAACCTTCCCTGATTTGAAAGTATACTCTGCCCCCTAATAGGCTGAATGTGGTCACATGAAGCCTGTGGCAGGAGGCTTGTTTTTCGGGAATGCCCACGCCTTATTACTTTGTGATTGGACAGTGGGTCAAGAGGGCTGTGACATTCTCTGAGCCAGGAGAAGGCTATATATACGCCCTGATGTGAGGTTTTGCTTTGGGGCTCACCTTGAGAAGAGTTGTGTGATTTGGCCAGATGAGACTCTAAGAAGCCATTGAGCCCCCTGGCTTTGAAAAACCCAGATGTTGGTGCTTCCCTCCCTGGTAACTGAATAGGTATGGATGTAATGGTCAGACGCTAGAAGCCCTCTGCTGATCTGTTTCTTTGTCTGCTTGTAACTTCTGTTTGTATTCTGCTTGAATTCTCTGAAGTTCAGGGTGCTGACTTTTTCCCCTGAACTAGGTAAATGATATATGTTTGATTGATTAAAGTGAGATTGTTAACCCATTTTGAGTTGCTTTTCCTTAGAAAAGCAGATCTAAAAACCTGCGCTAGCAGCCATCCTGGGTATGCCAGGGTGCTTGCTGATACACCTCTACCACTTGCTAGCTGTGTGACCCTGAATAAGTCATTTTAACCCTCTTCCCCTCAGTTTCCTCATTTGTAAAATGGGAAAAAAATAGCATCTACCTGCTAGGTTGTTGTAAGGATCAAATGAGATAATAATTGAAAAGCACCTAGCTTGGTGCTTGGCAATAATAAGCACTACATAAATATTATTATTACTTTGTCCAACTCACTCCTTTTACAGACCAAGAAAATGAGGACTAAGCATATTAACTGATTTTTTCCAAAGTTACACAGTTAAAAAATATGATAGCTAGAACTGAAAGTCAGGTTCCCTTATTTTGAGTCTAAGTCTCTTCCACTAAAGCATGCTAAATTAAAAAAAAAAGCTATTGATCAATAAGTTATTAACTTAGAACCTAGTAAATACTTGGACCACATGACTTTGTCAGATCCAGTTAGATTAAGGTTATAAATTAAAGCAATGTGACCATGACCATCTCTCTAAAACTTATTCTGTACTTTTATTCTCATTTCACTATCTAAGAAAAAAAATAGTTGGTCATTATTTTTTCTATAGATATTTCTCCTTCCAGTTAGGATGCATTTTGGTGTGATTTTTTTAATGGTTCTAATAAGTTTTAATGTTTCTAATAGGCTCTAATAGGCAATTCAAATGAATCTCAGATGTTACATCTTAGTGTCTACGTCCTAGTGTTAAAAATTCATTTGAATTCAGCAAGATGTTATTAGCTTTTGTCATATACTGGGTGTGATGCTGGGGAGGAGGTAGGGATATGAAGACAAAACAAAAAGTAGTGCCTGCCCTCAAGGAGTTTACATTCCACTGGGGAATATGCTGTTCCACAGATAAGGAAACATGATATGATTTGAGGAAGAAGACAGAACTAACAATAGTGAGAACCAGGAAAGGGTTTCCTATAAGAACTGGCTACTGAATTGAACCTTTAAAGAGGGTGAGAGGGGAGCATCCATGTATGAGGAATATCTTCACATAAGGGCACAGAGATGGGATAAGTAATGTTCAGGTAACAATAAGTAGGAAAATATTACTGAAACGAAGAGGGTGCAGAAAAGGAATGTTGAATTAGTCTGGAAAGGATTGGCTTGAGGGGCTAGAGAGACCATGAAGAGCTTTAAATGTCAAATTGAAGAGATTCTGTTTTATCCAAGTATAAGAAAAAGCCATGGAAGACACAGGATTGGCAAGGGCAGGTTAGACTTGTGCTTTAGGAGTGTTGTATCAATAGCTGTGTAAAAAAGGATGGGACAGAAATGGAGAGACATTGGGGAGAAAGGAACCCAGTTGGGAGTATACTACAGCAATCCAGGCAAAGAGTGGTAAGGATCTAAACTATGGTTGTGACCATAATGATAGCGAGAAAAGGATGAATATGAGAAATATTAGGGAGATGGAATTGTCAATACTTATCAGCTGAGAAGATAGAGGGTTGGTGGAGATGGAGAATAAAGAGGTGATGAATGCTTTGAGGTGTCATTCCTGAGTAACTTGAAATACAACAGTGTTCCCAAAAGAAATACCGAATTTGGGAGGAGATTGGTGTGTGTGTGTGTGTGTGTGTATAAAATATGCATGTATGTATATATGGATATATATATACACATATATAATGTATATGCACACATACACACACATATATACATATATAATCTGAGTGCAGAGGAAACTTCTCCAGGTCATGGAGGGTTCTGAGCATAAGGATATATTCAAATTTAGATGTAGCCAGATCCCCATAATAGACAATTCGTTATATCCTTTTCCGGATGTGAACATTTGGGTAAAGGGTAGAATGACTGTGTGAATGGGAAGAGAAGGTTTTCCTTTACTTGTTGCTAAAAGAACTTCTTTCTTTTGTTTCAACACTGAAGGGTAGAATTGAACAGATAAGTCAATATATTGAATAGATAAATATGTGAATACTGCTCAGCCACTATAAAAGGATGCTATTTTCATAAAATTTAATTTATACCTGCCTAAAAATAAAAAAATAAAAACTAACACTATTTCTAGGACAGAAGATTGACCCCAACATATAAAGACCAACACGCGTGTGTATCTATGTATCTGTACATATATATTTCTTTGAATTTTTTCCAATTACATGTAAAAACAAATTCTTTTTAAAAAAAATTTGCATCCCAAATTCTTTCCCTTCCTCCTCTCATCCTTCATTGAGAGAGAAAGCAATTTGATATAGATTATGCCTAGGTAGCCATACAAAATATTTTTTCATATTAATCATGTTGTGATAAAACCTCACAAACTAAAAAATAAAACCCTAAGAAAAATAAAGTTAAAAAATCATGCTTTGTTCTGTTCTTCGTAAATTCTTTCTCTGGAGGTAGATAGCATTTTTCATATTAAGTCCTTTCTAAGTGTCTTGGATCATTCTATTACTGAGAATAGCTAAGTCATTTACAGTTGATCATCTTACAATATTACTGTTACTGTATACAATGTTCTAGGGTTCTGCCCACTTCGCTTTGCACCATCAGTTCATGCATGTCTTTCCAGTTTTTTCTTAAAACATCGTATTCATCATTTCTTACAGCACAATCACAACCATAATCTACCACTTGTTCAGCTTATTCCCCAATTGATAGGTTTCCCCTCAATTTATTGTTCTTTGCTACCACAAAAAGAGCTGCTACAAATATTTTTGTATATATAGGTCCTTTTCTTTTTTAAAAAAGTCTTTTTGTGATAACGACCTAGTGGTGGTATTGCTAGGTCAAAGACTATGTATAGTTTTATAGCCCTTTGGGCAGAGTTCCAAAGTGATCTCCAGGATGGTTGAATCAGTTACATTCTCAATTTTCCCACATCACCTCCAACATTTATAAGATTTTTTCTGTCTTATTAGTCAATCTTCTAGATGTGAGGTTGTACTTCAGTGCTATTTAAATGTACATTTCTCTAATGAATAATGATTTGGAGCACTTTTTCATGTAGAGATAGCTTTGATTTCTTCCTCTGAAAACTTCATATTCTTTGACCACTCATTGATTGGCGATTATTTGTATTCTTACAAATAAATTTTTTTATAGTTGTGATCACTGTGTATTGCCCTCCATCTTATTCTCCCTCCCCCCCATCTCTTTCCTTTCACCTCATCCCTCCTCAAAAGTGTTTTGCTTCTGATTCCTTCTCCCCCAATTCATCCTCCCTTCTATCAGCCTCCCCTTCCTTATTCCCTTTTCCTCCTATTTCTCTGTAAAGTAAGGTAAATTTCTATATCTAGCTGAGTATGTATGCAATTCCATCTTTGAGTTGACAATCAGAATTGATTCTGATGAAAGCAAGGTTCAAGCACTGCCTTCCATCCCCTACTCTTCTTCCCCTCCACTGTAAAAGCTCTTTTACATCTCTTTTGTGTGAGATAATTCACTTCATTCTACCTATTCCTCCCCTCTTCTCCCAGTTCATCTTTCTTTTTTCACTCCTTAATTTTATTTATTTTTGTGGATATCATCCCATTTTAGTCAACTTATACCTGTATACTCCTTTTAACTGCCACAATAATGATAAAGTTCTTAGGATTTACAGGTATCATCTTTCCATATAGGAATGTAAACAGTTTAATTTTATTGAATCTCTTATACCTTTTTATGCTTCTTTTGAGTTTTGTATGTGAAAGTTAAAGCTGTTGTTTATGATTGTGATGGAATACCATTGTGCTATATGAAATGATGAGCAGGATGTTTTGAGAAAAACTTAGAAAGGCTTACATGAAGCGATGCAACATAAAGTGAGCAGAACCAAGGGAATAATGTACACAGGAACATCAATATTGCATGATGGTCAACTTCAGCTTGTCTCAGCAATACAATGATCCAACACAATTCCAATGGGCTTATGCTGAAAGATGCTATCCACCTCCAGAGGAAAAAAACTGATAGAGTTTAAATGTAGATGAAAGCATAGTTTGTTTTTAAACTTTCTTTATTTTTCTTGGGTTTGGGTCTTTGTTTTCATTCCCGACATGATCAATATGGAAATATGTTTTGCATGAATGTACATGTATAACCTATATCAAATTGCTTGCCTTCTCAATGAAAGAAATGTAAAGGAGGAAGGGAGAGAAAGAATTTAGAACTCAAAATTTTTTAAAATAATAATGTTAAGGGGTGGTTAGGTGGCACACTGAATAGAGCACTCACCCTGGAGTAAGGAGGACCTGAGTTCAAATCTGGATTCAGAAAAGTAACCCAAAAAACTAGCCTTGTGACCTTTGGAAGTCACTTAATCCCAATTGGCGTACCTTCCCCCCTCTGAAAAATATTAATAAAAATAAAAAACCAAAAAAAGTGATTTAGAACATCTAAAAATGTTAAAAATTGGTTTTACATGAAGTAAAATATTTAAACCAAAATGTAGTGGTTTTGTGCTATTCTGACCGTTTCAAGTTTCCTTGGGAGACTGACACCAAGCACTTGGCTTACCAATTTTAATAACATATGCTGCGTTTGTACATGTGCTTTAAAATTACAGAATATTTTACATGCATCATCGTTAGCATTGGATTGGCATAAAAACCTTCTGAAATCAGCAGGGAAGCTATTCTTTAGCCCTTTTGTAGATAAAGAAATGTTCCCTCTGAGAGGTTAAAAGATTTATCTAACTGAATTTCTTTGATTCTGGGATCTCCTGACAAAGGACTCTGCTCCACATATAAGTCTCTTGTAACAAAGAACAGTATTTAAACAAAACAGACCAACATAGCGATATGACCTCTGACAGGTATGGTATTCCTCACACCTAGTCCCCTATATCTCTCCTGAGAGGAGGGAAGTATATTTCATCATTTGCCCTGGAGAGGACCAAGAACCAAAGAATTCTCTCTTAAAAAAGAGAGAAATCCAGCTATATTACTTTTCCTTGCCCATTAACTTTGAGTTTACCACAGGCTACTGTTTTTCTAGCTCAGAGATTGATTTCTTGAGAGATACTTCATTCTTTGAAGTCACTACAGGGTAGGGGAAGATAAAAAGAGGCAGCAGTAAGGGTATTTGGCTATTTCTTTTTATATTTTTCATCACTAGATTTCTACTGAGTTATTTACACCCTCCTTTTCCTATTGTCCCCTTTATTATTTTCAAGTTTTTTCTTAAGGAAGAACGCTCCCCCCCCCCAACACTCTGTGAATCTTTCCCTTCAGAAAGACTGTTTTATCAGGTTCTTTAAAGGAATAATAAGGTCAAATGAAGTAATCAAGAGCTTGTGAAGATATGTTCCCTAGGGGGAAAATCTATATGGTTATGAGGGTAGATTGCTTTTTTGGAAGTGGGGGGAATTATAACCTAGAATGGGAGTTGGGGGGATGAGTGAGCAAGTAAACTATAACTCATCTTAAATAGGTAGAAAATTTTAAATGTGAGAGACTGATGTGTCTTCCTCCTGCCTTTCCAGGCTTATTTCACATTAGTTCCCTTCATACACTCTCTATTCTACATAAGCTAGCCTGCTAGCTCCTTCTTGTTCAAGACAACCCAGCTCCCACTTTGTTACCTTTGCCTAGGGGGATCCTCATGCCCTCCCTCACCTTTACCTCTTCATTTCCTTAGCTTCTTTTAAAGCACTGTTCATGTGGTGGTTCTTACATGTGGTTCATCTTGATTTCCTCCCAATTTTAAGTTCTTGCTCTTCTTTGAAATTACTTTGTTTTACTTTATGTATATTTTGTATTTACCTATCTGTGTCCACACTGCATAGTCCAAATAGAACATAAGCTTTTGGAGGTCAAGACTTTGTATACACCCAGTAGTTATACTTCCTTGTACGTAATAGTCACTTAGTAATTGTTAGTTCATTTGAATTATTGTTGTTAAGTCATTTCAGTTGTGTCTGACTTCATGATCCCATTTGGGGTTTTCTTGGATACTTGGATACTGGAGTGATTTGACATTTCCTTCTGTGGTTCATTTTATAGATAAGGAGACTGAGGCAAACAGGATTAAGTGATTTACCCAGGGTCACTCAGCTAGTAAGTGTCTGAGGTCAAATTTGAACTCAGGACTTCACTCTAGGCCTGGCCCTCTGTCCACTATGCCACCTAGCTACCCCAGTTAAATTAGGACTTTAAGAATTTGGAGGGAGTGGTCAGACTCAGAAGTGACTTTACAGACTACCTAGTTAAACCAACAAGTAAACAGGATTTCCCTCATCCACTGAACAGAAATATTGGTCATCCCCCTTTTTTTTCCCCCTGAAGATCTGAATTAGATTTATTATATTTATTTATAATATTCAATATTATATATTGAATAAATCTTAGATTTATTCAAAGATAGAATGGTCTGCCTATGGAGGAATCTACAACCTTAGGCAGACCATCCCATCTTTGGACAAATCTAATTTCTAGCACACTCCTTTTAAATCAAATCTCTTTACCACTTTGACACTCTTGGGCCAAATATACTGAATAAATTGTAATATATAATATGCCATCAAATACTTGAAAAGAGGTATTAAGTGTCCTGGATATGGAGTCAGGAAGACCTGAGTTCAAATCCAACCTTAGACACTTACTTGTTATGTGACCCAGGGCAAGTCACTTAACTTCTGTCTCAGTTTCCTCATCTGTTAAGATGGCAATAATTATTGTACCTACCTCCCAGGTTGTTATGACAATCAAATAAGATAATGTTTGTAAAGTGCTTAGCGTAGTGCCTAATAAATAGACGTGTAATAAATCCTTCCTTCCTTCCTTCCTTCATTCCTTCCTTCCTTCCTTCCTCTAAGTCTTCTCTTCAATTAAACTTCCCCATTTACTTTAACTTAAAATACTTTGAAATGATCCTAAGACCCTTCAGGATCTTGTTTGCCTGTTTCCGGACATTCTCTAACTTATCAAAGCCCTTCCTAAAATGTAGTGCTTAGAAGTGAACACAATAAACAAAAAGAATTTGATAAGTGCCTACTATATGCTGAACAACACTCTAAAACCTCATGTGCTTGGCCAGGGCCAACTAAAGTAGGGATATTATCAGGGGTTATGTTGGTAAATGTTTTAACAACTAGCTCTACAAAAAATACACGTGCAGCACACCTTTAAGTTTAATCAGCATCGTTATCATTTTCTCCTCCACTTTTTGTTTCCAGAAAGGACTTTATTTTTATTCAATAGGAAACCAGAGTTGGAGGGGGAGGCTCATGACAATCTGTGCCCACCCCTTCCCCCAGTTTGGTTGGACCTCCTTCCCTTAACCCTCCCAACTTGAAGATTACCAAAGGAGGGAGTGATAAAAGTGGAGACAGGCAGCTCCCCTGGAGCCAACCTCCCCAAACAATGTCACTTTTTAGTAAACTAGGCCTGGTGTCCCCCGTCTCCCCAAGCCCTCCTTTGTGATGATTTGGGGAGGATGAGCAGGATGGATGGAGGAGGGGTAGAAGGCAGGTGAATGTGAGAACCAAGAAAACTGCATGGCTGGGTCTGGAAGCCATAGAATGTAAGAACAAAACCCTTTATAAAAGAAAACCAACAAAATGTGTTCAGAGGTAGATTGTGAACTGAGGGAAGATGTAACTGAGGGGGATGGCATTCTGAAAGGAGGGATGGTGGAGGCTGGGAGGGGGGGGAAGTCCTTGCAAAACAAGCATTCCAAAGGCAAAAATCACAGGCCAAGGAAGGCCAGCCCAGCATTGGGGGAAATTAATAGGATTGTCAAGTCCCCCTTCTCCACAGATCTCTTGAGCAGCAAGGACAGGGATGAATCAGACCCTCTTCCATCCCCTTAGCTACTTCTCAATTAGTGCCTGACACCCTAGGCTCCAGCCCATCCTCATTCCTATTTGATGCTCAGGAAACGCCAGAGAGTGTGGAGAGGGCAGGAGGGAGAAAAGGGTGGGTGTTGACCCCTGCCCCTTTCTACTCTCATTAAAAAGTCTACTCCCACCTCCACCCTTGGGACCAATCTTGACTGGGTAGAAGGTAAATAGAAAGGGTGGTGGGTATACAGAATATCCCCAGACAGAAGTCGATTGAAGCTGAGCTCTTATGACCAAGATACTCACACATCTATCTGTCCTTCCCTCTCAAATACTTTTGAGTTGGGGTGGGGGGTGGGGAGGATGGGAAAACAGGAACCCTGGTCCCATTCCAGGGGGGCAGAGACAAAGAAACAGGTGTTGGCAGCTAAGTCAAAAGGTTAGCTTTGTCCAAGGAAGGAGGAACATAAAAGAAATCCCAATCCTGGGAAAGAATGGATGAGTCCATGGATGGATGAAGTGGGAGTTGGGGGGGGGGGGAAGGCAGGGAGTGCCCCCAGAGGGTGGAAGGAAGAAAGGAGAAAGGCAGGAAGGGAGGAAGGAAGGCAGAAAGGGAGTGAGGGGGGTACACTCTCTGCACCTTCTGTGAAGATTTCTCAGGAGGAGAAGGGAAAGAAACTATCTGGAAACCAGAGATAAGCTTTTGTAAGACTGGACAGACCTGAGTCCTGGGTTTACACAACCTAGGACCCTTCCCCCTTCCCTTGCTGTCATCAGCATTAGGCCCCTTTCAGGAGTTTTAGACCTCCACTCTTGTATACCACCACACCCTTAAAAGCATTAAGCCCTTTTTCAGGAGTTTTTGCTTGTGACCTTTTCCGCTCCCTTGCTTGGCATTTACCAAATAAGGACATGGATGATACCTTGGCTCCCTGTCCCACCTCCCTGCCAATAGGAGATAGTGATGGGCTTCTTTGTTATCTGCCATTGGGTTAGATTTCGCCCCAAGACCGAGAGGCTGCCTCCTCACCAATGGGAGAAGGGACAGCCAGGGGGAGGGGGTTTGACTGTGTTAGGATATAAATTCTTGTTCTGTCTTTTGTAACACACTTCCTCCCCTTGATCCTTTCCATGGAGGGGACCGCCCTCTTCCTGAGGGGGAAGAGAATAAAACTTCCTGTTCCTTCCTCAAGATACCTCTGACTTTTGATTTTTCAATGTGTAGTGTCACATTTTGGGTTGTTGAAAAAAGATTGTTATCTTGACAAAACCTAGTAGTCTCCCCTGCTTCATTTTGTACTCCAAGACCAAATGTGCCTGTTATTCCAATTGTCTTTTTATCTCCTACTTTAGCATTCCCATCTCCTATGATGAATGTGATGTCATTTTTTTTTATTTTAGGTTTGTTATATTTAGAAATATATTAGAAATAATAGGTCTTCATAGAAGAGATCAACTTTGGCCTCTTCAGCACCGATGGTTGGAGTATAAATTTCTAACACTGTGGTGTTGAATGGTTTGCCTTGAATTCAAATAGATATCACCACATTATTATGAGATTATACCCAGTACTGTTTTTCTCATCCTTTTTTGACTATGAGGACAACTCTGTTTCTTCTGGGATTCTTGTCCACAGTTATTTACATAATGATCACCTGAATTAAATTCACCCATTTCTGTCCATTTAAGTTCACTTTCCATCTCCTTTTTGACAACCTCCAGTTTACTTTGATTCATAGATCTTACATTCCAGGTTCCTATGCAATGTTGGTCTTTGCAACATCAGACTTTGCTTTCATCATCAGATGAATCCATAGCTGGGCTTCCTTTCCTTTGACCCAGCCATTTCATTAGTAATGGATTTACTTGTTGTTGTCCTCCACTCTTCTCCAGTAGCATATTGGTCATTTTCTGACCTGAGAGGCTCATCTTCTAAGGTCATTTAAAAAAAATCATTTTAATATTGTCCATGGGGTTTTCTTGGCAAAGATACTGGAGTGATTTGCCATTTCTTTTTTTCAGATTACATTTTGTCAGAACTCTCCACTATGACCCGTTCATCTTAGGTAACCCTGTACTACACAGCTCATAGTTTCCTTGAGCTCCAGAAGCGCCTCTGCCAAAACAAGGCAGTAATCTAAGAGGTGTATAATAAGCTTGCATTCCATTAAAAACCCCAGATGTTTTTCCAAATGCACTGTTACCTCACCATACCTCTCATATTTATTAGAGAATTAGATCTTTTAAGCATAAATGTAAAACTCAAGTTTGTTTCTATTAAATTTCATCTTATTAGATTTAGCCTAGTATTCTAACTTATCCAAATCTTTTTTGGCTCCTGATTGTCATCCAATGTATTAGCTTTGTATCATTTATAAATTTGATGGATAGAACATTAGTAAAAAATGTGACTGAAATGATTAGAATTCTGTGTCTTTTAAAAATTGATCCTATTTACTTAATTGATTTTGTCCTGTTAATACCAAAGTCATGATTCTTTGTCTCTAAACTTAGTTCAGAAATTTAGCTGTCCTAGAATGAATTAAGTTTAGAAATCCAGTTCATCTCCTAATCAGTATTCTATTCTTGCCTTAAGAAAATATTTTATACTTGAGGGATGTGGGTGGATACCAGGGAATCTGCTTTAGCATCTTTACACCACCAGACTCTCCTTCAGGGCTGTCTGGTTTGTTAGCCAAAGAAGTCTGGTTCACTATCTCTAAACTTGCAGGTGAATTCAAGCAATGAACATTTCTTAGTCAGAGGAGGAGAGTTGGGGGTTGTTGTTAGCCCCTTGCTCTCAATTTCTAACAAATCATATCATTCCCCAGGCCTCTCAACTTTCTAATCAATCATACCAAATTTGCCATTCATGATGTCAAGCTCTTTTAATTAATCATAACTTGTTCCCTACCTGTGAAGTCATATACTCTATTTTTTACTCCCCAAAACTATAAAAGAGAGCTGTTCCCCTCATTCTGGGTCTTAGCTTTGCTAATAATTTGATTGTATTTGGAAATTTGTGCCTCAGTTTATCTTAATTTTAACTGTTACATGGTTGAAAAATAGGGTTAAGGACTGATTTCCCAGGGTATTTTTCTAGAGACTTCCTTCAAAGTTAATATTAAACTATTAATTATTACTTTTTTTCGATCTAGGAATTCAATCTGTTCAAATTTACCTGATTATGCCATCATCTTGCCCACATTTCTCTTCATTTTCTACAAGCATAGCATTGGAGATACTGTCAAATATTATGCTAATATTGGGTCAATTCTAGGTACATGATTCTCTTTGTCTATCAGTATGGCAGCACTGCCAAAAAGTAAATTAAATCAGTCTGCGTAGCCTATCCTTGACAACTCCATGACTTGTCTTTGTAATCATTCCTTCCTTTTGTAGATGCTCACTCATAATAAATTTAATAATACATAAATTTCACAATTAATAAAAGTCAAAATCTCTTTGTAAACATAAGCACAGGACTGGTTTTTTGGCAGTGTGGTTAGACAGAAGAAAGAACTTCCTGACAACGAGTAAATAAGCACTGACCATGACCTTGGATGGATTTTCATAAGGAAAAGCTCAGAAGCAGTGTTACTAATTCTGCTTGTGAAGATTTATGAAATAATCCATGCCCTCATTCTTGGAAGTAACCTTTGATTAGCAGGGAATTTATACAAAAAAATTCTTGAATTATTTTTTTTAAAGATAATAATACAATAAAAGATTTGTTGTAAAAGGTGATATTTATTTCCTGATATATGTTGTTCTTGTTATTTTCTATTTTCTTAGTTATAAAGTCTACCAAAGAAGGTACATTTCAGGACAGTTATCTTTCTGAGAGGAAAAGAGTTGTATCTAATCACTCTTTAAATATTCACTCAGGAGGGAAGAGAAATATTGCCATCAATGAGGAGAAAACCGAAGCTTTCAAAAGAGTTGAGGAGGAAGAAGTGCCCGCTAAAAGAAGGAAGCTCCTTTATGAAACCACCGGTCTATTTGCCAGCACTTCTCATTGGACAAGAAATGTAAATGCTCAAAGGACGTACAAAAGGAGGCCAGTGATGTTAGAAACAACACTGTCTCAGCAAACAACACCACCACCTCAAAAAACAGCAGGGGTGAGAACACAAGCTCTGGAAGACCAAAACTCCTTTCTTCCTTGGGTAGATGCCCAAGAGGATCAGGGACAAAAGGAAGGAGAAAATCTATCTGATGCTTTAAAAAAAAATGATTAATGAAAACCAAGAGCTAAGGAAAGAAAATGCACAAATGAAGCAAATACTTGTAGGACTCCAGAATTCTGGTGAGTAGTAACGAAAATTAATGTTGGATTATATTGTTTATTATGAATATTTCCTCATACCCCAATCTCTGAAGGTCAAGAAGGGCTTAATTAAGTGATTACTCCTGGCCCCCGATGCCTGGGTAGGGACCCTTGCTTTCTTATACTCTGTAAATAGAAGCCAACCTGACCCAAGTTCTCCACTCCCCTGTTAGCATTTGTTTTTGCTTGTCCCCTCATTAAGTCGGGTGTGGCTTGGTCCATAAAGAGGAAACTAAGCCATATTGGAGTGATTTTTCTGATCAAGATTGCTGGAGGAAGCTGGGTGTCATGACCAGCCCACTTTTCTTAGATGTCTACCCTACTCTGCCCCCCAGTGATGAAGTGATAGGGAGAAGCTGCAAACCCTTAGCCCACCTCCTCATTAAAATGTCATCCAGTCAGGATTGCTTTAAGTTTCCAGGGGGAGGTCTCAATGATGTACTGTCAGGAGGAGGAGACCTATATTTAAAGGGCCCTGGGATGCTTCACTTATCATCTTTGGTAACCATGAGAGATCAATGACCTCGATTTATTGGTTATTGCTAACCTAACTAATAAATTGATCAATCATGCTCCGAACTCTGTCTTTTGGAATTTCATTTGTGACAGAAGATTCTTGTGTTGTTTCAATTGTAATTCCATTCAATTATAATTATTCTTGAATGATTGATTCTAGATTTCCTTTTTTTTAGATTGTGATTTTGTAGCACAGCTGAGTAACACAAACAATTTTCCCATATGTTTCAGCCAAATGTAGCTTTTACTGGGCTAGGACCCAACAACAATGATTGCTAAACTATGATTCATTTTTTTTTTTTATTATGGATGACTATTCCAGGGAGAGATGGGCTAGTCTAACCTGTCGATTACTTATCTAGTTCTCGAAAGAGATAATCTTAAGGAGACTATACATACATAATATATATGTACTATACATACTATAGACATATGTATAACATGTATACATAAATACATATTATATCTATCTGTATGAAATTCGGAAATGAATATATCTGCAAATGCAGTAACTAAAACAAAGAAGGTGACTCATTGTAACTGGGGGGGCAGTGTGTTGTTGTGGCCTTTGCAGCAGAGGGCCTGGGTAAGTCACTTCATCACTATGGGGAATCAGTGTTCTTATTTGTGAAAATAAGGGACCTGGATAATATCTCAAAGGCTCCTTCCAGCTCTAATTCTGTGATCATGTGGGGTTCTATTGGGATTTTGTGAGACCTAAGGATATGTAGTCTTTTGGGCCTAAATCCTAATATGTTTTTCTTTTTTCTTTCATTCTTCACCTTTTATTAAACACCTAATGTTCAAAGCACTGTTCTAAACATTGTGGGATGTACAAAAATAATTGTTATATGGTGCTTGCTAAAAATTAGTAGAAGGCTATCACATACAAATATGCAATATTTGTTATAAGGAATCTATTCTTTTTTTCACTTTATTTCAAAGAGGGGTATAAGAGAGAGGAAATAGAATTCTTTTAATTAAAAACACAACTTAAAAAAAATAGAGACGAGAAGAGAGGTGTGGAATTTTACTTGCACTTCTGGATGAGGTCACTGTATCATTGCATTACTTAATTGTTTTACTTTGCTACAAGAGGTTTTCATGGATATTTGGATTATAAAACCAAAAGACATCAATAAAACTTAAAACAAATAATAGCTAAACCTCAGAACAGAATATAAGAGTATAAGAGATAAAAATATTCTCAATATTACAAATTATTGCTACGGAGGGTTACTTTATGGAGATTTCCTCTATGGAATACATGAAAAGATTAGAACACACTGATGTCTGAATGATATAATTTCATTCAACTGAAACAGCTCTCTCCAAAGTTATCAATGATCTTTTAACTGATAGATCTGATAGTTTTTTGTTTTGTTTTGTTTTGTTTTGTTTTGTTTCCAGCCTTAACATGTCTCAACTGATCTGCTACATCTGACCATGTCAGCATTGTCAAGGGCTGTCCACCCTACCCTCCTGGATCTCACTCCTTTCTCAGTTTTTAATGATGCTACTCTTTTCTGATTTGCTTTGTATCTGTCTGACTATTTCTTTTCCATCTCCTTTGCTAGCTCAGTATGCACATCACATCCCCTAACGGTGCACATTCCTCCCTGTGGTCTCTTGTCATCTGCCTCTATACTTGCTCTCTTGGTAACCTTATTAGATTTCATGAGCTTAACTATCATCTCTATGCAGATGACACCTAGATTTATACATCCACCCCAATGCCCTCCTCTGATCTTTAGTCTCACTACACCAAATAGACTAATTTCACTTGCATACTTCAAAATTATTGTCCTGAAGACATTGTAAACTGATTTCATCATCTTTTCATCAAAACCCTTCCCTTTTCCAAACTTCACTATTTCTATTGAGGCTATCACCATCCTTGCAGTCTCTCAGGTTTGTAATATCAGAATTATCCTGGACCTTCTGACTCTCCTTCACACCACATATTTAATCAATTGCCCAATTTCACCCATTTATACTTTCACAATCTCTTTACCTCAGACCCCCCTATTTTTTTTTAACTCACATTGGACATTAGTCTGGTTGTATAGAAGGGTGGTAACCAATGGAGTGAACAATGGGAAAAAAGAAACAAATCCAAACATGGAAAAGAACAATACCATGTATTGCTTCAGTCTCCATTTAAACTCTGTTCTTTCTAGATCTTTCTCTGAATGTAGATATCTCCTTCCGTCCTCAGACTTGTAGAGTTGTCTTATAACTGTGAGTTGCTGAGAAGAGTCCAGTTTATCAAGGC
>CM053580.1:382191448-382213775 GCA_028627135.1 Pseudochirops cupreus | reverse complement strand
TACACTCTCCTATGTATGTATATAATATATACATATATATTCCCTTCAACTATCCTCATCCTAAGAAAAGTCTTATGACTTACAATTATCGTTTTTCCATGTAGGAATGTGAATAGTTCAACTTTAATAAATTCTTTATGATTTCTTTTCCCTGTTTACCTTCTCATGCTTCTCTTGCTTCTTGTATTTGAAAGTCAAATTTTCTGCTTAGCTCTGTTTTTTTTTCATCAAGAATGCTTGAAAATCCTCTTTCATTGAATGACCATATTTCTCCTTGAAGCATTATATTCACTTTTGCTGAGGAGGTGATTCTTGCTTTTAGTCATAGTTCCTTTGACCTCTGGAATATCATACTCCAAGTCCTTTAATCCCTTAATGTAGAAGCTGCTAGGTCTTGTGTTATCCTGACTGTGTTTCCACAATACTCAATTTGTTTCTTCCTGACTGCTTGCAGATTTTCTCCTTGACCTGGGAACCTGGAATTTGGCTGTAATATTCCTAGGAATTTTCTTTTTGAGATCTTTTTCAAGAGGCAATTGGCAAATTCTTTCCATTTCTATTTTGCCCTCTAGTTCTAGAATATCAGGGCAATTTTGCTTGATAATTTCTTGAAAGATGGTGTCAAGGCTCTTTTTTTGATCATGGCTTTCAGGTAGTCTAATAATTTTTAAATGATCTCTCCTGGATCTATTTTCTAGGTCAGTGGTTTTTCCAATGAGATATTTCACTTTCCCTTCTATTTTTTCATTTGTTTGGATCTGTTTTCTATTATCTTGATTTCTCATAAAGTCATTAGCTTCCAATTGCTCCAATCTAATTTTGAAGGAGTTATTCTCTTCAGTGAATTTTTGAAATTTCTTTTCCATCTGGCAAATTCAGCTTTTTAAGGCATTCTTCTCCTCATTGGTTTTTTGGGCCTCTTTTGCCATTTGAATTAGTCTATTTTTTAAAGGTGTTATTTTCTTCAGTGTATTTTTGTATCTCCTTTAGCAGGCTGTTGACTTGCCTTTCATGATTTTCCTGCCTCATTCTCATTTCTCTTCCCAATTTTTCCTTCACTTCTCTTACTTGATTTTCAAAATCCTTCTTGAGCTCCTCCATGGGCTGTAATGAGTTCATATTTTTCTTAGAGGCTTTTGATGCAGGAGTCTGACTTTGATGTCTTCCTCCCACTCCATGCTTTGATCCTTTTTGTCCCCTAAAAAGGATTCTATGGTCTGTTTGTGCTTCCTCTGGTTATTCATCTTGCCAGCCAATTACTTGACTTTTGAGCTCTTTGTCATGGTAGAGCTCTGCTTCCAGAATGGAGAGAGCTTTGTCCCAAATCACTGAGGTTTTCACAGTTGCTGGAGCTATTTGGAGCGTTCCCTCTCTATGGCCTGTACAAGCTCTGGCTCACTGGTCATATACCCCAAGACTACTACCCAAGACCACGATCTGGATCCAAGCAGGTTAAAGGAAGAGTGATTACCCTCTGAATGGTCACTTGGTCCCCCTACAATCTGTAGGCCAGGAGCTCCTGAGCCAGCCATGTGTCACAGCCACTGCTTCTCTGCTAGCCTCTTGCCTCTGGAGCAGCAGCCAGACCACACTTTTCCGTCCACCCCTATTACAACAAAGTTCCACACTGACCTTTTACTGTGGTGCTGAGAAGTGTGTAAGCTGCCACAGCTGATGGTTATTCACTCTCCAGAAGTTTGCTCTGGCCACTGCTGGTGGGGGCCTCCCTGGAGCTAGAATCGCGTGGTTCCTGCAGGACTCTACTTGGCTCCCAGTGCTCTGCGATATACATTTCCTGTTGGCCTGCCAGCTGTCTTTAGCAGGAGATTTGTTTCTCTCTGTCACTTTGTGGGTTCTGTAGCTTTAAAATTTGTTTAGAGTCATTTTTTTTACAGGTATTGGAATTGTTTGGAGCCAAAGCCCACTCCAAATTTGTGCTTCTACTATGCCATTTTGGCTCCATCTCCCATTGTTTTACTGATGAAACATATCACATTTTCTTCTATTTTTTTCATTCTTTTGCCTTCATTTTATTGTTTCTTGATGTCTCATGGAGTCATTAGCTTCTTTTTCCATTTGGCTAATGCGCTTTTAAAAATATATATATTTTTGGTGCCTCTTTTACCAATCCATTAATTCTCTTTGTAATTTTTTTGGTATCCCTCTAAATTCTTTCTCCAATTTTTCCTCTATCACTCTTATCCCTTCATTTGACTCTTCCAGGAATTCTTGTTAGTCTTGGGTCCAATTACCATTTTTCTTTGGGGCTTTGGTTGTAGCTGTTTCTACAGTGTTGTCTTCTCCCGAGTTTATGTCTTGGTTTTCCCCACCACCATAGTAGCTTTTTCTAGTCACATTCTTTTTTGTTGTTGTTGTTATTTGTTATTCATTTATTCCAATCTATTTTTTTTACTTTGAACCTTATGTTAAAGTCATGCTTTGTTCACCTTGGGATGGGGAAACACTGTTCCAAGTCTCAGTCTTTTTCATGCTGCTGTTTTCAGAATTACTTCTGGTGGTCTGCTAGTTTTTGTTACTTCCAAACTGTGATCCTGGGAGATGTGTGGTCTTGGCTCTCCTGGTCTGTGCTCTGGTCTTTACCCACATTGCTTGTACTGTTAGCGCTCTTCTTTGCCTTAGAACTGACAACATGATCCCTGTTCCATTGTGACTGATCACCAGTGCTTCCCTTTACCTTGGAACTGCACCCAGAACTGTTATGGGTAATAGAGTTAACAATCAATACCAGCTTCACCAAGTACTAACAAAATCTGACCAGTTTTCCAATCTTCTTGTTTTCTTTGAGCTGAGAGCTTCTGAAGCTGCTGCTTCTTTTATTGTTGCTGGTTGTTGGTTGTGTTTGTCCTTTGTTTTCAAAGAGGACCATGACATCAGGAAATGATGACATGACTTGTAGTTGACTTTGATGTTAGTGAAGGAGGGCTGAGCAAGGTCACCAGACTCACTTTCTCCTCCAGAGCCATCTGGGTTTAGTGGCCAGATATTCATCAGGATGATTGGAGATGGCCCAGGATGCAATGGGAGAATATGAGTGAGTTAATATCCATTTAGTGAATAGGTCTCTTTAAGAATGCCCCTTTAATTAAAAAAAAAATCAAACTGGGAGGGAAAGACCCTCAGGGTTGCTGATCAAAAGAGGACTAAGTTCCTATTGACATTCACTTTGAGACAGGAGGGCCCAAAATATAGCCATTAAGTGGAGCTTGGGCAGGAATCTATTGTGGTCCAATCTATGAGCTCCAGAGTGAAATGGGTTTAAGAAGAAAGAAAGAAGATTGGCTCTCCAGACAATCTTCTACCAAAGTAGCACAGACTTCTCTTGCTGACCAAAATTTTCTTAGGCCCCAAAAAAATTTTCACCCTGACCTTTTGTTAGCTCTGCCACTCCAGACATTATTTTAAAGTTCTTCAGAGGGGAATGTTGAAAGAGTTTAGCTATGTTGCTGCCTCTAATCTGCCGTCTTAACTTCACCTATTGAGTATAAAGAAATTTAAAGGGGCAATTCATAAACTTTTATTATTTTAAATGTTTCATTGATGCCTTCATCATCACTTTACCATGTATATTATAAGTGCTAAATAAATGCCTAACAAATCCTAGTATGTTTTTAATAAATATTATTGCTGTTCAGTTATTTTTTAGACATGTCCAACTCTTCTTGACCCTATTTGGGGTTTTCTTGGCAAAGATACTGGGGTGCTTTGCCATTTTTCTCCTCCAGTTCATTGTACAGATGAAGAAACTGAGACAAACAAGGTTAGGTGACTTGCCCAGGATAACAGTCGGTCTGTATCTGAAGCCAGATTTGAGCGCATGAAGATGAGTCTTCTTGAATCCATGGGAAATCATGCCTGGCCAAATTTATTCAATAATAGAAATTAGACCTCTTGAAAATTAATTTCCTACAATGTCCATCCTTCTTTCAATGAAATTTAAACCTATTACTTTATAGCAAAGTTTCTCTAGAACTGTGTACTTTCAACATTACCTTTTCCTTGTTTTAAGTCCCATTCAGATTGTTTTCTCCAGAGGTACAAGATTCAACAGTACGTTATTTACGCCTCATTCTGCAGCATTTGGAAAAAGCAGTTAACTTGAGCTTTCTTCCTCTATCCCGAAGTGAAGACTCAATCAGTAAGGTAATTTCAGCAGCAATGCTTAGTATGTACAAGATAGAGGCCGAGCGTCTCTAGAATTTATTTGATCATTTATTTGTCTTTTTATCCATTTCTTTGCTTATTTCTAATCCTCTTTCCAGTATAACTACTATATTGAACTTTCTTGACTAGCCATAGTTCTATTAGTTACCTTGTCATAAATGTGCATTTTCATTATATATAATTTTTGATGTATAATATCAGTCATTTAATGTCTGACAAATATTTACTGAGTACCTATTGCTTCCCAGCTGGGGGGAGTAAACAATGAAATGGATGACAGAGCCAAGATCTAAAAATATCAAATGAGCAGAAATTAAGGAAGGATAATTTGCATAAAAACAAGACAGCATTCTATTCTTGGTCATGGTCTGCTCAGTATTTTTATTAGTAATTTGGATGAAGGTATTGATAGCAGCTTATCAAATTTTTATATGATCTCATGCTGAGATAGTTATCTCATGCATTGACTGAGAGATTAGATATCTAAAACCATCTTGACAAGCTGGAACAATAGGCTATATCACGTATGATATAATTCCTACTTACTTCAATACTTTGGCAATCTGTTAGCACATCAAAATGAGTATTCTCCCCAATAATGCAATGCATAGTCAACCTTGCTTTCTCAACCTGTGATTCTTTTCCATACAAGAATGTAGTTGTTTTCAACAACTGAAAACACTCCGGAAAAAAGTTACTCATCAGATATAGCCTAATCCACAAGATAAAAAGATAGAAACTTTGAACAAGATAAAAAAAAAACTTCATAAAATAACATTAAAAAACATTTAAGAGCTCCCAATCAAAGTCCATTTCTCTTAAGCTACTCAATATTCAGAGTACAGTGAGTTTCAACAAACAACAGTGAGGCAGCTAGGTGGCACAGTACATAGGGTATTCAACTGGGAGTCAAAAAGATTTCAACTTGAATCCTGCCTTAGACAATTAGTTGTATGACCCTGGACAAGTCACTTGACCTCAACTGCCCCAGGTTCCTCATCTGTAAAATGGGGATAATAATGGCTCCTACCTCCTAGGAGGTTACGAAGATCCAATGAGATAACACATGAAGTACTTCAGAAACCTTAAAGTGTTCTATAAATGTTACCTATTATAATGACTGCAGGCATTCCTGCCTTTCCACGTCATGGCAGTGATTCAGCTTGAATCTTGCCCTCAGTCACACAAAAGACAGGAAACTGATTCTTCCAATTCAAGTAAAGGTAACTGACTGCAATAGGATAGGTTATGATGCAGGTAGTGAAGAGCACATTCAAAGCCACAAATCACAAGGAAAAGACAGGAAAGAACTTCCCTAACTGAGGATGTAAGAGATTGAAAACCCAACTGAGGCTGCTCTTTTCCCATCAAAGTTTATTGTAGGCAGGGACCCAGGTGAGTCATTTCATGCTCTCATCACCATGTTTCCTAAATCAAAAAAGCAATCAACAACTAGCTGACCCAGGCTCAAAGGCCCAAGTACAGGTAAAAAAAGGGGGAGAACTTAAAAAACGAGAGGGAGTCCAGAGACAAGTGGCTGAGAATAAAGGAGACCAAATGTAGGAGCAAAATTTCAAGGAAAAAAATCCTAACCAGGACCTAGTTCAAAAACAAATAAATCAACAGAGAAGAGGCCTAAGACAGAATAAAAACAGCCCCATAAAAATATACTTAGCAACAGCATTGTGTTCTTGTTGTAGCAAAGAAATAGAAACAAAATAGATGTCAATCAAATGGGAAGGACTAAAATCACATTATAAATAAATATTATACAGTATCATGGTACTGCAAGAAACAACTAATATGAAAATTTGGAGAAGCATGGGAAGATTTATATGAGCTAATGCAAAGTAAAGTAACCAGGATCATGACTAAAATATTCACAGTGACTGGAGCAACATAAATCAGAAGAATTAAAAAAAAATTAAATTCTGCATAATTATAATGAACAAATATGTATCTCAAAAAGAATCAAGACCATTAACCTCCATCCTTTATTTGTAGAGGTGAGGTATTAAGGATGTGGATATTACACATGTACTATGACTTGGTGGCTTGTTGGTGTTGGTTGATTTTCTCAATAAAATAGGGAGTAGGAAAGATATATTTAAAAATAAAGAGCAGAGGCAGAGGACAGCACCCGGAATGGTTTGACAGTTCCAGAAAGTGGAATGAATCACTAGTGTGACAAGTTTTCAACTCTTGGGGTCTTTAAAAAGGGACTACATGACTGGTTGTCAAAGCTGACATAGAAGGCACTTCATTTCACATATGAGTTGGATTGGATGATTTCTGTGTTCCCTTGTGCCTCATGATTTGTGATGCTAAGATTGATATATACAATATTAATTCAAAAAGAAAATACCTCTAAAATATATAACTTTAAATGTATAACATAAAAGCAGTACAATAAAAGACTATGTGAATTTTGGAACATTCTATATAATCGACTCTTTAGGCTAACACTAGAGATTTTAAAGATTCTCTTCTACCTGTCAGTGGCAATTTTATTTCCATGGTAGTAAATATATGTGATGAGATTTTTTTAAAAATGAGGCCGACAGAAAAACCAATAAATATTTTGTTTCTGCTTTATCCTTGTCTTGTGTGGTGATACTGGGATTTGCACAGAAGTTTATTGTTGCAAATACAGACTAACTTTTGTAGTTCAGTTTATGGGCTGACAATTCCTGAGTGATCTGACACGATCAGACAGGAGGTGGTTGTTAATATGAATCCTAACTATAGCCAGAGAAATGAAAGGCTCCATCTGTGGCTTTAAGAAGGCAGAAAAAGAATGACCAATCTAAAGTTATACAGAAAAAAAAAATGGCACCATAAAGACATTTCCCAGGAGCGCATCAGTCTTCTATTTCTTCTATAATATTTTATGTCTGGATGCATCCTGCAATGTGCTCTATTTGATCAACTCTTTCTTTTATTATTGCCTCAAGATAGATGTGTTTGTCTATAGCTTTCAGGCTATGAGTTGCACACTAATCCATTTTGTTTTTACTTGTAGAAAGGTAGCACTAGGGAAGAGATTAGAGAAATTACTACAAATAGTACTTATTATTTCATTATCACAAAGGTGCTTTACTAGTCATCAACAACAACGTGGCCTTCAGACTCACCATTAAGTAGAAGGTAGGAGATTAGGCTTTAGTTTGGATAATAGTTGAGAGTAATCCCCATCTGACAAATTTAGCCCAGTAACGTGTCTTTTTATTATGCAAATTATACTGATTCTTGAAGCTAGATTTGTGTCCTGTGGACAACGAAAGCACACAGTTGTAAGCAGTTAGATCATGGTGCTATGATCTTGGGTTTCAAAAGCACACAATTCCATGCCTAGGATGTGCTGGAGCTGGCTAGTACTGACTTGTAAGAGCTGATTGTAAAGTTTTCAGCGTAGGCATTTTCATCTCAGAAATCAGAACTTGATTTATGGTTTTGTTGATTGTAGAGATTTAAGAAAGTGAAGGGAAATGCAGATTAAACTTGAATATGTTGTGGGCCATTTCCTTCTTTCCTTCCTTCCTTCCTTCTTTCCTTCCTTCCATTTCCTTCTTTCCTTCCTTCCTTCCTTCCTTCTTTCTTTCCTTCCTTCCTTCCTTCCTTCCTTCCTTCCTTCCTTCCTTCCTTCCTTCCTTCCTTCCTTCTTTCCTTCCTTCCTTCTTTCTTGCCTTCCTTCCTTCCTTCCCTCCTTTCCTTCCTCACTTTTTTTCCTTCCATCTCCCTTCATTTCCTTTTTTCCTTCCTTCCTCCTCCCTTCCTCTTTCCTTCCTTTGCTAGTTTTCTTAAAACTGTATCAAAAAGTTTCACGAATAGGTCAGAGAAAGAACATTCTATGGGCCAAGGGAAGGACATATAAGATTCCATGCCTATACAGAGAACTCAGAATAAAGCCAATGGGCCTCAAGTAAAAAATTTTAAATAGATATTTCACTAAATACCTTGTAACTTTGGTAAGTAACACCTAATTCAGTGATAAAGAGTTTCAAGGCATTATTTATTATTATTATTATTATTATTATTATTATTATTATTATTATTTCTTACCTTATTTGGGATTGATGCAACATTTAGTCTGGGGGAGAGGGATTTCTTGGCACTTATATAATAAGGATATATTGATTTCAAGTGGTTTCAAGTTAAGGACTGGGTTAACATAGGGCCTATATACTAAAGTGCCAAAGATTTCAGGGCAGGGAGAGCCTCTATGTTTTGTTATTTGTTGTATATAAAGCTCAGAATTAAAATGCTTGAGAAGTACTGAAGCAGACATTCTCCCATGTTGTGTATAATGATTCAACAAGGTGGGACCAAATATGTTGTCTTTAGTGGACCCATCAAAGGGGTTTACCTGTAGTTTTACAGCTAGTCTCATGTTTCAGAAGAGTTTGACCAAGCAGACCAAGTTTATAGAGTTTTCTATACCTGCTGCTTGGAGTTGCCAATGAAGAAACTGAATGCAATTCAGCTAACATTTATGGAGTGGCTACCATGGGTCAAAATCATATGAGTGCTAAGGATGAAGAGCTGAACAGTTTGAAAGATTCCTCTCTACATAAAGGATACTGTAATCTAATGGGAGATGAGACACGTGCAGACAGCGTTATAATGGAATAATGAAAAGGAGTGTTCACATAATAAAGTGAGTAAAATATTTTCCATAAGTTAACTTATTTGAACCTCACAACAATCCCATGAGGCATCCTGTTTATTACCCTCATTTTACAAATGAGGGAACTAAGACACAAAGAGATTAAGAGTCTTGACCAGGGTCATCCAGATGGAAAGTGTCTCAAGCAGGGTTCAACTCAGATCTTCTTAACTCTACAGTTCTGCATTTTACCACATAGGTGAAATAAATTCATAGACAAGGTCAAAGAGAATTACATGAAAAATTCAGACTGGAGGAATCATTTCTATTTGGGAGAATCAATGGAAGCCCATGTGTAAGAGATGGTGCCTGAATCTGGTCTTTAAAGAAAGAAAGATTTCAGCAGTTGGAGATATGGACCAAGTCCATATGACAAAAGAATGGGATATAATAATGGAGCTAAGCCACATGAGTAATAATAATGGTTCATAGTTTAGTTCTGGGCACTGAACATAATCCTCATAAATGGTGCTGTGACAGTCATTTGGAGAACCTCAGAAAGTTCCTAAGAAGAAACTTTCCTAATCATGTCCATCCTCCAGAAGTAGAACTAAAAGCAGAAGGGAGAAAGTTGAATGGAAATATTTGAATATAACATAGAAATGGTAGAAGAGGAAGAAAGAACAATTCTTAGAATTCACCTTGATGCAAAATAGCTTGCAATATTCCTAGTTTCTTGTCAACAAGAAACTATTTTTTTAAATTAGAGAATGAGGGAGTTTTGCATTATTCAATATTTAACACTTTGCGTTATATTTCATAAATGGCATCACAGAGGGAGCACTAAATGCTCTCTTGCTTACTAGTTGGATTAAGTCATTTATGATCTCAGAGACTCCATTTCTGAAGACTGAAATAGATGATTTCTAAAGTTCTTTCTAGATATGGCATTCCCTGATTCTGTATTCTGTTAATTGGCAAATTAACCCTATCAAAAAATCCTGAAAGGGAATATTTGAGTTTCCTCCTTGGTTTAATAAAATAATACTTCACTTTTTAATGTTGTAACAAATATTAGTTTTTCCTAGGTTTGATTATTGTTGGGAAGAGTTCAAATTCAAGGCAGCTAGTTGGTTCAGTGGATAGAGCTCTGGGCCTGGAATCAGGAAGATCTGAGTTCAAATCTGGCCTCAGACACTTACTAGCTGTATGACCTGGGACCTGTTACTCAACTTCTGTTTATCTCAATCAGAGAAGGAAATGCAAACCACTCCAATATCTTTGCTAAGAAAACTCCAAATGTGGTCATGAAGAGTAAGACGTGATGAAACGATTGAACAGAAGTCAAATCCCAGTTCTATCACCTACCAGCTTATGATCAAGGACAAGTCTCTTCACTGAGACCCAGTTTCATCATCTGTAAAATGGAGATAACAATCGATAACTGCCATGGATGCTTTAAACGGCATTTTACACATATTATCTCAGTTGAACTCTGTAACAGCCCTTTGAAGTAGGATCTGTAGGTATTGTCAGTTAAGGAAACTAAGATTCAGAAAGATTGTGTGACTTGCAACCAGTCACACAAATTGCTAGTGAGCATCAGAGATTGGATTAAAATGTAAGTCTTCATGCCCTTGGCCCAGAACTTGATGCCTCTAGGTGATTTTCACAGCACTGTGGTAAAAGTCCAATCAGTATGTGTATATAGAGCCGTTTATAAACCTTAAAATTCTACATAAATGTCAGCAGCAATGAGTGTTATAGGAATATTGGAAGGAAAGAAGGGCACATCGTAGCAAATGTAGGCAGGAAGCGCTGGCGTGCACAGAGTGCTGGACCAGGTATCAGGAAGACCTTGGTGCAAACCCAGCCTCAGACGCAGACTAGCTATGTGACCTTGGGTAAGACATTTGACCTCTGTCTTGATTTCATAAATGGAGATAATAGCACCTACACCCCAAGGCTGTTGTAAGGATCAAATAAGATAATACTCTTGACATATTTTGCAAATAAATGCTAATATAATTCTTATTGTTATTTTTTTATTCTTATTATCAATGCTGTAATGCTTGTAATCGAGGAGACATGGGTCCTATCCTACCTCTTACCCATGTTGGATGTGAGATCACATATGACTCATTTAACCCCTAGGGCCTCAGTTTCTTCATCTGCAAAATGGAGGTGATAATAATACCAATAGTATTAATTTTGCAGAGTTGATGTAGGACTCATGGGATACACACATATGTAAATGGAGACACACATTTATGTTTATACATGCATGTGTTGCTCAGTCTTGTCCAACTCTTTGTGACCATAGTTGGGGTTTTCTTGCCAAAGACACTGGAGTGGTATCCTATTGACTTCTTCCCATATACATACACATACATATACACACATACATACAAATATGTGGCTTTCTAAAAACTTTAAAATATTGTTATAACACTTAAAGTTTTAGAAATCAATTCACATCTAGGTGAAGCATCTAGATGGACCAATGGATAGAGCAGCATTTGGAGTCAGAAAGACAAGTTCAGATTCTACTTCACATACTTCCTAGCTATGTGACCCTAGGCAAGTCATATACTTTTCATGTTTCACTTATCTATCGGGGAAAAATACTCAGCTAATAATCACACCTACCTCCTAGGGTTAGTGTGAAGGGCGAATGAGTTAACGTATGTACAGCACTTTGCAAACACCGAAGTACTATATAGATCACATTGTGGTTATTGCTTGTATTCCTGTTATTTCATTTGATCTTTACAATAATCCTACAAGGTAATTTCTACCTGGTAGATTTCATTATCTCCATTTTAGTGATGGGAAAATCGTCTCCTAGAGAAGGTAAGTGACTTACTTAATACTTAGTCACTGTTGGAGAAGGAAGACTAGAAAGAGAAGACCTGGGCCCTATCAGTAATTGGCTTTGTAATAATAGACAAGTCTTTTTACTTCTTTTACTTCTGTGATTCAGTTTTCTAAAATGTAAAATGAATACCTCTTTAAAATTCTACCTGATAACTTTTCTAAATTTATAGCTACCTTTTCCATTTAATTACCATTAAATAACAAACCTCTCTTTAAAAATGAAATTAGCCAATAAATAGGTAAACCATTGGTTACTTCACTTTTTTTTTAAAAGAGAGAAGAAGACCAAATTTTCAGTATCAAAAACAATAAGGGTGAATTCATTACCAGTGAAGATGAAATTAAAACAATTAGGAGCTATTTTGCCCAAATATATGCCAGTGTGTCTAACAATTTAAGTGAAATAGATGAATATTTACAAAAATGTACATTGCCTAGATAGATAGAAAAGGAAATAGAATACTTAAATAGCTTTGTCTTAGAAAAAGAAATTGAACAAGTCATATATAAATTCCGTAAGGAAAAATCCCCAGGACTAGATGGATTCACAAGTCTACCAAACATTTAAAGAATAATTCATGCCTATAGTATATAAACTATCTGGAAAATCAGGCAAAGGAGTCCTACCAGATTCATTTTGTGACACAAATATGGTGCTGATACCAAAACCAGGAAGAGCCAAAACAGAGAAAGAAAATTATTGACCAATTTCCTTAGTGAATATTGATGCAAAATTTTTAAATAAAATACTAGCAGGCAGATTAACTAAGGTATTACAAAGGTCATGCACTATGACCAGGTAGAAGTTATACCAGTAATAGAGGGCTGGTTGCATTTTAGGAAAACTATCAACATGGTTGAGCATAATAAAAACAACAACAAAAATAATGTGTTTATATCAATAAATGTAGAAAAAACGCTTGAGAAATACAACACCCATTTGTATGGAAACATTAGAAAGTATAGGAATAAATGATTCTTTCCTTAAAGTAATAAATACTATCTATCTAAAACCATCAACAAGCATTATCTGTAATGGGGATAAGTTAGAAAGTTCCTGTTTCACCACTAGTATTCAATATTGTACTAAAATAGTAGGTATGACTACAAGACAAGTAAGAAATTGAAGGAATTAGAATAGACAATGAGGAAACCAAACTTTCACTCTTTGCAGATGATATGATGGTACACTTGGAGAATTCCAACCCACTAAAAAATTAGTGGAAATAATGAACAACTTTAGTGAAGTTGCAGGATATAAAACAAACCCATATAAATCATCAGCATATATATTACCAACAAAATATAGCAGAAAAAATATAGAAAGAGAAATTCCATTTAAAATTCTGCAGACAATATAAAATACTTGGAAGTCTACTTGCCAAGATAAAGCCAGGAACTATATAAACACAATTACAAAACACTTTTCACACAATAAAGTCACATCTAAACAACTGGAGAATTTTAATTGCTTGTGCGTAGACCAAGCCAATAAAATGACAATTCTATCTAAATTAATTTACTTATTTAGTGCCATACCAATCAAACTACAAAAAAAATATTTTAGAGAGCTGAAAAAAATAATATAATTTATATGGAAGAACAAAAGGTCAAGAATGTGGAGGGAATCAATGAAAACAAATGAAAAGAAGATGGCCTACACTACCAGATTTCAGACTATATTACAAAACTCTAATCATCAAAATGATCTGGTACTGGCTAAAAAAGAGTGGCACTTTAGTGAAGTAGATCAGGTACAGAATACATAGTAATAAATGACTACAGTAATCTAATGTTTGACAAACCCAAAGATACAAGCTTTTGGGATAAAAATTCACTATTTGATAAAACTTGCTGGGAAAACAAGAAAGCAGCTTGGCAGAAAGTCTAGGTCAACATCTCACAGTGTATACTGAGATAAGGTCAAAATGGGTTCATGATTTAGACATCATTAGCAAATTAGGGGAGAATGGAAAATTTTACCTGTTGGATTTATGGATAAATGAAGAATTTATGACCAAACAAGAAATAGAGAGCATTACAGTATACAAAATGGATAATTTTGATTACATGAAATTTAAAAGATTTTGAACAAAAAAAAATCAATGCAGTAAAAATTAGAAGGAAATCAGAAAACTATGGAAAAAAATATAGCAAGTTTCTCTGATAAAGGCCTCATTTCTCAAATATATAGAGAACTGAGTCAAATTTATAAGAATATAAGTCATTCCTCAATAGATAAATGTTCAAAGGATATGTATAGGCCATTTTAAGAAGAAGAAATCAAAGCTATCTATAGTCATGAAAAAATGTTCTAAATCACTATTGATTGGAGAAGTTTGAATGAAAACAACTCTGAATTAAAACACCCACCTCAGATCTATCTATCAGACTGGCTAATATAACTAAAAAGATAAATGACAAGTGTTAGAGGGGATGTGGAAAAATAGAGACACTAATGAACTGTTAGTAGAGTTGTGAACTGATCCAATCATTCTGGAGAGCAATTTGGGACTATTATCAAAGGGCTATAAAACAGTACATAACCTCTGACTCAGCAGTACCACTACTAGTTTTGTATCCCAAAGAGACCAAAGAAAAAGGAAAAGGGCTTATGTGTACAAAAATATTTATAGTAGTTCTTTTTGTGGTGGAAAAGAATTGGGATTTGAGAGGATGCCTACCAGTTGAGGAATGACTGAACAAGTTACGGTATATGATTGTGATGGAATACTGTTGGGCGCTAAGAAAAGACCATCAGGTCATTTCAGAAAATGCTTTCAGAAAAATCTGGGAAAGCTTAAATGAAGTGTTACCAAGTGAAATGGGCAGAACCAGGAGAACAGTGTACACAGCAAGAGGAATATTGTATACAGTGATGAAATGTAAATGCTTTAGCTATTCTCAGTAATATAATAATCCAAGACAATTCTGAAGAACTTATGATGAAAAATACGGTCTTCCTCTTAAAAAGGAACTAATGAAGTCTGAATGCAGATTGAAACATACTTTTTTAATTTTTCTTTTTTTGGGGAGAGGGTGGAGGAAGGTCTGCATTTTCTTTTGCAAAAGTACTAATATGGAAATGTTTTCATTAATGTACATGCATGATCTATATTCAATTGCTTTCCTTCTCAAGGAGGGTGGAGTAGAGGGTGGAAGGGAGAGAATTTGGAACTAAAATTACATATATATGTATATATATATGTATATATACAATATATACACACACATATATACATATATATTTAAATTTCCATGTAATTGAGAAAAATAAAATAATAAGAAATGAAATTGTATGTTACATAACACACAATGAAAGGCAGTGAGGTAAATCGGATAGAGAGTTGATCTCAAAGTCAGGAAGGCCTGGGTTTGGGTCCTATCTTTGATGCATAATGGTTTTGTGAACCTGGGTAAGTCATGTAATTTCTCAAAGCTCTACACAACTCTCTAAGACTAAGTTAAAGAGAAGGTGCTTCCTTATATTGGTAGAGGGAGTTTCTTTACCTGGAATTCCCTCAACCAGCAAAATTATAGGTCCATTCTTGATCCCTATACAACTCATCATCTCCATTATTATGCAACCTTATTTTTAATCACTTGAAATGAAAGTTGATTTTGTAACCTTGTCATTAGAGTATCATCAATTGACATGATACTGTTCTCTATTCAAACCTTTAACATAAAAAGAGCTACAGACTTTAAATGTATCGGCAGCTACAATAAAGAAAAAAAATGGGAAATTAAATTGAACATCTGCGTGAATCTCCTATATTTAGGTTAAAAAAACCAAACAAACAGTAGGATTGCCTCAGCAAGATATTGCTTTTGTCACAACTCTATATCTCTCTCTGAGGAAATGAATGTAACAATGCCCAGTTGACCAAGATGAGATATTACTGGTTTTTACTTAGCTAAGGCAAGACAAACAGGATCCTGCAGAACTCCCAAAGACAGAATCTGTAATTCCCTATCTCTCTCCTAGCATGACATCAATCTGTAGCAGACGTTGTACCTCATTGACTTTTAGCACTCAGGACTAACAGAGTTTTGTTTTGTTTTTTACCCCTTCTTCATGTTAATTGTTATTTGTAATGCAGATCTTCCCAACAAGGAGATAAGAAGGGACATGAATTGAATGATTGCTTATTTGTCAGAGCCACCTAGAATGATTTAATGCTCTGCATTTTCTCTTTTTTGTTGACTATTACCTTAGCCATTGAGGTAATATGTCATCTTTCTGCTTTTCTGGGAGCATGTTCCTAACAAAGACATTGCTTTCTTTTCAAACAAAGAGATATCTTATTGGAACCATGACCTGGTTTATTTATTTTTTGTTTTTGAAAGAGAAAGAGACAGAGGACAGTGGAGCTATTCTATGGAGAAAGGAAGGCAGTTAGAATAAAGGCAAGGAAGAAAACTCATTTTGCTTCTTTATTTTACAACCACATTCACCATATTGGAAGTATTTTTTTTGTTATTGAGTCGTTTCAGTCACGTCCAAACTTTCATGACGCTATTTGGGGTTTTCTTGGCAAGGATACTGGAGTGGTTTGCCATTTCCTTCTCAAGCTCATTTTACAGATGAGAAAACTAAGGCAAACAGGATGAAATTACTTGCCCAGGGTCACACAGCTAATAAGTGTATGAGGCTAGATTTGAACTCATGAAAATGAGTTGTCCTGATTCCAAGTCCATTGATCTATTCACTGAACCACCTACCCATTTGGGAGTATACCTTTAACAAAAACGGGTGGAGGCGGGAGGGGGTTGTGGAAAGAATAAATGGAGACAGCGTGATATGAGATAAAGAGTATTGGATTTATAGACAAAAATCTGAGTGTGAATCTGTTTCTTACCTACCGTGTGACCTTTTGCAAATGACATAACTACTCTGACTTTCAGTTTCCTCATGTAGAAAATGGAGAGAATGCAGTTGGAACCACTGCCCTTCCTGAGTTATTGAAAGGACTAAATGAAATAATGCTTTGGAAACTATAAAGTGGTAGATAAGTGGAGGTATTATTATTATTCTGTCCCCTCATGTCTTTTTAATAGTTGTATTATTTTTGATAAATGTTTTAGGGAAATGGTATTGACACATATAGATTTAGAACTGCCAAGCATCATAGAAGTCATTGTAATGCCATGCATGATCAGCTTCTCAAAAGAATGCTACTGTGAACAGCTTTTAAGGTTCAGATTACACAGTACAGTGAACACTCCATTTATTCCATTACAAATCAAGGCAAACATTCACAACAAATCACAATATAGTATTCATAACATTACATCTTATCACAGAAAATCACAATATGGTGTTCACAATAGCTTAACGTTAGAATGGCCACATAGTTTTCACTACAGTGGCCCCGCTATTTGGAACAAAGAACAAAAGAATAATCATCTGGTTTCCCTATGCAGGAAACCCTCCTTACTTAATCATTCCACAATACAATAATTAATCTTCCACTCATGGGGCAATTATAGGTGAACTCAATCAGTCACTTATCTAGATCCACAATTACTAAATATCATTAATCACTAAGTACGATCATTAGAAAATTACACAAACCCTCCATCCCTCGATGTCTAGTAAACTTCAATTTCATTAGGCATTCTATATCTGAGGAGAGGCCTTTTCTTCATCTTGACTCAGGGTGGTCTCTCAGATTCCCTGGATCCCCTTCCATGGTCTCAGCTCCTCCCTGAATCCACCAAGCAGTCACCTGGATTCAGAAGCAGATAGCTCCCAGGTCTTTGTCCAGTCCTCCAGGTAGTTCCTGGCACACATTGAAGTTCACAGGGTCCGGCACATCTTGAAACCCTCACCACTTCTGTTTCTGGGAACTCAAGATCAACCAAGCCACAAACAAACAAAGTCTTATGCTGATCATGCTTCTTCAGTCCTCCAACAGTTCGGCAGGCCCTAGGACCCAGAAGAAATCTCGCCTTCCAGGCAACTTCAGTCTTCACCAGATTCTGGTCTCATAGAAAACTCCAACTCAGTTCTCAGTCCAGCAGCCCAGCTTCCAGATGCTGTAAAAATGCTGCTCCTCTACCAGGAGGCACCAGGAGGCAAATGCTTGATTACGTCTGTCTGTCCTCTGGAGCTCTTCTTAAATACACACACACATATTGGCTTCCTGTCTCAGACAACCCCTTCCTGTTACAGGAGACAGAGTTCACACCTGTTTCTTTCCCAGAGGCACTTAGCCTAAGGGCTAAGCACCTGCTAAATTAATTACCATTACAGTCATCTAGTTCAGCTTCCTGTCCCAATGCTACAATTGCCCTGTACAACAAAAACCTTGAATATTATATGCCTACTGTGTTTGAAACTTGGTGCCAGGTGCTGCAGTACAGGGATGTCAGACTCAGAACCTTCTAGGGGTAGCAAACTGTCCACAAAACTCCCTCAGACTGCCCAAAACAGATTAAAATGTAATTGGTCAGTGTTTAATAAAATAAATAAAAATACAATACAGTGGAGATAATGTTAATTTGTGGTCTTCTAAGTCAACATGTGACTAGTAGGCATCATTTCTATTTGAGTTTGGCACCACTATTATAATAGATAGAAAGAAGAAGAAGCCATGGTTCCTACTTTGAGGAGCTGACTTTTTTTTTTCTGGTGTGTGTATGTTGGAGGGAGGGAAGACGCAAGGGACAGATAACACAAATATTTTTAAAGTTTTTAGGAAAGTGGAAGAGATCACTTTTATGTTGAGATGCCTCAAGGAAGAATTCGTGGTGTAGGTAGCATTTTGTTTATTTATCACAATTGAAATAGGCCTTGAAGAGTATATAGAATATTGATAGGTGAAGGTAGGAAAGACAATTACAGATAATTATAGTATATATTCAAGGAAAAATGAATTGTCATATTTGATGGTATAATAGGGTATATACAATAAGAGTGAATTTAGACTCTTGTTTATAATTAGTGAGAGAGCCTCACAAGATTTTTGATTAGGAGAGTAATCTAAAGAAACCTTATTACTTACCTAATTGTCTAGACTGACTGTTCCAAAACTCGTTTTTTTCTTTTTTTCATTAGCTGCCCACTGTACTTTATAAGAGTGTAGCAGATAACCTATAGTCCCTATTTTACTGAGAAGACCGAGGTCGTTCAACATGATGCATCACACACAGGAGGTGTTAATAATGTTCATTAAACTGAAAGAACAATCTTAGTTTCTTTCCTCAGTTCCTAAATTTTTAGCAACTTCGTTTCTCCTTTCCTTCAATAAAAGAAAATCTCTCATGACTTCTCAGTATAAACTTTCTCTGCTTGTACCCTTGATAGATACCATTTCACCCTTCATTCCCACAAATCTTGTTCCTACATTTATCTTTTTCTTAACTTTAGTAACTTCTCCACTGACCTCTTCCCAGCTTCCTAAAATTAAGTCCACGTCTTCACAATTGTTAAAAAAAAAAAAAGCCCTTCATTTGGTCTTTTAATGACAACTCAACTACTGTACCTTGTCTCCTCATGTTGATTTCTTCCTTTCTTGCTTGCTTGCTTTTTGGAGGGCAAAGGCAGGGCAATTGGGGTTAGACGATTTGCCCAAGGTCACGATACTAGTAAGTGTTAAGTGTTAAGTGTCTGAGGCCATATTTGAATTCAGATCCTCCTGACTCTAGGGCCAGATCTCTATTCACTGTGCCACCTGGCTACCCGCCCCACCCCCGCCCATGGTGATTTCTTGATAAGGTTGACTACACAGGGTGCTCCTACTTAGTACTCACACTCTTTAGAACTTGAAATCATGTTTCTGTCCCTGGTAAAATCTGCTAAAATTATCCTCCCTATAATAACAAGTAACCTCCTAATTGCCTAATTGAATGTACCTTTCTCAGTCTTTATCCTCCTTAACCTTTCTGATGCTTTTCACACTGTTGACTACCTGTACCTTCTCCAAGTAAAATAATTTTACTTCCTCTTTGATCATCTAATATATTCTTTATCCCTTCCACCTCTGTGTCACTGGGAAATTTTAATGTGTGTCTTTGATTTTTATGCCGTTATCCAAGTTATTTATAAAATTATTAAAGAGCCTAGTACCAAGCCAAGATTTCTGGGGCATTCTGTTTCTTCCAGGTTGACATAAAACCATCAAGTCACTACTTATTTTATTTGTCCATTCCATCATCCTGAATCCACCTAATAGTATTATATAGCACAGCCTCTCTCTCCCTGTCTTTTCCAAAAGAAAAGTAAGAAACCTTTACCAAAGGCTTGATAAAATCCAGTTTAACTCTTATAGCAGTTTCTCGACCAACTCAGGAAAAGAAATGGTTAGTCTGGCAAGATTTGTTCAAGTTGAATCTACAATGATTTTGCATGACCACTGTTTCCTTTTCTGGATTTTCAAGAACTTCCTCTTTAATGAGATATTCCAGAATTTTGCCAGGAAGAAAAGTCATAGTCATTGGCACGCATAGTATGTAGACTCAATTCTCTTTGAAAATTTGACCATTTCATCTACTTCCTTCATATGTTGTCCCAGAATGTGAAGAGAAAGGAGGGGGAATTTTTATTTTTGACAAGTTTGAGTAATGTTGAGAAGCTTCTGTTTAATCATGTTTGTTCATTTTGGTGAATTTCACAATGATAAAGTACTTTAGTCTTGATGTTGTGATTTGAAATATTTAACAGCACAATTAACTTGGATGTAGAATCTAGCTGATATTTCATAGGACTAGAATCAAATCTTGAAGCATAATCACCATAATTATAATGCAATTGTAATAAAATCTTAAAATGACAGGAAGATTAATAAATTGTAGTCTTCCATGCTGAAATGCAGCCCTCCTATAATTTAAAGTTAGAGAAATGCTATTTTTTTAGGGTTTTAATGGAAGCCATTTGAATATTAACCCACTATAAATGTTTCTATTGGTTACTTGGAAACACCTCCAGGGCACAATTCTACCTACAGAACCCTTTATTTTCTTTGATGAAATGAAGCTTAGCAAAGCCAACCAAAAATCAAACTTGAATTTTTTTTCCATTTATTTTATTTTTCAAGTGACAAGCCTAATTTTATCTCCTTCCCACTCCATCCCATCCTCAGTTTAAAAGGAAAGAAAAAAAAGAAAAACTAAACCCTCATAACCAATATGCATAATCCAGTAAAACCAGTTTTCATCTTGGTCATGTCTGAAAATATATTCCTCATTTGGCATCTTGAATTCATTACTTCCATGTCAGGAGGGTAGGTATCATAGATCATCATCAGACCATTTTATTAATCAGAGCTATTAAGCCCTTGAAAGTTGTTTATCTATATATTGTTGTTATTGTAGAAATTATTCTCCTGACTCTACTCACTAAATTCTGCATTAATTCATAGAAGCCTTCCTAGGTATCTCAGGAGTCATCTCTTTTGTCATCTCCTTAGCACAATGGTATTTTTTTATTATATTTATGTATCATAATTTACTCAGTCCTTACCCAATTGATGGGCACTCCTTTACTTTCCAATTCATTGACACTTAAAAAAAAGGAGATAGTATGAGTAATTTTTTTTTCCAATTGTTTTCCCCTTTTCTTTTCTCTCTTTGGAGCATAGATTTAAAAAAGTATAACTGAGTGAAAGAATATGTACACTTTAGTGACATCTTGGCATAGTTCCAAATTACTTTTCAGAATGGCTATACCAATTCATACCAATGCGGTAATGTACCTGCTTTCCCACAACCTCTCCAGTATTTACATTTTCTCCTTTTTCTTTCTTTCTATTTGCTGTTCTTTGCCATTTTTATGGGTATGGTGTAGAAGCTCAGAGTTGCTTTAATTTAATTTCTTCAATTATTTGTGATTTGGGGCCTTTTTCTTTTTTTTTATAGGCAATACTATCTTTTTTTTTAAAGTAAATTTTATGTTTATTTTTAGTTTACATCATTCATTTCCACAAGATTTTGAGTTACAGGCAGGTCTTTCCTCTACTCCCCACTCCAAAACAGTGATCCCACTGTATAACCCCTACCCCAATCTGCTCTCTCCTATATCCTCCCCCATCTCTTCTCCCACTTTCCGGTAGGGCAAGATAGATCTCCATGCCCCAATGCCTGTATATCTTATTTCCCAGTTGCATGTTAAAAAACATGATAATAATAATAATAATAATTTTTTTAAAAAACATTTGATTTTACAACTTTGAATTCCAGATTCTTCCCCTTCCTCCCTCATCACCCACCCTTACTGGGAAGATAAGCAATTCGATATAGGTTGGAAATGTGTAGTTACACAAAACATTTTCATAGTGGATATATTGTGAAAGACTGACTATATTTCCCTCCATCCTATCCCATCCGCCACTTATTCTATTCTCTACTTTGACCTTGTCCCTTTTCAAAAGTGTGTACATCTAACTATGCTCCCCTCTACCCTGCCCTCCCCTCCATCATAACCCCCTCTCATCCCCTTCCCCCCTACTCTCCTGTAGGGCAAGATACCCAATTTAGTGTGCATGTTATTCCCTCCCTAAGCCAAATTCAATGAGAGTAAGGTTGACCTCTTCCCTTTTCCTTCCTGTTCTTCCCCGCCATTGTAACAGTTATCCCTTGCCTCTTCTATATAACCTTCTATACAGACATATATATATGTATATAGGTGTACATTTATTTACACACACACACACACACACA
>CM053580.1:382147437-382190948 GCA_028627135.1 Pseudochirops cupreus | reverse complement strand
ACACACACACACACACACACACACACACACACACACACACTCTCTTCTTCATGGTCGGGGGGCATCACAACCCTCATGACCCACTGCCTAATTACAAAATAGCAAAAGGGGTGGACCTTCCTACAAACTAGCCTCTCCTAATCAAGTTTCTCTTCTTGGGCTCCACCTGAAGCCTGTTAATGGGTAGGGAAGATCTTCATCTTCCATTAACATTACACACAATTGTAAAATCTTGATTAAGTAAGAAAATGTTTTTTGTTGTTCATTTCTGTCCAACTCTAGGGGACCTCATTCGGGGTTTTCTTGTCAAAGATACTGTAATGGTTTGCCCTTTCCTTCTCCAGCTCATTTTATAGAAGAAGGAACCAAGACAAACAGGGTAAAGTGACTTGGCCAGGGTCACATGACTGGGAAGTACCTGAGGCTGTATTGGGGATCAGGTTTTTCTGACTTCCTGACTCCAAGTCGCATGCTCTATCCACTGTACCATCTAGCTTCCCCTTAGCAAGAGAAGACAACACATAAAAGTGAGATAGGAAGGAAAGTTGGTGGGAGGGATATGATAGAGAAAATTCTGATACTCAGAGTATTGGAGAGTAATGAAGCCATGTTTGGCCTGAGAATCCTTCTTAAAATGGAAGTTCTGGGAGGAGCCAGACAATCAGAGTAAGGAGTCACAAGTTTACATCAGCATTAAAGAAAAATTACTTTGGCAGCAATAGGTAGGCTAGATGGGAGAGGGGGCAAATTTGAGGTAGATATCTTGCACCAATAAAGTGTTAGGATAATCTAGAAGAGGGATGATGAAGACCTGAACTAAGTTGGATGCTAGGTGAATGAACAGAAGGAAATAGTTATGGAGATGTTACAGCGAAGGCATAAGTAAGATCCAGCCACTAAAAGAATATATGGGATAACATAAGAGAGAGAACAAGAAGTTGAGGATAATGCTAATGTTATGAACTTAAGAGACTTGAAGGTTTATGGTTCCCTCAAAGAAAAAGTTAAATTATTGAAGAGGGGATAATCTGAAGGGGAAAGAAACCATTTGTAAAGTGGATAAATTCAAGTTGTTTTCTAGAACAGTTGTGATAGGGAGGTCTCCCAAGCTGTTCTTATTGTAAATTTCAGTGAAACTCCTCAGCATGATCTTCATCTTTCATGGTATGTCCCCCTTCATATTCTCTAACTTATCAGTTGGAGCACTTAGGCGGTGCCTGGATAGAGCATAGACCTGGATTGAGGAAATCAGAAAGATCTGAGTTCAAATCCTGCCTCAGACATCAACTAGTTGTGTGACCCTGGGCAAGTCACTTAACTGCATTTGCTTCAGTTTCCTCATCTGTAAAATGAGCTGAAGAAAGCAAATCATTCCAAGATGTTTGCCAAGAAAATCTCAAATGGGGTCACTAAGAGTTGAAAAATTGATCAGTCAAATTGAGAGTTAATAGCAAGAAGTGTTATGGAACAATTGCTACCATACATGTGGAAATGTGCTTCTTGGATGTTGTTTGGCTACAATCTGCCAAGAGGGCACAAAACTGTAGGAACTAAAACAGATGTTGAACAAACATGAAATATGTAAATAAGAATCAATACAATCTGACACATTTTCCTAAATATTTTATTATTCTAATCTTGTGAACTTGAACTATAATGTAACACGCATTTTCTTCTACTTCTTTCTGACATTGGTCTTAAAAGATCTGTTTCTTAGTTGTCCATGTTTATTGGGGTTTCTTCCTGTTTCCTTGTTCCTACCCAAGCTGTTTCTTCTTTCCAGCTCCCTTGCTTCTTATTTCTGCATTTACTTTTTATCAAAGTCTTTCTCTCTGGATGTTTAAGCCTTCATTTATCTTTTAATTAAATCACCAGGGGGTGAGGAGGGTAGCATATCTGAAGCCCTCAGGGCTCACTTTGAGCTGGAGAAATAAAGAATGCTCTCTGCTGCCTATAAACAAAATGGTCATTTGAATGAAGTGCAAGAATTATTTTCTCAGTGAGGTCAATTTCTGAATTACTTTTAATATTATGCCAGCCCATATCTGTCCTTTAGAGGTAGGGCTATTTTGTGAAATAGTTAACATTTACAATTCCTTATCAATGGTATTTCTGTATTTGTTTGAGTTGGTACCTTACTTAATATTTAAATCCTATTATCTTATGAAATCAGTGCTTGGCATCTGTGAATTTTCATGTATGGATAAAGGTTCGAAAATAAATAGGAAATCAATCATATACTCTCTTTTTCACTGAAATAATAAAATTGTAAAAGAGCCAAATGGATCATTTCAACTGTTTTAATAACTATAGTCTGCTAAATCCTACATTTGGGAAATAAATTATGCAGAGATTGTTCATCAGAAAAGCAAAAAAAAATGTTAAACTGACCACAGAATGACTAGTTTGGTGACCATTCAGAGAAAGTCATACTGTGAAGCAAGGTCTAAATCCAACAATGTCACATGGGATTTTGGGAATCATAAGGTGATTTTTTGGAAGAGTAAGTCAAAGCATCAATCAGAATGGCAAAGTCGCATAAGAATACTGGAAGCTACCTGATAAGAGTAGCCATCTCCTGCATTTCTTTGCAACCAGCATGGAGTCTGGCACAGGGCCTTTCTGCATTTAGCAATAAATATTTTCATGATGCATATTTTATGGTGCCGGTTGCCACACTCCAGTTGTGTGTTGGTATATTTATGCCAGATTTTCTTTTGACTCCTTCACATACATACTTTTTACACTGGACAATTCAAAGCATTTTGATGTTGAATAGAACTGACATTGCTATCATTGTGACAGACTGAAATTTCCTTAGTTATAGGGGTTATAGCTATAGAAATGCAGATAAAGATTAAGAGTAGAAGCATAGGGGGCAGCTAGGTGGTGCAGTGAATAGAGCACCGACCCTGAAGTCGGGAGGACCTGAGTTCAAATGCGGGCTCAGACACTTAACACTTACTAGCTATGTGACCTTGGAAAAGTCACTTAATCCCAATTGCCCTGCTTTCCCTCCTCCAAAAAAGATAAACACACACAAAGAATAGAAGCATAGAAAAATTGCTAAATAAGATAGAAAAACAAGTGTTTTTTTTTTCTAAAATAATCATAGTTATGTGCCGGTCGAATTGTTACTTATAAGCAAAATGGGCTAGTAGGAAATGATTTAATGATAGGAGTATGAAGCTTGTCATGTATCTAGGAAAGGAAAGAATATCTCAGAAGAGTAAATTCAATAACCGGTCAAGAAAGATAAGGACTAAGAAAACACCATCAGATAAGGTATTTTAAGACATCCTTGGAAACTCTGAATTGATCAGTTTCAGTTGATCACTAAGGCACATCTACCACATGCAAAATTCCACGCGAAATGGTGGGTACTGGGATAGTAATCTCAATGAAGGTAAAACTGTCAGCAATATCTGTCTTTTTTAACATCTGTCATCTCTCTCCTGTTTCTACCACTACCCAAAAAAGGGCCATATTGCCATTCATTTAGAATCTTGGATGAGTGTGATTCCATGCATATTTTTTCCTTTTGTATAGATCTTATTATGTTACTTCTCCACTCAGAAAGTCTTCACAGGCTCCTTACTCTCTATCACAACAGATTCAAAGTCCTCTTTCTGGTAATTAAGGCCTTCCACAGTTTGACAGCAATATACCTTTCCAGCTTTATCTCATATTATTCTCTTCTCTTTTCCCCAAAGATGTCTGTTCTCTGAACACACCCTGTGCATTCTCCCTTCATGCCTTTCTTCATATAATTCCTTGTTCACATAATTCCTTTGAAATGACCTCCCTTCTCCTCTTCAACTGTTGAATTTCTAACTATCCTTTAAAATCCCAAGTGAAATGGCACCTTTTCCCTCCCCACATCACATAGCCCACACAATGGTGACGATTTTATCCATGTATGGTCTTATCCTTGTACTAGACCAGTGGTTCTCAACCTTCCTAATGCTGCAACCCTTTAATACAGTTCCTCATGTTGTGGTGACCCCCAACCATAGATTTTCATTGCTACTTCATAACTGTAATTTTGCTACTGTTATGAATCTATCTGATATGCAGGATGTATTTTCATTGTTACAAATTGTACATAACCCACAGGTTGAGAACAGCTGTACTAGACCATAAACTCTAGGAAGATTGACCCATGGCCTGATCTCAACTTTGTTCCTCCCCCAGTACTCTCCTCTGGACACTCTCCAACTCAATGATGTTTTTTCCAGAATTGTACTCAATACTCCAGGTCTCACCAGGACATAGCACAGGAGGAATGTCTCCTATATGGTATAGGATACTCAACTTACTTGTGATTCTTTCCCAAACAGAGGCAACCTTTTCTGAGACCTGTGAACATTTTCTCCAATTAGCATTTAGTGTGCTTAAAATAACAACAATTATGATAACTAACATATAGCCCTATGAGGTTTTCAAAGCACTTTACATACATTTGATCATCGTAACAGCCATCGGAAGTATGGGTACTATTATTATCCACATGTTATGGATGAGGAAAATGAGGCTGAGAGAGGTTAAGTGACTTTCCCAGGGTCACACAGTATTAAGTGTCTTAGGCAGGACCAGAACTCAGATCTTCTTAAATCCAAGTCTGGTATTCTATCACTAATGACATCTATCTATTACATAGAGTTGGTAAACTTTTGCTTAGTAGGTAATACAAAAATCGCTTATAGTCATGTTTTGTTTATACAACATACAGGTATAGAGGAGTGAGTACAGGCATACGCCATACTGTAAATCCTGCTTCTCCCTGCCTTTCTCTTTTGCTTCTCTAATAGCCCTTCTCTAACCAGGATCCTCTTATCCTTGTTACAGCTATGACTATCCACATTCTGGTCCCTCCTCATTGTATTTAGGACTCTTCTCCCTTTTTTAGACTTAGCATCATGGATCTAGAACTAGAAGGAAGGAAGGAAGGAAGGAAGGAAACGAAGGAAGGAAGGGAGAGAGGGAAGGAGGGAGGAAGGAAAGTACAAATAAGGAAATGAGGGAGTGAGGGAGAAAAGAAGGAAGGAGGGAAGAAAGAAAAAGAGGAAGGAAGGAAATAAACATTTTTTGAATGCCTACTATGTCATAAATACTTTACAAGTATTTCCCCATTCGATCTTCACAACAACCCTGAGGGGTGATAAGTAGATGCTATTTTTCAGTTGAGAAAACTGAGGCAAAGAGGTTTAGTGTCCAAGATCACATAGCTAGCAAGAGTCTGAAGTTGGATGAATATCTCAGAAGAGTAAATTCAATAAACAGTCAAGAAAGATGAGGGCTAAGAGAACACCATCAGATATGGCATTTAAGACATCCTTGGTAACTTTGAATTGATCAGTTTCAGTTGATCAGTAAGGTACAATTACCATGTGCAAAATTCCATGCTAAATGTTGAATATTAGGATAGTAATCTCAGTGAGGTTAAACATCTCAGCAATATCTGTCTTTTTAACACCTGTCATCTCTTCCCTGTTTCTATAACTACCCTAAAAAAGGGCCATATTGCCATTCATCTAGAATCTTGGATGAGTGTGATTCCATGCATATTTTTTGCCTTTTGTATGGATCTTATAACGTTACTTCTCCACTCAGAAAGTCTTCAAAGGCTCCTTCCTGTCTATCACATCAGATTCAAAGTCTTCTTCCTGGTAATTAAGGCCTTCCACAGTTGGACAGCAATATACCTTTCCAGCTTTATCTCATATTATTCTCTTTGCTATTCCCCGAAGATGTCTGTTCTCTGAACACACCCTGTGCACTCTCTCTTCATGCCTTTCTTCATATAATTCCTTGTTCACATAATTCCTTTGAAATGACCTCCCTCCTCCTCTTCAACTGTTGAATTCCTAACTATCCTTTAAAATCCCAAGTGAAACAGTTGAATCTTCCAGACTCCAGACTTACAGTGCTCTATTGGACCACTCAGCTGACTTAAGGAACCTCAGAAGCCATTCAGTCCAAACCTCCCATTTTATAAATGAGGAAACTGAATCTTAAGAAGATTAAGTGGTCACATGGGTTGTAATCATCAGAAAGAGGATTTGAATGCAGGTTCTATGATTCCCGAGCCAGTGTTCTTCCCCCTCTACCACCCTTCCCTGACCTTTCTTCTCATTATGAAGGAGATATTCCTCTGCACTGCCCAGGAAAAAAAAAAGAGCAGTCTCTCTATATTTTTATCCCAGTAAACCATGTGATTTTTATATATTTTTAAAAATCCAGATTGAAAAGGAAATCACATAACTCAGACTGAGATTCTATTTGCAGAGTAAAGCAGAATGTTTAGAGAATTATCTAAATATTTTTAAAATTAAACATATTGTACCTCAATTATCTGAGTATTTTAGGCAAGAGTAGCCTTTTAAAAAATTTATTATTCATGCAGTTGTCTCACTTGTCCTCCTCATATTGCTATGAAGGCAGCCCTTCCCCTCAACTTCTCTTCATCCAATCCATCACTTGCACTGTCTTCCTGGAGGCTGCCATGACTCACCAGTGGAATTTTGTCCTTGTTGTGGTCGGCCGGGCGCCAGCTCTCATGGGGTCCAGGATTTGGTGGATGACGCATCTGTTTGTCTTAGCCTTGTTTAGCTTGGCAATGTACATCTCTGATTCCTGAGCTGAAAAAGATGTTAGCTGCCGGCAAGGAGTGGAAAAATTTCAGGTGGAAGCCATTGCTGTCCATTTCTAGCCTATATATAAATAGTTGAAAATACACACTCCACTAGGAGCTACAGATTCATAATGCATACTTTCACTTTGAAAAGATAATAAATGTTGGAAACATGTAAAGAACCTCTCTATTTATAGAAAGCATGGCATCAAAATATATTCTTTTTCATATAGTCATGGTCCATCAATGAATATTTATTAAGTACTTATTATGTATCAGGGACTGTCCTAAGTTCTGTGCACTATGCCTCTATATTTAGGATTCCTCAGATAACTCAAATTTTGGCATTCCTTACCCATGGGCAGATATTGGGTATGTTTCTCTAAGTGAAAATTTGAAAGATGCTTCTTTCATGGGAATATTTACCCTTTTCACAGTGTGTTCTAGATATAGTGGTGTCAATTTTCAGATTTATTCAATGCTTAGCATTGACTTTGCACTGTGGGGGTATCTCAAATGTTTGAATGGTGGATGCTTGAATGGGCTGAGCACTGTACTAGATATAACTGGTTACTTTTTAAAAAATGTCTTTGTTTATTTTTAGTTAACAAAATTGAGTTCCACAAGGTTTTGAGTTCCAAATTTTCTCCCCCTCTCTCTTCTGCCCTCTCCCCAAGATGGCATGCAATCTGATTTATACCCTCCATATACATTCACATTAAGTAGATTTTCGCATTAGTCATGTTGCAAAGAATTATAGCCACTGGAATAAATCACCAGAAAGAAGAAACAAAACCAAAGAAAACAGAAAAGAGAGAAAACAAATAGTATGCCTCAATCTGCATTCAGATTCTATAATTCTTTCTCTGGATGTGGATAGCATTTTTCCATCATGAGCCTTTTGGAGTTGCCTTAGAACCTTGCATTGCTGAGAAGAGCCAAGTCTATCAAATTTAGTCATTGCAAAATGCGGTTGTAACTGTGTACAGTGTTCTCATCATTCTGCTCACCTTACTCAGCATCAATTCATATGTCTTTCCTGGTTTTTCTGACATCCACCTACTGCTCATTTCTTATAGCACAATAGTGTTCCATTACACTCATATACCACAACTTGTTCAGCCATTCCCCAGTTGCTGGCATCCCCTCAATTTCCATAACTGGTTACTTCTTAAGTGTCTATTTAACACATGTGGTATTATGATCAGTCACTAAGCATTTATGAAGTATTTACTATCTGCTAGGCACTGTTCCAATTTTTAAATGCACTGAGGATGCAAAGAAAGGTAAAAAATGGTGTTTTGCCTTCCAGGAACTTAATATTGTAATGGGAGAGACAACATGTAAAAGGAAAGTGAGAGAGAGATAGTTCTGTTTTCAAGGAGCACATAGTCAGTCTTAAATAATAGCCTCTCTCTAGGACTGAAGGCAAAGTAGGAAGCCATTGTCCACTCCAAGACAGAAGCCAAGACCAAGGCCTTGAAAGTCAAGAAGATGATGTTGAAGGGTATGCATAGCCACAAAATGAAGATCTGAATATTCTCCACCTTCCAAGCAACTAAGAGACTAAGACTTAGAAGGCAGCCCAAATACCCTCAGAAAAGTACCCCTCAGAGAAACAATCTTGATAACTATGCCACTGTTAAGTTCCCCTTGATCACTGAGTCTGCTATGAAGAAGACTGAGTTCAACAACACCTTAGTCTTCATTGTGGATATCAAGACCAACAAGCATCAGATCAAGCAGGGGGTAAAGATGCTGTATGACATTGACATGCCTAAGGTCAACACACTGATTGGGCTTGATGGAGAGAAGACCCATGTCCAACTTGCTCTAGACTATGATGCTTTAGATGTTGCCAACAAAATTGGTATCACCTAAACTGTGTCTAAATATCCCACTCCACCTATAATAAAAAGTTTTCTGGTTTAAAAAAATAGGATTATAGTTATCCCTTCTATATTGCAAATTATATGTGAACTTTTGGGGAATTTCACAGAAGCCACAGACTACACTATAAGTTCAGCAGATGACACAGAGACTATGACCCAATGCTTAACCCACACTTTATAATAAGGTACTCTAAACATTCCATAAAACAAAAAAGAAAAAAAAATCAGATAACTTCTCTAGTTTGAAGGAATGGCCAAAAGATTTTATTGCAGTTTTCCAGATCATAGGGTTGCCAGGCTTCCCTAACCCTCATGATATGGAAGGGATAACTTGGGAGGTTCTGGGAGGGAACTTAAATAATTATTTAGTTCAACCCCATCAATTTTTTAGATGAAGAAACCAAGGTCCTCAGAAGTTAAATAATTTGCCCAAGGGTGCACGGTAGTAGGCCTCAGAGCCTATGACTCCCAAATCAGTGAACTTTCTCCTTCATCACACTCCCACCAGACTGTTAGTAAGGCATAAAAGATGTATACAAAAGACAATATTTATACTATGCAAACAAGTTCACTTAGTCAATCACCATCTTTTAAATATCTACAAAGTGCCAGACACTGTGCGAAGTGCTAAGGATATAACTGAAGGCAAAAGACAGTACTTATTCCCAGGGAGCTCACAGTCTATTAGGAGGACATCATGCAAAAAACTATATATATGTATATGTGTGTGTGTGTATATATATATAACATAAATATATATACATATATATGTGTATATATGTATATATATGTATGTATGTATGTACGTATGTATGTATAGGATATGTTCAAACAAGCTATCTATAGGTTAAATAGGAAAAAAATCACCAGATGAATATTATATTATCTTTCACTAGTATCTGAATATAGCCTGACTCAGGATAGTGTCTACACTGCTAAAAATGAGATGTCTTTGAAAGGAAAACATATAGATATTACAGGTTGACATTATATACAATGACCACATATAAGCATGCAGAGGTAGAGAACCTGTGACCTAGAGGCTATATGTGCATGTATTTGGAAGGAAATAAAAGCTCCCACTTTTTCTAAAAAGTAAGTATTTCATATGAGTGGTGATAGGTAGGGGCCCTTATTTGACATTACTCTGCCATTTATATTTCCTGGCTGTGTATGCCACAACCCAGGAACATTCTGATTAGATTTATTGGTTAAGATTGCGTTGCTCCAAGAGGGTCGCCCCAAGACTCATGGATTTTGCCAATCCTCTGATGTTCCTTCCCTCTCACTTTTCCCCCACTCACAACATGAAAAAGGTGAAGTACAACCAATGGTCGTGGTTACTTTCCTCCTTTCCCTTTGCCTTTCCATAGTTCTATAGAATCTTCCTTCTCTGCCTTGCCATCTCCACCAAGACATACTAGTCATTTATATAGCATTTTAAAGTTTGAAAAGTGTTTTACTTATACAATTTTCCTTAGAGCCTCACAATAATCCTTTGAAGCAAGTGCCACAGGTATCAATATTCTCACTTTACAGATAAGGAAACAGACTTAGAGAAGTCAAGGACTTTACCTGTGGTAATACAGCTAGTTAAGTAGCAGAGGCAAGATTTGAACTCATGTCTTCCTGACTCTAAGCCTAGCTACTACAATGAATGGCAATGGAGCAATCATCAACTTCACCCCTCTCCCTATGTCATTTGTATATCTCATGGAGATATCCATCCATACTTGTATATCCATTTTGTATTCTCCCTCAACACTCATCTTAGATCGAAATCCATACTTTCTGAGGACTAAAGCTAAAGAGATCCATCCCCTTCTACATCTGGATCAATGAAAAATTACCTACTACTACCCTGTTTTGATGACTAAGGATTTCCCCCTGGAATTTCAATAGATTTTTCTCTTCTTGGCATGGAAGGGCTGGGGCACCAAAGATGACAATCTCTTTCTAGCCCACTATCTTGTCTCTGGCAAAGTACAGAGTATGGTTTAGGCAATGTTACTTTGGATATGAAATGAGTAAATGACACCTATATTTGGATCAATAGAATCCAGAGATTCTACTGTATCCTACTACTGTATAAAAACTTATGCTAACATATTAATACTCTAAAAGTGTGGCATTATCCAATTTACTTTTGTTCCCTATTTTTGTCTTCTCAGGATAAAAACAAAGAGCCTTTGGTTATTGATCCCAAGAATCCAGAGAAATACTCCCAAGTATTGGTGGACCCTAATAAATTGTATGCTGTACTGAAGAAGGCAAAGGAGCAGATCTCTCATCAAGAAGTCATCTTGTTAAGTGAACTTATAGATCTCTTGTTCAGTCCTCAGGAGCTGGCAGAAGCCTATGGATTCAGCCTGAAAGGGAAGGAACCAAAAAGAAAGAGCCTCGACAAAGTTAAAGTGTCGGCTTGTGAAGGTAAACATGACTTTTTGACAGTAAAGAAAAGGTATGTTCTCCTATCCTTGGTTTATAGACATTTACTGCCAAGATGTATATAGTAATATGAAATATAAATGAGTAAATATGAGAATATGTTATTTCTCTTAACATTATCATCTCTACCATGCACTAGAATGAGCTGTCTGTCATAATCTGCCACATTGGGGAACAATGAGGTAGAAAGCAAATTATTTCATGGAGGTAATCCTGCCATAAAATTCCCCAATGAGTCTATTTTTACCTTTTTTTAAAACAGCAATTCAAAATCCTTAACTATAAATTGTGACAGTGGCTAGGTAAATACTAGTAAAAAATATTGGAGAGCTGAGACTATTGTTCAAATGGTTCTAGCTCTCCAAAGGTTTTCTCTCTTAAATATCTTGAATAATTTTGGCAAGAGTAACTTTTTTTTAAAGTAATCTGCATAATTGCCTCAGTTCTCTGGTGTAACTGAAGCCACAGTTTTGCAGTATTTTTTTTTCCCTTTCCTTCAACTTTTCTTTGGTGGGACAGTGGCACAACCATCTCAAAGCCTCCTGATGCCTCTTCAAGTAAACTAGTAAGTCACAATCATGTGTGTGAGTGTATAATTGGCAGGAACCAGAAAAATGGAAAGTAGGATAATGAAAGGAGAAGGGCACCAGTTTGGGGATCCCATGACCTGAGTACAGGTCCTGGATCTGTCATATACACCATATGACCTTGGGTAAGTCATTTATCCAGGCAACTGAATGGTATAACAGATAATGCAGTTCTGGTCTTTGAGTCAGGAAGACCTAGATTTAAATCCTGTCTCATAATTCTTACTAGTTGTGTAGCCCTGAATGAGTCCCTTAGCTAAGGTCTCTCAAACTCAGTTTTCTTATCTTTAAAATGAGAATAATCACACTTATCTTGCATATCTCTTGCAGAGATTGTACAAAATTATACAAACACACATACACACACAAATACATACGTAAAGCATTTTGCAAACCAAATGCTAGCCATTATAATTGTTTTTACTTCTTTGAACCTTAATTCCCGCATCTGTAAAAGTATGGGTCTTCATTTCCTCAAGTTACACTATCTACCTCCCAGGGGTTTTGTGAGGATCATTGAGATGATGTACATAAAACATAAAGGTTTCTATAAATGTGAGGTAATAATATCTACTATGCCAGACATAGTGGTATTCAGGGGTGGGGAACCCACAACTTCAAGGCCTCAAGGTTGTAGGTTCCCCATCCCTGAAATAGATACATGATGTCCTATTGGTTGAGTTGATGTGATCTTTAAAAGATCATGGAAAATGGATGAGAAGCTATAAGACTAAAGAAAGGAAAATCTCCCTATTAAAGAAAAAAAAGAGAGGAAAGGAGAGTGAAATCTGCAAACTATTGATTGGCAATCAATCTTAGCTTCAATGCCTGGCAAAATTCTATAGGGCATTATGGAAGAAACACGTGGTGATCACAATCACAAATAAGCAGCATAATTTAATCAAAAATAAGTTATGCCAGATCAACCTTATTTCTTTTTTTATCATGGATATAATAGACTTGAAATAATAGAGAATGATGTAGCTATAAATTAACAATGTAGTATTCCCCTTGGACTTACCACCCATCTTGTCACTCACAAGGTTGAACTCTAGAGGGGTTCCCCAAAAACTACCACCCAAGGAATCCAGATAACTCTCTGACTCCATACTTCTGAAACTATATTTCATGGACTTCCATGAGACAATTAATTTAAACAAAAGGAATTTACCAAAATGGTGTGGCAATAACAGCAGCTTTTAAACATTGCCCCCATAAGCATAGGGGACAATTTGTATATATACAAATATACATGCATGACGGTGAAGAGTGGGCACAAAAGTGTATAACATTGGTAATAGGGTATATACATTTAGAGAACACATATGAACAAAATAATTCCTGCCTCTGGTACTATAGGGTTCATGTCCCTTCTCTTATGGTGACCTCATGTTGCTCCCCACTGGAATCCATGTCTTTACTGGGCAATTCATGCATCTGGGTCCCCTGGACTTGCCCTTCTATTCAGCTCAACTCCAAACTGGGTAGTGTAGGTGACACACTGAATGATTAAAAATAATCCAGATCTAAAAAGATCTTGATAGTCTTGAATGGTGGGTCAAACGTAAAAGATCTAATGGAATTTGAAAGGATAAAAGTGAAGTCCAATATAGCAAATCAAAAAAATCACTTTTCCAATATATAGTTCATGTGGAAAAGAAAGAATGTTTTAGTAGACTATAGATTCAATGTGATTCAGCCATTTGATATCAAGAGCCTAAAATACCAATGCAATCTTGTGTGGCAATAGAAATTGTTGCATCCAGAATTGGGCAAGACATGGGGCGGCAAGGTGGTGCAGTGAATAGAGCCCTGGCCCTGGAGTCAGGAGGCTGTGAGTTCAAATCCAGCCTCAGACACTTAACACAAAAACTAGCCATGTGACCTTGGGCAAGTCACTTAACCCCAATTGCCCTCCAAAAAGCAAAAAAAAAAAAAAGACAGAATTGGGCAAGTCAGAATTCAATTGTACTCTGCCCTGATCAGACCACATCTGGAGTATTATCTGAAATTTAGGGTGCTGCAATTTGGAAAGGACATTGTTAAGCTAGAGGTAAGGGACTAGGATGGTAAGGGGCATCAAACTTATGCTCTGTGAGGATTCATTGAAGAAACTAGGAATCTTTAGTCTGGAGGAAAGTAGACTTGTAAGGAGCATGAGAGATGTCTTTGAATATTTGAAGGACTTAGAGAAAGCACTTCAGTAAGTGATACTGATTAGACTTTTTGTTTCTTGGTCCCAGACAGTGGAGTTTAGGATCAAATTCCTAACAATTAGAACTGTTTCAAAATAAAATAGTCTGCCTTGAGAGGGAGTAGTTTGCAGAGCTCTAAGTAGCAATTTTGGCACTTGGGACTTCTGGGGTTAATACTTTTTGTGGGTGCTGTAGGAGGGACTCTCATTTAGGTGGAAATTGAATTGGATGATGTCTGAGCTCCTTTCTAAATGATATTCCTTGACTGTTTAGTTCAGATTAGCAGTAACAAAAACTGTGACATAGACAATACTTGACTGTAGCATCCCACCCAATTTTTGAACCCCCATATCTGTTCTTGTTTTCCCCATCCCCAAATATCACATATCTGTATCAGAGTTGCCCCCAAGAAAACTGAGAACCCAGCCCATTTCCCCAGTCTCCACATTTCTGGGGACCTTGAGCTTGATTGAATTTAGGAAGATATCAGGTTGGAAACAGGCATATTAAGGCAGCGAGGTGACTAAATTGATAGAGCACCAGGCCTGGAGTCAGGAAGACTTTAGTTCAAATTTGGCCTCAGATATTTACTAGCTGTGTGACCCTAAGCAAACTCACTTAACCCTGTTTGCATCAGTTTCCTCTGTAAAATGAGCAAGGAAATGGCAGATTGCTCCAGTATCTTTGCAAAGAATACTCCAAATTGGGTCTTAAAGAATATAATGGGACTGAAAATGACTGAACGACAACAAAAAAGTTATAGGAGAGAAAGTAACCCGCTAAATACTGATGCTACAGTGTCTTGTACGTGGATACCTCAGGCTGACCTCTGGTCACTTCTTTTCATCTTTAAGGCTGTCCTGGATGTTTATTTTAATGTAATGATATCTTCAGTTATCCCTTTCATATTATAGAGTTAGGGGTGGGTGTCCCCACGATCTGGAAAATTGGATAAAATTTTTTGGCTTTCCCTTCAGACCAGAGAAAAAGTCTGATTTTTTTTTATTTCCTTTTATGGGGTGCTTACAGTATCTTATTGTAAAATTTGAATTAAGTAATTGGTCATAGGCTCTGTGCTGTCTACTGGCCTTTCTTTGCATGTCATCTGCGGCTTCCACAAAACTCTCAAAAAATTCTCATTTAGTTTCTTATACCAACCCATAATGCATTGAAACCACAATGGGGAAACTTGTGATGTGGAAGGGGTAACTGTAGATACACATTCACAAGACAAGGGTGGGGCAACAATCTCTCTGGGTCTCAGCACCTTTGTTTGTAAAACAAAGACAAACACACCTGTCCTACTACCTTCTGTAGTCTTTGAAAAGATCAAAAGTGAAACAACAACGCTTCTTTGACAGCTCAAAGATGATACACAACTATAAAGCACTTAAAATATGAGAAAACAGTACAAAAAAGAAAATAAAATATTGCCCCCCCTCCAAATCCCTGGAGATCAGCTATCTATATATTCCCTGGAATAGAGAATATATACTTATTTTAGCTCCTAGACTTAAAAAGAAAATTATGTTTTACCAAGGTTTGTAAATAACAAGTGGGACACTAAAGTATCATGAGTCATAAAGCCAATTTCCATTTGCTTTCGTGAACATGTATATATCCGCATATACTATCATAATACTGTATAGGTAACAGTGTGCACAGAGCATAGGACAAGTGTGGGCACACCCAGGGGAAAGCATTTCCATTGACTCTCCCCCTTATGAGACGAATGTTTTAGTGCCTTGTTACAAGAACTGTGTAGGGAAGTTGTTCCAAATATTATTGCAGTATCATCAGCTTATTCAATAGCAAATGCTGACTTTTGAAAACATCTTTACTGGCAAGTTGGATCCAATCATATCTTAGCTTTATTATAACAGTTCTATACTCTGCAGGCTTTCTCCTCCTCTGTGTTGAACCTTTAAAAATGTGTGTGTGTAGAGATCGAGAGAGAGAAAGAGAGAGAGAGAGAGCGCGATTCCCACAACCATCCAAATAATCTTCCTAACACATAGGTCTGACCATATCATCCCTCTGATCAGAAATCTTTAGTGGCTCTCCGTTAGTTATACAGTAAAATAGCAATTCTTGCAGGACATTTTATTTACTCAATATGGCTCAAACCCATCATTCTATTCTCATTTTATTCTATTCTTTGCCAAATCCTTGACATTTTATCCCAAATAGACTACTAGTTACCTTCCTCATCTATTCCTAGTAGAAATGAGAAATCTCAAAGGAAATGATCTCCCAGATTATGCGAATATACCCAGTTGATGCTCCATGCCTGTCTATACATGCAATGGTATTTTGAACCAGATTCCAGAGTGGTTCCACACCCAATCCTGACACCACTAGGTAGGTCTTCAAACAGGTGGTAGATGATCATTTGTTGGGTATATTGTAGAGGGAATCCTTTTAAGGCATGGATTGGACTAGAGGGTCTATGAGGCTCCTTTCAACTTTTGGATTTAGAGATTCTCAGTGGAGAATCTTTCACTAAATTGCATTTATGGGTGCTTCATCCCAATGCATTTTCTGGAAATGCATCAATAAGAAAACATTCACTTTGGATAAAGTCATATGCTTTGTTCAGGGAAACAGAGAGGAATGTTTATCTACACCCCAGTGGGAAAGAAAGGCTAATGTCTAATTCCAAAAGTAACAAGAAGAGCTGATTCAACTAATGGATTCAGTGAAAGTTTCAAGGCCCCTACACAGAGGGAATATGAAATAGATTGTAAGTTACAGTGCGTGGGAAAATTTTGCTGTGAAATAAGAAGCAAAAAAGTTCTCAAATTAAGCTGAAGCTAAATTTCCTCAACAGTTATTAAAATAAATTGAGATAATGAGCTATATTGTACCTAGTATCTTATCTCCAATCAGAAAACAAAATGTTCTGAGTTTAAGACTCCCTTACTCTACCAAGGTATCCCAGCGATGATAGTAATCAGGTGCCCACCAGCACCTTTTTAGGAGATGACCAGTCATGTCTGGGCAAACAGTATGAAACATTGAAAGGAACATTGGCTGCAGTCAGAGGACCTGACAAGTACCAATAATAAGATGAATGATGCTTGACCTCATGTCCTGTCTCTGACATGAACTGTGTGATGTTGGACAAGGTACTTCTTCTCCCCAACCTTAATCTTGTCATCAGTAAAAGGAAAGGCTTAGACTAGGTAACTTCTGAGGTCCCTTCCAATTTTCAGTCTTTGATTCTGGGAGTCCTCTGTGATAGCCTCAATAAGTGTTTGCTTTTTCTCTGAGGCTATGCCTGGACAAGGTCAAAACATAAAGTCTAGTTTCTTTTTCTTTATCAGTTAATTTGACAGGAATTTTCACCAATCCATATATTTGATATGTTGTCGACTCTATCTGGATGACTGACATACATTTATGGACTACTTGAATTGATTCAATGTTTTCACATTAGATAAACAGAACACTAACCCAATCTTCCTATCAGTAGCACAAAGGGTATTGTATATTTATTTTACTTAAATTTGTTAAAGTATTTTAAAGCAATTTTTGATATCCATAATGCCATGCAAAATTAATCATTCCTATTAATTGGTTTATGTTTCTAATGTTTAAAGAAATCTATACTGCTAATGAATACACAAATCTAGTTGATTTTCTTAGATTAGGTCAACCGGAAACTTTTCTACCCAACTTTGATCCCCTCGGATGCTTTACTTTGACTCACTCTTAAATTTCTCCCATTTCTGCATTCTTAATTTTCTTTTTTAAATGGACTCATATTAGCGCCTAAGTGTTATTTCCTTGTAGCAAGTTAGGCATTTAAGAAGATGCAGTAACTATCTGAGGTCATTAGAATGAATAGGTTCTTAAAGCTGAAAGGAATTTTAAGGGTCAACTAATTCAAACTGATTAATTGTAGGATAACTAAATATATGAAGCCTCATAGATTTATATTTGAAAGGGGCTATAAATTGGAGACCTCATTTTATAGATGATGAAACTAGGACACAGAGAACTTAACTGGTGTGACCAGGCTTATACAGATAGTCTCTGAGGTGTAATTTGAATTCAGGTCTTCATCTTCTTCTTCTTTTTTTTTTTTTTGCTTTTTGGAGGGGGGAAGGTAGGGCAGTTGGGGTTAAGTGACTTGCCCAAGGTCACATGGCTAGTTTTGTGTTAAGTGTCTGAGGCCGGATTTGAACCTGGGTCCTCCTGACTCCAGGGCTGGTGCTCTATTCACTGCACCACCTAGCTACCCTGAACTCAGGTCTTCTTGACTCCAAGTTTAGAGCTCTATATACTACTCCATGTTGCCTCTCTGGGCCTCAGTTTTTCTAATTTATAAGATGAGAGGGTTAGATTCAATGACCTCAAAATTCTCTGCAGTCCTAACATTATAATCCTATAATTTTTATAGGTGAGGAAAATTGAAACCCATATAGGTTAAATTGCTTGTCAAAGATTAAACTCTAAGGGCAGTGTCATGTTATGGTGACCAACAGTGGCAGCATTCTAATTCAGCTCTCCCTCATTTCCACTATGAAATTCACTTTTCCACGCTGACTCCAGGATCTGGCATCTAGGACCTAGTATTCAAATGTAGGTGAATTTTGAACACATTCTTAAGACCAAATTTCAGAAACCCTTAAAAGAACACGGTGAAACAAAAACTTAAATTGAATTTATTATTTCCTTCAATTGAGGCAAGATTATAAACACAGCGTCTTGCACATAGTAGGTGCTGAATAAATAATAACATCCCCAACTGCCTTTCAGATATCTCAAACTGGATGTCCAGTAGACATCTTAAAGACAACTGAGTGGCATGGTGGATAGAGTGAGTGCCAGCCCTGGAGTAAGAAAGCCTCATCTTTGCAAGTTCAAATCTATCCTCAGACACTTACTGGTTGTGTGACCCTGGACAGTCACTTAACCCTATTTGCCTCAGTTTCCTCATGTGTAAAATGAGTTGGAGAAAGAAATGGCAAACCATTCCAATATCTCTGTCAAGAAAACCCCAAATGGGGTCATGAAGAGTCAGACATGACTGGAAAATGCCTGAACAGATAGTATTTCCAACTGAACTCACTATAGTTTCACCTAAATCTTCTCCACCTTACACATTCCCAATCACCATGAAGGGCAATAGCACATTCCTAGCCCCTCTGGCTCACCACCTAGGCGTTATTCTAGATTCCTCATGTGTCACCATCAACCACCCCCCTCTTCTTGCCCCCATATCCAATCTGTTGCCAATGCCTGTTGCTTTCACTTCTCTAGCATCTCTCAATTATGTCCCCTTCTCTCCTCAGACACTGCTACCACTCTGGTGCAGGCCCAAATCACCTCACTCTTGGACTATTATTATAAATATCTGCTGACACATCTGCTTGCTTCAAGTCTCTGCCTACTCTAATCCACCCTCCATTCAATCACTAAAGTGATTTTCCTAAAGCATGAGACCAACCATGTCACACACACTCCCCCACACACAATAAACTCTCCTGACTCCCTATCACTTCTAGCATTCAATACAAAATCCTCTGTTTGTGTTTTAAGCCTTTTTTAAACCAACCTTTCCAGTCTTCTTGTATCTTAGTCCTTATTACATATTCTTCAATCCAATGACATTGGCCTCCTTGCTGCTCCATGAATAAGGCACTCCTTCTCTTGGCTTCAGGCATTTTTTCTGACCATCCCCATGCCTGGAATGCTCTCCCTCCTCATCTCTGCCTATTTGCCTCCCCGACTTCCTTTAATGACCAACTAAAATGTTGTCTCATAGAAGAAACCTTTCCCAACTCCTCTGAATTGTGGTGTCTTTCCTCTCTTATTTGTTATTTTTTCTGTATATGGCTTTCTTTGGATATATTTGTTTGTATTGCTAGAGCTTAGCATAATGCCTGACCCATAGTAAAAGCTTAACAAACTTTTATTGACTGACATTGACTAATAACTCATATTTATATAGTATTTTAAAGTTGGCCAAATGCTTTACATGTTATTTCATTTCATCCTCACAATGAGGAAGGCGATATTATTATCTCCATTTTACAGTTTAGGAAACTGAGGCAGACAGAGGTAAAGTGATTCATGGAAGGTCACATAGCTAACAAATGTCAGGTCTTTCTGAGTCCAGGTCCAACACTCTACTGTGTCACTTAGCTGAAAGAGGTTAAGTGTCTTGCCCAGGGACATAAAATCTTGTTAAGTGACTGAGGCAAGATTCCAACTTCACTCCAACATTTAATGTGTCACCTAAATTTGTTGAGCTATCTATTCGGAAAGGATTAGAATTAGACTATCTCTTGGTGGGATAACCTAATCAGTATTGATATGATTACTCAGGAAATTCTGAGCTGAGGTCACAAAGGCATCCTTCAACTGTTCAGTCAATAAGAACAGCTATGTAGTGTTCTGATTAGATGGTTAAAATTGAAATAATTAGGTCAATGATATTTGGTTATATAAGTCTATGTATATGAAATCTAAGAGTTAGGAGACTGAAGTTATCTTCCCATATTTCTCCCAAGATGGCTGTCTGGCTCTAGACAAGTCACATAAATCCAGTTTTCCATAGATAAAAATTTGCTTACAGTTTCTCTTTTTTCTAATTCAGTTCCCACAACTGCTCAAATAATCAGCCCAAAGCACAGATCTGACCACGCTATCTATCTGTTCACAAACATTTAGTAACTCCTCATACCCTACTTAAAATATAGGATTAAAATATAAAATTTTTGACAAAATATAAAATATTTTTATTTTAAAAATAAGTAATAAAACATCATACATATATTATAAAATATTATGATATTTTATAATTTAACTTTCAAATCCTTAGCTTGGCATGGTTCCATAATTTGTGGTGCCAGCCTGTCTTTCCAGCCTTATTTTATTCTTTGTTCTATCCTATATTTTCCATCCTAACTAGATGACTAGTTGTTAATCCAACTCATTCTGCCCTTCCCACTTCCAGGCTGTAATATTGATCATTCTCCAAAGCTAGAATGCAGGAATACATTTTTCCTATCTTCTTCATGAAATTCTACTCTTAAGTTCCAGCTCCATTGTCATGTTCTCTATGAAGCCTAAGGGGCAGTTAGGTGGCACAGTGGGCAGAGTGCTAGGCCTAGAGTCAGATAACTCATCTTTCTGAGTTCAAATCAGACCTCAGACACTTATTAGCTTGGTGACCCTAGGCAAGTCACTTAACTCTATTTGCCTCAGTTTCTGCATCTCTAAAATGAACTGGAGGAGGAATTGGCAAACCATTCCAGTATCTCTGCCAAGAAAACTCCAAATGGGGTCATGAAGTATTAGATGTGACTGAGAATGACTGAACAACAATGATGACACCTATTAAAGTCTTCTCAGTTTGCAAATACCTCCTTCTTCTCAGAGTTCATTATCACTTTTTGTAAGGACTTCACCAGTACCCTTGTTACATTCTAGCTTGTGTCCTACACATTTTTAGTCTCTTCTCTTATTAGATTGCATCTTCCTTTTTCATCTTTCTATTTCTCCCAGTGCCTAAATGTTGACTTGCATATACAGTAGGCACTAATGTGAATTGAATTACATTGATGTCTGTAAAGTCAACCTGTTTACTTTCTGCTATCATCTACTTCGTTTTTTTCCTAAAATTTTCCTAAACTATAGGCCATGATCATCTGTATGTGACCAAAAGAAACCCCTCAAAACCGAATCTAAATGGACTCTAAAATTATATAGTACATCGAGAAGTATACACACACATACACATATACATATTTATGTATGCATATATATACATATATGTATGCACACATATTCATGCACTGGATACTTTCTTTAGGGAATGGGAGGCGAGTAAGGTAAGAAGTATGTTTTCCCTCCAGTTGACAGCAGTATTTAAAAGCAGAAAAATATGCATATACATGTATACATATGTATCTGTTGTGTGTATATACAGGTATGTATATAGACGCATGTGTTGAGATGTACATTTTTTTCTGCTTTTAAGAACCGTAATCACCAGGAAAAAATGTTTCATAGAATGCTTCTTGCCTTGCTCACTTCCCACCCTATATAAAGTATCCAGGTCATAAATACAATCCTTGCATCCTGTTCCTTATTTTTATTTATCATCTCTTCCATTTCAGTTTCACTCCTCTATGTTTAAATACATGCTCATTTCATTTTTATAGCAACTTGCAATAAATCTGTGAATACAAACCATAAACCTAAATTATAATACAAAAGTGAAAATAATATTGCAGGTGAAGGTTGTAAACAGCCAGTTGCTAGGAGGACAGCACGGTTATTTAAAGCCTCCTGAAGCCATTTTTGTTCCATGCTTTTAATTCCTTTGGTTTGGAAGGGGTTTGGTAGTACCATAATTTTAACTTCATTTCGTAAACACAGCCTTTGCTTTGACTCTGTCTCACTCCTTCCCTGCTTCACATTTCCAGGCCATTTCCTGCCAAACCGCATTTACTCTTTCTCATAGACAAGGCTTGCCAGCTATCTCCTGCTTTCCCTTACAGCAAGTCCCTTCAGGCAGGCATCTAATGCTTCTTTGGAGCTCCCTTCTCTTTGAACTGTGTCTGAGCAGAACAGAGACTCCAGAGTCCTATGACCTGGGAACCTGGCAGAAGCTTCCTAATGCAATAAATCAAGCTGACGATAAATTACTAGCTCTTGTTTGGTCCAGCCTGATCTCAAATGCACATTGACTTTGAGAAATTCTCCTTTAATTGCAGCTTTCAGATTGTTTATCTGTACCAGAACCTGACGCCATTTCTTCTATGATAGCAAACACACACCTGTTAACATATATAATACATATATGTGTGATTTTATATATATGGCGATTTCATGGCTATGGGGAAGTCTAGGAATGGAAACTCTTTACACAGATGATTGTCGGCAACTCTTCTTTAAGTAAATATTAGAAAATTACCTGGGGGCTGTTGTTGTTGTTTAGTCTCTTAGTCTTGTCCGACTCTTTGTGACCCCATTTGAGGTTTTCTTGGCAAAGACACTGCAGTGGTTTGTCATTTCCTTCTCCATTTCATTTTACAAATGAGGAGACTGAGGCAAACAGGGTTAAGTGACTTGCCCAGGGTTACACAGTGACAAAATGAGGCCAAATTTGAATTCAAATCCTTCTGTTTCCAGGGCTGGCACTCTATCCACGGTGCTACCTAGAACCAATGCTTTTCTGACCTCCAGGCTAGCTCTCTATCCATTATACTATCATATCATGTAGCCTTTCAATGGCAATAATCTTTGGAACTGGATGTTCTGCCAGACCCAAGGTCCTCCCTAGATTCTAGGCTGCTCCTGGACTGGATATTTTGGAAGGTTTGCATTTGTACAGTGCTTTATAGTTTACAAAAGACTTTCACACACACTGTCTCATTTGACCAACAATCAAGTGAGATAAACAGGCATCTGATTTTTCCAACTGGGCAGAGGAAGAAACTGACATTTAAAGAGGTTAAATGATTTGTATAAGGTTTCCTGCTAGTAAAAGGCAGAAAGCCCCAATTGGTCCAGGTCTTCTGATATTTAAAACATGGTGCTGAGCTCAGAGGCAGGAAAACTTGGGTTTAAGTCCCATTTTCAATACTCGCCTATGTGACTAGAAGCAAGTTACTAATGTCTTTGTTCCTCAGTGTTTTCACCAACAAAACAGAAACAATACCTAGAATACATACCTCATAGGGGTATTGTGAGGCTTAAATGAAATGATAGGCTGTCATAGAATCATAGATTTAGATCTGGAAGGAAACTTAGTGATCTTAAAGTATGTAAAGAACTTCATATATCTCACATGTTATGTAAATGCCACGCTATACAAATGTCAGTTATCATTATTGTTGTTATTATTCTACTACATCCTAAATTATCCCACTTTTCTGCGTTCCCCCAGTAACCTGAAAGATTTGCTGTATCTCATTATACCCCTAACTTATCATTACGATTGATTAATTTGTATCAATATGTCAATGCTACATCAAAAACAAGAAATTACAAATCAAATGTAAGATGTAGTAAATAAATTGGCTAGTTGACGTATGTATAAAAATGTGATTTTGATAAAGATTTGAAGAACGGCTGGTGTGTGTTGAGTGACTGATCCTACATTCCTTGGCAGGAGTCTCAGTACGTCCACCTAGCCTTCAAGAGATAGTGAATGCTGAGGATTCCAAGAGGGATTGAATATTGGGGTTACCCTGTGGTAGGACATTCCATTCTTTGGACATTCCATGAAGCGCATTGAAGCCCAAAGTAGGAAGATTTTTGCAGTTTACACACCAAGATCCCCAGAATTATGAATGATTGAGAGTTCCCTAAGCATTTGTTCTGCTACTCCAATTACAGAGTATTTAAGAGAGATGGCAATCATGGATCCTTAAGCATTTTTCCTCAATGGCAAGCTGACTCCAAGTCCAATGCTTCTTTTAAAAGAGAAGAAGATACCTGGGGCATTTCTGTTTCCTTAATGTGAATGCAGATACTTTGTCAATAAATACCATACATCATTGACTTTCCCTCATCATTAATGCACATACTTGCATTAATGGACTCCTAACTAGTTCTTTAGCTCAAAGAGCAGATTTTGACTTCTTGGTTAGAGTCCATTGTTTCTGTTTATTTACTCAGGGAAAGCTTCCTGTAAGAAGCAGACCCACAGGTGGTCTTTGAACCAAAGAAGAAGATAAAATGATGAAGAAATGAAGGTTGTTGCAAGACCAATGTGGGACAAAGTGGGTGGAGAGGAACCAAGCAGAGTAGTAAAACAGCAGAATTTTGTGCCAGTGACACAGAAGTTGATGACCTGAAACATCTCTCTGTTAAATTCTTGGGGAACAGCATGATAGAAGAGAAAGAGTAGAGACTTAGGATTCAGAGGACTCACACTCAGATCCTACCTCTGACACATTTATGGCCTTGGGAATGTCCCTTTCCATCCAGGAACCTTAGTTTCCTCAAGTATAAAATGAAGGCATTGAGCTAGATGGCTTCTGAGGTCCTTTTTAGTTCTAGATCTATTTATCTATGAGTAGCTGTGGTAAACCACAGTGGATAGCATGACACAAGAGAGTGGAATAAATCACAGCTGAGCACATACAAGAAACAAAAAAAAATACTTTACTGATTGTTGATATCTACAAATTTAGGTTTCTTAGGACTGGCTCCTTTCCTAAACAGTCCCTGACCCAACATTATCCACTATTCTCTTCCCTGTTGTTGCAGTCTTGGAGTTTGCCCCATTCATCACCCCTCCAGTCTTTGGACTTTTTCTCTGCTACCTGTATACATGCCCTGGTCTCTGCCAGCCTTCAAACTTCATTTAACCCTGTTATCCCCTCAAGAAAGATATATTGTGGTTATCTCTCTCTTTCCTTTAAGAGCCAATCCTGCAGTGAGAAAGGTCACTTATAGCCACCATTTCCCCATATAAAACTTTCTTCTTGACCCCCTGGCAATCTGACTTTTGAACTCACCACTCTAATGAAACTGCCATATCCAAGGTTACCAACAATCTCTTGGTAATTAAATTTTTCTTAGTCCTCATCATTCTGGGACTTTCTGTAGTGACTTTGACCCTTTTGATGCCCCCTCCTCCTAGATCAGTGGTTCTCAACCTGTGGGCTATATTCAATTTGTAACAATGAAAATACATCCTGCATATCAGATATTTACATTACGATTCATAACAGTAGCAAAATCACAGTTATGTAGTAGCAATGAAAATAATTTTATGGTTGGGGGTCACCACAAACATGAGGAATTGTATTAAAGGGTAGCGGCATTAGGAAGGTTGAGAACCACTGTCCAGATACTCCTTCCTTCCTCAGCTTCATGATAACACTTTCTCTTCACTCCTATCTATGCACTCCTTCTTTGTGTCCTTTGCAGAATTATAATTTATTTCCTACTCCCTATATGCAGGAATACTCTAAGATGCTATCATAAACCCTCTTCCTTCTCGGTACTTACTGCCTCTCCCTGGTGATCTCATCAGTTCCCATAGTTTCAATGACCATTTTTATGCAAATAATTTCCATATCTACATAATCATCTCTCAACTTTATCCTGAGCCTACAGCCCTGTATCAATAGCCAACTACTTGCTCAACATCTCCATTGGGATGTGCCATAGACATCTCAAATTCAACAATCCAAAACAGGGCTTGTTATATTTCTCCTCATGCCTACCCCTCTCTTTAACTTCCCTATTTTCTTTCTTTTCAGTCACCCAGCTTGAGTTGTGATCAACTCTTTACTCTCTGTCCAATTATTTGTAAAATCTGTCAACTCTACACCTAAACTTCTCTCTCAAATCTCTTCCCTTTTCCCTCTATTTGTATTGACATCCCTGTAGCTCAGGTAAGCCTCCATTACCTCTTGCTTCAACAATATTAGAAAGCAGATTGATCTCCCTAATTCCAGGTTCTCCTTTCTTTAATTCAGCAGCCAAATTGATGCTCCTAAAGTATCGACCTGACTATGCCATTTCCTTGGTCAAGAATCTTCAGTGTCTACCTATTGGCTCTAGGATGAAATATAAACTTCTTAGCCTGGTATTCAAAGCCCTTGACAAACTTTTCAGGTTCATTTCACTTTATTCCTCATTAACTCTCTTCCCTCCCAGCCAAACTGGCCTTATTACCTTTGCACATCTGTCCTCCATACTTATAATGGGCTCTCTCCTCATCTCTCCCTTTTGGAATTCACAGCATCTTTCAGGGGTGAACTTATGGTTAACCTCCCACAGGAAGAATTTCCTGATGCCCGTAGAGATGTCACAGGAGGAAGCAGAATCAAATAGTAGGACATGATCAATTGTACCAAAAGTTAAAAAGAGATCAAAGATAATGATGACTGAAAAAGGGGGCCTTTAGCCAGTCATTTATTAATAACAATAAAAAGAGCTGTTTAAGTAAATTGATGGAGTTGGGAGCTACATTGTAAATGATTAAAGAGAGAGTGAGTGGTGAGGACATGGAGGTGTCAAATATAAATCACTTTTGTAATGTAATTTAGCAAAAATACCACAGGCAACTAAAATTGCTTATATAAACTGAATTTAACAAGACATGTAATAAAATAATTACAAGTAAAGAAGAACAAGAACCTTTTACAACTATAACTGGATGGGGATAAGAGGATTTTTAGGCAATCAAGGGATTTTTAGCCAATCAGTGAAGATTATAAAATAAACAGTTTGGGCCATATGATTTAAAAATCATTCTTAAGAATAAAGTTGTTTGTTACAGAATTAGAAGAGGAAAAATGGATTGGGGAAATATTAGAATCATATATCATAAATCATCCAGGGAATTGACACAAATATATACATGCCATAATGCCATATATATATATATCTATATCTATATCTATATCTATATATATATATCTGTATGTATGTATGTATGTATCTGCACATATAAATATATATCACACCAAAATCTACTACCCAATAACTCAAAGCATACAAATTAATAGGGTTTTAAAATATATTCTATTGATATTTATTTTTTAAAGTCCCATTTGTTTGCTAATATACCCCATACCTTTTAAAGAAATATAGATAGATATATAGGTGTGTGCATATATACATCTCTATAGCAACAAAGAGAAACATGCATTTCAGGAAATTAATCAACACAGATATTAATCCCAACAGTACATGCAGTATTCTACTTCTACAACCCATTTCCCCTCATGAAAAGAAGCTGGGCTGGTGATTCTCTTATCTCTTTTCCTGGTTCAAAATTATAATTACACAATATTCAGTGTTGGTTTTGTTGCTCCTATTTTTCTTTTTCATTTACATTGTTTTGGTCATTATTTATATTGTTTTCTTGGTTCTGTTTGCTTTACTTTGCATCAATTTATATGTCTTCATATGCTTCTCTATACATCACATTCATAATTTGGAAAAGACTTTTAGGAAATTGTTAATATTTTGCAATTCTTTTGAAAATTCTTTGTTCATACCCTTTGACAATGTATGCATTGAAGAATGGCCTTAATAGTTTTCAAAAGAATTCTAAACTATAAGTGACCATGTGAAAATGTGATTTAAATCAATACTGATAAGAGAACAGGAATCAAAACAGTTCTAATATTTTACCTCACACCAAGTAAATTATCAAAGATGACAAATGGGGCAATAGTCAATTTTTGAAGGGCTGTAGGAAAACAGATACACCAATACACTTGATGGAACTGCAAAGTGACCCAGTGGTTTTTCTGTTTATGACTTTGGTACTGTTCTAGAAAAGTGACTAAACTGCTCATGCCCTTTCAGTTGTCAAAAATGCTACACAAACCCATATGCCTCAAAGGGATAAAAAATGGAAATGCACATACATATTTATATGTATATAATATGTTCATAGTAGCACTCTTTAAGCTAACAAAGAGCTGTAGAAAAATTGGGTGTCCACTGATTGAGAAATGACTGAAAAAAACCATGATTACATAAATGTAACAGGATATTATTTTCTCATGTGGTAAGATAAAATTAAAAATTTGGAGAAACATGAAAACTATTTGTATACATATATACACATATAAATGTAATACTGATAGGATAAAATAAGCAGAAGTGTGAAGAATAAGAAGAATCAAATTCAATGACTACAACGACAGAAACGAAAGAATCAGTCAAGGGAAGAAACTTCAAGAAAAGGAGGGAGGTGAAGGGAGCTCATTCCCACTTTTATTAATCTCCTTTTCTTCAGAATCATCATGCATCTACAATTCATGTCACACAGGTACTCATTTACTTATAATCTGTCTTTAGTGTGCATCAGTTTATTATATATTTTAGTTGTCCTCCCAACTGGAAACTAAGGTTCTTGGCGTAAGGATCATATGTTATACTTCTATTTTCCCCACTGTATCCACTGTAGCATTAGCTCTAGATTAGGCAAACATTAAATAATTGCTGGTTAGTAGAAGAGTTAAGATTGACTGAAGAGAGGAAACATTTTTAATAGAGTGAAAAATTAAGTGATGAAAAAAATTCATCCTGTTCTGTTACACAGAATGAGCACTTTATAAAAGTGGGGAAGTCCAATAGGAAGTTGATGATATGATTTATATAAAAGTGATGAGATTAATAATTGTGGGAAAGCAAGAAAGAAATAGAGTTCAATGGAAGAGATTCTAAATTAGGAGTCAGAGGAACTGAGTTTGAATCCAGATTTTTCTTCTTAACTATGTCATTCTGAGCAAGTCACTTAACCCCTCTAGGTCTCAATTTCCACATTTGTAAAATGAAGGGAGCTGGACTAGGTGACCTCTGAGGGTCTTTCCTCATCTATATCTGTGATCCTAGGAAGGAAAGAAAGAAAGAAGGTCAAAAAGGCGATGGAATTTTCAAACTTAGATGAATTGGGGACTAGAGTAAATGGTTGGAGAATAAGTTTGGGGAGGTAAAGTAATATGGAAGACAGAGGCATCATTAGCATTTATATAAAAATTCAGAATGGTAGTCAGTTCATGAGGAGAAAGTCCAGTCTTGAAGATGTTGAGTACTTATTTAAGGTAATTAGGCAATACAATAGACAAGAGTGCAGGGCTTGGACCAAGAAAGACCTGAATTTGAATTCTCAGATGCTTACTGTGTAGATCTGGACAAGTCAGTTAACCTATCTCAGTCTTAGTTTCTTCAACTATAAAATGGGGATAATAAGAGCCTCTACCTTCCATTGTTTGCTATAAGAATTAAATAATATTTGTAAAGTGCTAAGCACAACACCCAGCCACCCAGCACATAGTAGGTACTTAAATCTTCCCTTAATAAATTCTTCCCTCCCTTTCCTCTTTTATTATCTTTTCCTTTTCCCTTCCCTTTCTTTCCTTTCCCATTTATCTCCTTCCTTAAGTCTGGGTCATTCTTAGCTCCATACTTGTAAAATAACTAGGTATAACAGGTCAACTCCAAAGCCCTTCACTGCCAGCACTAAGTCTCTCCCAGCTCTAAAAAACACTATCTCTGCCAACATTTGATTATGACATCCTAGCCAGAGGTGAAGTTAGACTATAACTCAACTCTACTAACAAGTCCCTCCAGGGGTAAACATTCTAAGACCATTAGCCCCAAAGGGGCATAATTGTACTGCTAAAGTCAAAGTTGGATGGGAAATTTTATATGTACTGCTACTTTGAGAAAATTCTCCATTAAATTTAAATATTTACTTGGATAAAATTAGGCATGTCATTTCTCAGCTTGGAATGTTGTAATTCCCCCAAGAGTAACAAAATTGTTCCTACCATTTTATGATTAAATTGGTTAAAAAACAACAACAAGCTGTTGACGTAAGTAGTGATACTTTTCTGCATTCATAAAAGTCAAAACAGCTTTCATCTGAAGGAAGAAAATTTTGGCAAGCATTAAATGCACAATAATGCTTGTGTTTTGAAAATAGGAATTAAAAGAAGTCTTTGAAGAGTGGAGAGAAAAAGCTTAAATGCATATTTATTTCAGAATCCAGGCTAGTTCAATGAAGAAATATTTCTAGTGACTTGAGCAAATAGAAAAGTTATTTTGAAAAAGTTTCTGAACTGCATGTTTACCTGGTGGTGGGAGGTAGAATTTTAAGAAATTCAATACACAGATTAAGAAAAATGTTCTTTTAATGAGAAAATTCATTGTGAAGAATTTGTCTCTACCTTCAAAGAAAAGAAGAACTCAAAGCATCTACTCTGCATTGCTGGTCAATTTCTCTCCTTTCAGTTCTCCATTTCTGAGTTAAACTGCTCTCCACATTATGTCATTAATCTGCCAATGTCTTACAACTAGAGTTATTGAAACATTAAGGGCATAAAATGCAATTCTTCCTTTGACTCCAGGAAGGCACATTTAAATCACTTCATTTCAGGGAGTCAAAAGAGACTTCCTTCCCTTTACTTTGCCTCAATATCTTTTGGAGCAACCACTTATCTAAAAGAACACCCCATTCCTTCTCTCCCTTCATCAATACATGTCCTAACCATGCTTCTATTTGCATTGTGTGCCATTCTATACACAGCTCTACTCCGTATCACTACTACCTTCTGTCCAAGGTTTTTAAAGAGATGGAGATCTCACCCATGATAGAATAGCTACGTCATCTATAGAATCTCTAGACAGACCTGTTCTGGAATCTAAGCAGTCTTGGAGATGCATGAGAGTAACAGATATTGCCAAAATCACTGCTGCACAAGTCTCATATATCTGTATACTGCAGTTTCCCGTCTTCCCTCTTTTTCCCTTCCTACCATAATAAGAGAGAAAGAAGCTCTGTGTGTGTGTGTCTGTGTGTGTGTGTATGTGTGTGGTAAGTGTAAGAGAGAGAGAGACAGAGACAGAGAGACAGAGACAGAGAGACAGAGAGAGAGAGACAGGGTGTGACCTTACAGAAGTACATTTAGACCAGCAGTTCTCAACCTGTGGGTTGCGACCCTTTTGTGGGTTGAACGACCCTTTCACAGGAGTCACAGGGGTTGCCTAAGACCATCAGAAAACACATATTTCCAATCGTCTTAGGAACTGAGACACTGTGCTCCTCTATCCATCTCCAGGCAGGTCCACCCACATGCAGATACACCCACATACAAGTATTAAAGAGTCGTGGCATTAGGAAGGTTGAGAACCACTGATTTAGACATTAAGTTCACGTTCAAATTCATTAGAAAATTAAATAAAAAAATTATTGGCATCTATTTATATAACATTTTTGAAGTTTGCAAAACCCTTTGCAAATGTTATCACATTGGATCCTCATAACAACCCTGTGGGGAAGGCACTAAACTTATTGTTATTCCATTTTACAGATAGTGAAACTAAAGTTACATGGCTTGTAAGTGTCAGAGTTGGGATTGAAACCCAGATTGTGCTGACTTCAATTCTAGCATTCTTCACTATGCAATACCTTTATCTCTAGAAAGGTGAATATTTTCCCACACAGGTTCATATGATTATGTGGGCAGAAAAAGTTTTACTTGTTATTTTTCACTGATGGGAAAACTTCAGTGTGTTGAAAGGTGACGGATATTCCCTTTCCCTGTAAAACAGTAACATCATACAAATATGTTGCAAGGTCCATTCATTTCTGGATGTTGTAAATCATTTCGGTAATTTCACATTGTATATCATATCAGGTTTGCAATGTGTTTGCCCCGTGAAGAATCTGTGAAATAATTAGTACAAGCATTATTTTCCCAGTTTTACAGATGAAGAAACTGACATTTTGAGAGTGACAAGAACACTAAAAAGACAGAATAAGCCCCTGGCTCCTTTACATTAGGAGGTTCATAGATTTAGGGCTGGAAGGAACTTTTGGGATCATTAAATCCAGCTCCCTCAGAAAACTGAGACCCATAGAGATTAATTGACTTGTGCCTCTGCCCATTCTCTTTCCATTGTACCTTGCTACCACTTTAACTGATTTGCTCATAAGTTAACCAGTTTCTTAGAGTCTAAGGAGGAATTCGAACCCAGTTTTCCTGACTATTTATAGAGGTCCATCCCTAACACCATACTGCTTGCCCATGGAAAGCAATATGAAAGAATGCTGAGGAGAATAGCTCCTCAACCACGTGGAGGTTATTGCTTTAATACCAAGGATGTGAAGTGCCAAGATGTAATGAAACCTCAGAAGGATTCAGTAACCAGATAATGAATACCTGTAATGAACTATTTATGAGACCAATAAAGCTAAATGCAGTAGGGCAGTTAGATGGCCTCATGCATAGAACACTGGGCTTGGAGTCAGGAAGACTCATTTTCATGAATTCTAATCCAGACTCAGACTCTTATTAGCTGTGATTCTGGGCAAGTCATTTAATCTTGTTTGCTTCAGTTTCCTCATCTGTAAAATGAGCTGGAGAAGAAAATGGCAAACCATTCCAATATCTCTGTCAAGAAAACCCCAAATGGGGTCACAAAGTCAGACATGACTAAAAATGACTGAACAATAACAAAAGCTAAATGCAAGAAGTCCTCAAAAGATGGGCGAAGAATGCCTTTCAGACCAGGTCTGACCTTAGATTTAGTTAGAGTTCCATTTAGCTATTTGTGGCTATGACTTAGTTCTTTGAAAATAAAATTATGATTGATACAATAGGCAGCAAGGTGCAGTAGAAAGGCATGGGAACTGGAGTCAAAGAACCTCAGTTCAAAACCCAAGTCTGACTTACATTGCCTTTATGTCTGGAAACAAGTCACTTTAACCATTCTGGGTCTCAGATCTTCTCATCTGAGGGAGTTGGACTTGATGACCCAAAGGTTCCTTTTAATTCTAAATCTGTGAGCCTCCTAATATAAAGGAGCCAGTGATCTGTGCTTTCATTTGATATTCTTGCTTTTGCCCTTCCCAAACAGGCACTAGTGGGTACACATATCTATTAGTGACTAGGGAGGCCTTTGTTCCTCTTGCTTTAACTACAATGGCATATTTATGCAAACTTGTTTCATAAAATGAAGCTGATGGAATGAAAGAAAAACTCCTTCTGTGTCCCATGGAAAATGAACTAGAACAGGAGTTGTTATTTTATTAGAATTAGAAAGCCCTACACTGTTAATATTTGCTCACACCTCATGCATATGGTCAACAAAATTAGTCAAAAAGATTTTAGTTAGTCAATAAGTATTTATCAATCATCTTTTAAATCCCAGGGCACTCTGCCAAGCTCTCCATCCCTCATATTGGTGAGACTACAGCAATTTGTATAAATAAGACTCTATAAAACATTATAGTGCATTCAAAGTCCTTTTTAAGTTGACTTATGCTCCTTAGTTAATGCCCTAGATACTATAATGTTAGTATTTAATGGAATGTTTCTATAATAAAAGAGGTAAGCTTATTGGGGGGGGAGGGGAAGTACATTATTTTATTTCATAAGGTACAAGTAGCAGATGAGAACATTAACTCAAAGACATCTGGCCTGATCACTCCATAAACTGGCCTTTCTGAGGCCCTGAAGGAAAACTGAGGATCATAGAAACATAGGTCAGAGCATCATTCAGCATCTTTGAGCTTATGATTCTCAGCTTGCCATCAAGAATTCTTTCCTAGGGAAGTTTAGAAAGTACCTCATGCAACCCCTTCAGTTTACATTTGAGAAATAGAGACGCAGAAACTTGCCCAACATCACAGAGGCAGAAGAGGCAAAGGCCAGGCTTGAATGCAGGCCTGCCCTGTTACTTCAGGTTTAGCCACTTTAGTTCAGTGTTCCCTGGAAAATGAGCTAAAGGAGTAGTGTTTCTGGTATGGGAAAGTCCTATACTGTTAGTATTTCTTCAAAACATGAACATATGTTAAAGAAATTTGTCCACAAATTTTATTGATTAACAAGTATTCATTAATCACCTATTAAGCCACAAGGCACAGTGCCAAGTTCTCAATCCCATAAATATATCACATTGGTGATTCAGCAATTTGTGCAAACATGGCTCTTCCCACTGTACTATGTTTTGGACTTCTTACAACCTATAGAAATATCATTACCTCCTCCTTGTGTGATAGCCTCTATACCACATGGACTAGCCACAAGCTCTCCTGGGCAAGCCTCTTCACTGAGTTTTTTATTTAAGTTACATGAGGAACAAAACCTTTGAGGGTTGTTTGTATGAAATCCAAGAAGGAAACAAAAAGAAGGGATGTCCTAAATGCAGTTATTCTCCTTACCATTGTTCAGTTGCCAAATGCCATTTAACAAAATCATCACCCACATTGCATCTAGAGTTGTAGAGGAAAATCTCTAGCAAAAATGCCATGCAATTAAAATCAGGCCTGGGAAAGTGTGTTGCTGATGATACACATAAGTGAAGTGATTGACCACCATCTTGCAGGTAGCCCAAATTCCCACTTTGGAGTCACTAATATTAATGTTTCCTGAGTTAGATTTCCTGGGAAAATAAGGTTTCTTTTGCTAAATAAAATATATTGAATTCCAGTCAATCATTGTTGGTCTGTAGAAGTTGCTGAGGCCTTTAGAAATTCCTGGCCACTCCTATGAAGCTTAGAGAACCTAGACAGCCCCCAAAGGGAGAGATCATTTTACTTGTTTTCTCTAATTCTTCACTATTTGAATAAATTGTTGGATAAAATCCTTATCATTCTAATTACTCCTGAGGGTTCACTGAGTTCCATCCCTGAAGTAACTAGAAGAGAACAAGGGTAAGAATTACCATCCAGTTCCCTTCTCCACTTAGCCAAATTCATACCTTAGGAATGAGCATGAACCAATGCTTCCCAGAACATTCCACACCTTGGGGTAGTATCCTTTACTCTCTAAATTACACAAGTAAGTAATCAGGTGGAAAAAGATAATTTCATGGTTATATTTGTAATGTTAAATGCCATATTGGAATGAAATGAATCAGATCAGGAACTATCTTTTTATTAATATAGGGAACTACCAGATCAGGAAATTGTTTCTATCAAAGCACCTCCTTTGCAACTCAGAGAATTGCCCTAGAGTGAGAAGTTAAGTGACTTGCCCAGGGTCACACTACCAGTGTGTGTCAGAGACAGGATATGAACTAATCTTCCTGGCATTCTGAGTCTAGCTTTTTTTTTCACTGTGTCAAGCTGCCTCTCTTATTAGACATAAAATAGTATCAATTTTGCAGAAAATTTACAAGATCAATCTACCATTATCTGAAGGGTTTTCTCTTCCTTCCTTTTACTGGTTTTTCTTTTCTTCCTACTTGCAGATTTTGTATATAGAACATTATAGTCCATATGAAGCTTTCTAACTGATCCTATCCCTTAGATCAGGGCTGGGAAACCTGTGACCTCGAGACCGCACGTGATCCTCTAGGTCCTCAAGTGTGGCCCTTTGATTAATCCAAACTTCAATCCACTTAATAAAAGGATTAATTCTGTAAAACTTGCACTCAGTCAAACGGCTGCACCCAAGGACCTAGAGGGCCACCTGAAGCCTCAAGGCCACAGGTTCCTCAGCCTTGCTTCAGACAATCTTCTGGGTACAGTTTTATTAATATTTGAAGTTTCCTTGAATGACCAAAGCATTTTGGACATGTGCTGAGAAGCATGTGCCATCATTTTTTTTTTCATACTTTTTTAGGTGATCTGGGACAATTTGACAGACACTGTCCTTTGGAATAGATTCTCTTGTATTCCAGTGAGTTATGGCCTAAAAGACACCTATCTTAGAGTTTACCTGAAGTAAAATCTTTCTGTATTCTCTTTTTCCCCACTGCAGAATATATCAAGCATATTTGCTCTACAGAAGGCTGGAGAGAACCAAGCCTGAAGGAGTTCCAGAAAGTTTTAATGGGAAAGATAGGAAATGCCCGGTGGAATCTAAAAAGCAGCTTATAGAAAACCTCTTGAAGATGTGCCCTTCTTTCTTCTAACCATTTTAATCTGTAACACTTTTGCCCAGAGGAAAGTTAGATAATTAAACAAGGGAAGGTTCCAGGCTGTAACTTCATACTGTGTAAGGAAAAAAGCAAGTGTGTTGTCACTCAGCTATCCCATAAACAATCTACAATGTATGCGCATATCCCAAGTCATATCCTCCTGAGTCAACATTTCCATATAACATCGTTGCTGCACATCAACCAGGCTTAATGTGGTGTAACATCTAAGAGGACTGGCCTTGAGGGTCTGGAAGTCCTGAGTTCAAGTTCTCCCACTGAAACATACTGGTTATGTGACTATGGGCAAATATCTTAAGCTCTTAGGGACAAAGGCAGCTTTCTAAGGTGTCCCTAGGGCTCTGTCCTGGTCCTCCATCTCTTCTCTCTTTATATTATGTTGATTAGTGGCAAGAGTCATTATTTTTTAACACTATCATCATTGCTTACATCTCTACCTCTTTATTTGATAAATTTTTTCTATGCAAAATGAAGCATTTCATCTCTTGTACAGTTCAAGTATTTTCCTTTTCTTCTGAGAAGTCAAGGTCTAGGCTGCAACATTTACATTTTTCTTGCTTGAAGCAAGAGAGCATTTCATTTATCCATACTCCTCTGCAATTGTGTATTTCTGCTTCATTCACTTCCATTATCCAACTTCTACCAATGTCCCTTGCAATGTTCCTAAGCAACTGTGAGAAAAGGGTGGTAGTTTGGCAGTGTTCCAAGAGCTTAGCAATTTATTCACAGGAGATTCATCTCTCTACAAAGATCACAGCATCATCTGACCATTGCCTGGAGAATAGCATGTTCTTTCTATCAAGTGTGATACTATTTCCTCAGTTAACTGAGTACTTAAAAAAATATTTCCTGAACAAAATGTCAACTGGTTAAGTTTTAATATGTTTCCTAAGTATGTTAGTCATGCAGACTGTAGCATCTGCTTCTGTATAAATTAGTCTTTTTTTCTATAGTCATTAGATATTTTGAAAAATAAGGTTTTCCTAAAGAAACTACACACGTACACATGCACATATGCACACACACACACACACACACACACACACACACACACACACACACACACACCCCACTACCAAGCAAATAAGGTGATATTGTGTTGATGAAAGAAAACAAAAAATTTCCTGAGTCCTCATAGCAAATAAACATAGTCATTTTGAATGCTAGAGCTAATCAGTTTTGGGGGAAAAGGCTCTGTTAAGGACCTATTCGAAGCTATAAAATGTACTCTATATTTAAACATTTCATTTCTTATTATGAGTTGGGAAGGTAAGAGCTGAAGAGAGAGAAACAAAAAGTCAAACAGGAAAGAAACTTACTCATTCTCTCTCTTTTTGGTCCATATCCCATGTTTTGTCATGAAAAATCTATTCTGGAAATGAACACATCTGTATTTTTTTTAATGTCATGTTTTTATTTGAATTTTTAGAAAAATGTTACTCAAGATAAATAATAGAAAGTAACATGGTTAAGATAAGGGCAGCCGGATGGCACAGTGGAATTAGATAGAGGTCTGGGCCTGGAGTCAAGAAAATTCATCTTCCTGAGTTCAAATATCTGTATGACCCTGGACAAGTCACTTAACTCTGCCTCAGTTTCCTCAGCTATAGAAGCAGCTGGAGAAGGAAATGGCAAACCGTTGCAGTATCTTTGCCAAGAAAACCCCAAATGGGATCACAAAGAGTCAGACATGATGGAAAAAAAAAAGCAGCTGAAAACATATGATTCTTTATTCTTCAGTCTCTGGTATTGTTCTCTATGAATAATTTCATGTCTTTCCATATTTGTTTGTGTTCCTCTTAGTTCTTGGTCTAAATGGTGTTAAATCCCAGCTACAACCATAGAAGAGGGAAAGCTAATAATAACAAAGGAAGAAGCAGCACCCTGATGTGAAATTAGAGGGAATTAAAAAAGAAAAAAATAATCTACTTTTGGTCTTTGCCTCTATTCTGCTTCACTGAGATACGACATTCTCTAAAGACAGTGATTGGCAAACTCGGATAAAAATGGGGCCACTAAACCACACCTAAAGATCCCTATTGGTTGCACGCTAACTTAGAAAACCAAACAAGTTTATATATTTCTTTGTTACTAATCTGTTGACAGATTGGAATCAGATAGAAACCGTGTTTTAATGGGCTTCAGCCTCACTCTGGAGCCGTGGGTGACATGTGACCTACGGTGGCGTGTTTGACGCCTCTGTCCTAACTCGTGGGAATCGGAGTTATATGTGACTGCAGTGTGGAGGTCTCAAGTCACCCTGTTTCTCTCTGCTAGTTGCTGTTGTTGTTCAATCTTTTTTTTTTCCAGTCTTTTTTTCAGACATAAAATATGAATTAGTTTTGACTGTTTATGGTAAGCTTCAAATAAAAACATTCACTGTTTTTGTTACCGTGCCCAAATCTTAATGACTCCATGTGGGGTTTTCTTGGCAAAAATACTGGAGTGGTTTGTCACTTCCTTCTCCAGCTCATTTTATGGATGAGGAAACTGAGACAAACAGGGTCAAGGGCCTTGCCCAGGGTCACACAGCAATTAAATGTCTGAGGCTGGATTTTATGAGTCTTCTTAATTTCAGACCTGGCACTCTATTCAATAGTTGTCTTTGCTAGTTAGGGGCTTAACAATTAGCTAATAATAATAATAGCTAGCATTTATACTGTGCTTATAGCTTTGCAAAACATTTACAAATATTATCTCACTTGGTCCTCTCAACAACCCTGGGAGGCAGGTGCTATTATTATCTCCATTTTACAAATGTCAGACTGAGAGATGCCAAGTGACTTGCCCAGGATCACACAGCTAGTAAGTCTGAGACAGGATTCAAACTCAGGTCTTCCTTGGCTCAAGTTATGCACTGTCTATTATATCATCTAGCTATCTCCAAAACCAAATCAAAACAAAACTTCAAAGAGTGTTAACAAAATCAAAACCAAAAGATTCTCTCTTATTTAGTTGTCTCTAATTAGGAAAAACCCTAATATTTTACAGTGCTCATTGTTCAGTCAGTCCACAAAATATTTGGCTTTGTATACCAATTCATGATCACACTTCTGTGACTTTTTTCTTAAAGAATAGTAGCTTCATGAGTGTCAAAGTAAGAAATTTAGCCCTTACAACTAAAGAATGAAAGCTTCATATAGAACTAGAAGTCACCAGCCATGGGGCAGCTTCTCTGAAGTAGATGGCAATACTTTTTTTCCCCTTTTCAATAAAAAAAAAAATGGAAAAAAATCCACCCTTCCACAAATGTTAAATTTGAAGGACCAAGAAAAATGTCACTTAAAAATAAGCAGGTTCAAATTATTATTCAATTTTATCTGGGGAAGAGCAGAGCACTAGAGCCATCTACTTTTCCAAGAAACTATAAGGGTCTTGATTATCAACGTGGAGTCTGTTTATCGCCTCAAGGAATCCCTCTGTTGCTATTGTCATCATAGCAGGATGCCTGAATTCTGTTGCATTCACAGCTAATTGAGTAACTGCAAATAAGAATTGCCAGTTAATTTAAAAACACAGTACTCAAGGGAACACTTTCCACTTCAACTCACATTGACTAAATCCATGCTTAACCATACTATTGAACATCTACATGCCCAACAGAGAAAGGGATATTGTTTCTAATTGAAGGAGACTTTTTGGGATCACTAATACTGAATGGATGAATGGATTTTTCCTGTATTATTAACTTAGCAGATTGACAGACATCACAAAGCCAATTCATACTTTCCCCCAAGCTTCTGTGATTATGTATGGCCCAATAGCCCAAGATTTTCACCTTTTCACTCTGGTGCTTGTTCATATGGCCTCTCTCTTTGGCTGAGTAGTTATCTACAATATGTGTGACTCTCTGAAATATATTGTCCCTACAACTTGAGCCATACATAGTCAAAAGAAGAGGTAGGAAAGGGGGTATTTTGTTACTAGATATGTAATTCATGTTAAGGAGTTCAGGACACTTATCATAAAGTGATCATTCGAGGGCTTAGATTTTTTTTTTCAACTTTCAAAATATGAATCGACTTTAACAGTTTATAGGAAGTTTCAAGTAAAAACATTTTCTGTTGTGATTGTTGGTGGTTTTGTTGGTGTGGATGTTCTGTCATGTCCAACTCTTCATGACCCCGTGTGGGGTTTTCTTGGCAAAGATACTAGGGTGGTTTTCCATTTCCTTCTCCAGATCATTTTACAGATGAGGAAATTGAGACAAACAGGGTTAAATGACTTGGCAAGGGTCACACAACTAGTTAAGTGTCTGAAGTCAGATTCAAATTTGAAGGTAAGTTTTCCTGACTCCAGGCCAGGCACTTTCTCTAGTTGCCTGAAAACATTTACTACGGCATTTTAATTTAAGAAGAGTGTTTCGTTGTTTATTATTTTGATACCTTTCTGAAAGCATTGATGTTTCTCTTGAATAAGAATTAGCAGAGCCATAACTAGAACAGAGTAATTGAGCTCTGGGGTTCCACATTTCTGAGACACAGCTTCCTTTGGAGGGGCATGTTCCTACTGAAGAGCAGGTCTTCCCCATTCCTTGTTACTCTCACCTAGAGCTTCTCCACGGGCCTGTGCTTTGCAGGATAACCCAACTCTCCTGCCTGGTCTCCGGCCACTGTCCCCAAGGTCTCCATCATGCTATAACCCTATTCTCATAAAACTGCACCTGTGTTTAGACTGTACTCCAGGCTGTTGCAGCCTCCTCCTGCCCCAACAGTTTTTGTTTTGTTTTCTTTAGATGAAATTATCTCGTACCAAGATTCTGATAACTACCATGCATTTGGTCAAAGAACTGGTCATTTATTTTATAACAATGAGCAGGCCAAGTTATTAACTTTGTCCTTAACTATAAAAAGAAAAGAAAGAGGCTTGAATTTTTAGTCTGACTTGTTCTTTATCTGATGCTTCCTTTATCTGCTCTATTTTGTTTTTCAAATGCTTTAATGCTCTATCATGCCCACTGTTGCAATCAACCAGATGGCCCCATTTCCAATAATATGACCCTAAAAGTATTTAATTAGCTTTCTTCCCACTGCCTACCCTCTCTCTTTGAAGCTTTCATTATGGAACATAAACAGCAGCAGGTTATAAAGGCAAGTTGGAAATACGCTATTAAATTCTTTAGAATGGATCTTTAAAAGATCCCAGGTACCATTCAAGTATCCAGATGCATGCAGCATATTAGATAGTAGGGCATTATAACTTTTAAGAAAAAGATCTTTTTTTTTTGTATATAGGATGAAACACAGGCACTCACTGATATAGCTACTTACCTGGGTAAGGACTTGTGGACTTCAAAATGTACACAACATTGCATTTACTTACAAGGAGACAGTAAAGTATTGAGAAATGAACGCTGGACAGAGGGTTAGCATGGCCTGGGACTCAGCTCTGCCACTAACTGGCCACATATGAAGTCAACTTTTCCTTCTGTAACTTTAAATAAACTCATTAAGCTCCCTGAGTCTGGGTTTTCTTGACAGTCAAATTAGGGAATCATAGGATCTAGCATGCGGAAGGGGATGTTAGAAGTCATCTAGACCAAACTTTTTCATTTTTCAGATAAATTTATTGGGGCCCAGAGAGATAAAGTGATTTGCCCTAGATCACAAAAGTAGTAAATAGCAGAATCTGTATTCAAACTCAGATCTTGTTTGACACTCTTTCCATTGCACCATGAAGTAAGGAGCCAAACCCTAACTTAAACCTCTATTTTCTGCCTGTAACTTCTGTGTGTTCTTTCCACAATATCATGCTGAAGGGAGAGAATTAGATGAAGTCTGATGCCCTTTTCTGGTTCTAGGATTATATAACATTCCACTTACCTTTGTTATGAAAGGCCCTCTAAAGCCTCCACTGACCAGATCCATTTATCAGAATTCCTGAAGGCCAAGATGGCTCATGTGAGGAAGTTACAGAGTAACAGAAACTTAAAGAACAAGGAGGCCAAGTACTGGAAGCTGCTGACCAGCCAAAGCTGTATGAACAATAGAATAGAATCTCCTGTTGGCCAATGGTAGCAGTGTCTCAGCCCTCCTCCATCTTGACTTCTCTCCAGCATTTTACTCTGTTGACTGTCCTCTCATTTTGGGATACTCTCTCTTCTCTAGGTGTTAGTGACACTGCTCTCTCTCTCTCTGTCTCTCTCTGTCTTTTTCTGTCTCTGTCTCTCTCTTTCTACTTCTCTCTCCTCTTAGTTATAAGAAACAGGCAGGTGACATACTGGATTGAGACGTGGGCCTGGAGTCAAGAAGACCTGAGTTCAAATATGAACTCAGATGTTTACTACCTACATGACCCTTGGCAACTTACTTTTCTCTGCCTTGGTTTCCTCAACTGTAAAATAAGGGTACTAATAGCATCTATAATATTTATAGAGGGTCATCTGGTTGATTGCAACAGTGGAGTTATTGTGAGGATCAAATGAAATAATATTTATAAAGAGCTTAGCACAGTGCCTGGCATACAGGAGGTACTTAATAAATCTTTCCTTCCTTCCTTCCTTCCTTCCTTCCTTCCTTCCTTTCTTCCTTCCTTCCCTTCTTCCCTTCTTCCCTCCTTCCCTCCTTCCCTCCTTCCTTCCCCTCTCCTTCCCTCCTTCCTTCCTTCCCTCCTTCCTTCCTTCCTTTCTTCCTTCTTTCCCTCCTTCTTTCCTTCCTTCCTTTCCTTCCTTCCCTCCAGACTTCTCATTCTCCTTTGATGGATAATTCTCCATATATCATTTCCCAACCAAGGATATATACCAACTCTCTGGCCTATGCCTACTTTTTCTCTGCATTCTTTCTTTGTTCCCAATCAATGGACACATAATTTGTTTTTTGTTACTGCTATTACAAATAATAATACTATTAATATTTTGGCAAATGAAGGATCATTCTTTCTGCCAGTAGTTTCTTTAGGGTATATGCCCAGTAGGAGGATCATAGGATCAAAGGGTATGAACATTTTATCCACTTTTCTCACATAATAATCATTTTTTCCCCCATAACAGAGTATATTGGTTCAAACATTCTAGGAAACAATTTGGAATTATGCAAAAAAATAGCCAAATTTCTATTTCATATATTCAGAGGAGGCCATTAGAACAAAGAATGGTCACATGTGTAGCAAAATTCAAAACAGTGGTAGAAAGTTTGTGGTAGAAAAAAATCTGGTGGGGCCAGAGCCAAAGTGGTGGCATAGGAGCAGCAAGGTACTGCAGCTCCCACATAGCCACCTCAAAATACCCATAAAATATAACTCTAAACAAAGTCTAGAGCTCTAAAACACACAAAAATATACTTTCTGCTGAAGGCAGCTTGGGTAGGAGGGACCACCTCAGTGCTGGGACCCAAAACCAGCCCAGCCTGAAACCGTGCCTTGGCCCTGG
>CM053580.1:382124914-382146937 GCA_028627135.1 Pseudochirops cupreus | reverse complement strand
TTGCTGAGCCCTTTTCAGGGTTGCTCATTTACCTTTAGTGTCTACCTGGCACTCAACTCTCACCTATGCCTCCAAGAAGCAGCCACACCATGATAAATCATCTCAGCAGATGGACTAAATCAGGCTGAGAGTTACCAGTGAACCTCAAACCCATAGATTAATTAGGAGAGTGTCTACCCCAAGCATGTGAAAAATTCCCCCAGTAGAATGGGTAGATGAGAACAATTTGTTCCAAAGGCTATGAAGGTGGCTAAAGCAGGCTCTGTGGGGAGCTTAAAGCTTAATATAACATCAAAGACACCAAGGTCATTCACTATATCCTGGGCCATCACCAGTTGTCTTGACTTTTGTCTTGCCACTGGACTTCAATGAATCTAGAAGAGAGAATGAGGTTGATGACTTTGTGCAATTCTGCCTCATTAAAATCCAATTCACTCAGGAGTCAAGACATTATCCCTTAATGTCATTGGTCCTCTTCAAAAACAAAAGACAGATAATAACAGCAATGTTGTATGTGTATGTATGTGCATATGCATGTATGTGTATTATATATGTGTCTATATGTATATATACATATTCACATATACACATGTGTATATGTATAAAAGCAAAAAAAGTAAATCTATCATTTATTGATCAGAATGCAATACAAATCATATAAATAAAGGGTCCTTAAAGAACTAAATGTAATTGTAGACTAAGTAAGGTAATTCTAAAGATTGGTTGGTCAAAAAATCAAAATATATGAAAAAACAGAAAATTTCCCAAAAGTAACAGTTATGAGATAATATTCCAAAATTTAGAAAATTAAGCTAACATATAAAAATTTATATGGAAAAACAAAAGGTCAAACATCTCAAGGGTAATAATGGAAAAAATAGGGACTGATAGAATCTATCAGTACCAGATCTCAAACTGTACTACAATTTAGTAAAAGTAAATTATTTGGTACAAGTGAAAAAAAGAGAGAAATTTATCAATGGAACAGATTATTATAATTTGATAAACCCAAAGACCTCTATTACATGGGGGAAAAAGTTACTATATGACAAAAACTGCTGAGAAAAGCAGATAGAAGTCTGGTAGGAATTAGGTTTAAACCAATGCCTCACCATATGTACTGAGATAAGCTCCAAATGAATCCTTAGATATGTAAAGAATCATATCATGAGCAAACTACAGAAACAAAGAAGATATTAACTTCTGGATATAGGGATAGGAAATATATATACTACATATCTATATATCTATCTATCTATCTATCTATCTATATATATATATATATATATATATATAGAGAGAGAGAGAGAGAGAGAGAGAGAGAGAGAGAGAGAGAGGGATAGGAAATGTATATACTATATATATCATAACTAAGTGATAGGGAATATAATAAAACAAGATGGATAATTTTGATTTTTATGAAATTATAAAAGGTTTTCTAAACATCTAGTATAGTAAGAAGTTAGAAAAAATACGTAGTTAGGAAAAACACATGTTTGCAACAAGTTTCTCTAATAAAGGTCTCATATCCAAGATATATGAGTAAGTGACTCAAATTTGAAAGACATAAGAACTATTCCCCATTAGGGAAATGAACATAGGTGAAATCTAATCTACCTGACCATCCAGCAGTTTAGTTTAGAGTAGCCTGTGTCACAGATAGATACACAAATAATCGTTAACTGTAACACAGAATATCAGCAGAAAAAAGTTATAGATATTATGGCAGATCTAAGGAAAAAACAATTCTGATAGAGAGGAAAGGAGCTGGGGAATATTGTCCAGGAAGACCTTCATGAAAATTATCTGAGAGGCCTTCATTGAATAGCTGCCATATAAACATGAAATACCCCACTCTCTTTTTTCCTTTGGTCTTTCTTATATGTGAGATCTCATTTTTCAACTTTATTTTGAGGAAGAAAAATGAGAGGAGTATTTTCATTAAAAAAATCAAAACAAAATAATTAAGTTTCATTTGGCGTCTTTGTTAATTTTTAAACCTCGGTTTAAGATAGAAAAAAGCTAATGTAATGGCTCTTTATCTCAATAATGTATCAAGGGAGCAGCAGCTAGGTGGAGAAATGAATAGAGCATGGGCCCTAGGACCCTAGGACTCAGGACCACCAGAGTTCAAATCTGGCCTCAGACACTTGACACATAACTCTCTGTGTGACTTTGGGCAAGTGATTTAACCCCAATTGCTTTGCCTTCCCCCTCTAAAAAAAAAAAAGAATTTATCAAGGAATAGTAAAAAATAAAAAGTCATTCTTCAATTTTATTTAATTCAACAACAAAACAAAAAACTTGACATTGTTTCAGTTAGCTACATATTCTGTTAGGTAGCTATAGTTTAGTGGCAGTGAATTGTTTAAAGAGTAAACTTTCTTCTTTTTCAATAACTGGAGGCAGAAGATCTGTTACTTTCTATCCCATGGGATTTTCTTACTTTATAGAGAAGTACAGCTGTCATAAGAAAAACAGTGTACTTTTCCATGAATTATAAAGTTGGAAAACTCCTTGCTATCAGAGTTGTCATATTGTGCCCACGAAGAGATATCTGAAATTTAAAAAAAAAAATTAAAGTGTTTCTATAGGCAATTAATCCCTAGATACTCAGGCACCAGTAGAAAGTCATTTTTTTTTTCTTAAATGTTGGCAAATTTCTTTCCTGTTGCCTCTCAATCATTTCTTTCCTATTGCCATTTCTGTCTAAAATGCTGAGGATCATTAAAGGCCAAAAGAAAGAGGGCAGGTCAGAAGGATGACAGCTCAGAAAATCTAAGTACCATACTGTTATAGGGGTTAGGGATGTTCTTGATGCTGGCATTTTTATAGCTCAGTTGTAAGACCTACCAGGTGAAATATAGACTTAAAATACCACTCTAAAACAGAGCGATTTTCAAACTTTTAGTCTTAAGAGTGTTAGTGTCTTTCTGTTGTCCTTCTCCCTCTTGTTTTAAATCAAGATGGACAGGCTATCATAAACAAGTGATGCCACCCTGGAAGATGTGTTTTCTAAAAAAAGAAAAGGTAGGAACGTTTTTATCAAAAGAAGAAAGTGTTTGAGTTAAATGCAATAATTTGTTAATAATGCCCCTCACACTCCAGCTTTAATGGCATTGAGAGAGATGATGCAGCCTTTTACAAAAACTATAGAGATATATTTTCTTCTAAGGTAGACAAGATGAGCACTTTTTTTGCAATAAACAGCAGAACACCCACAACACAGTGAGATGTACAAAATGTATAATTCATCCAAATGAGACTGCTCTGAAATAAATAAATGAAAACTTCTTTGGTAATCTATTTTTCTTCCTACCTGAATGGAAAATTCTTTCCAATGAAAAATTGGTATCACTAAGAAACAAAAAGTTTTAAGTTCAGCTCACTCCACCCAAAATAGAGTTCTCTTTCAATTTTTCAAAAAGCTAGGGCATTGAGAAAGCATAATATCAATCTAATATTCAATAGTCCCTTTCTGAAAAGGAATTCTCAACACAGATCTTCCCTAATGGACTATCCGTAATATTCCACCCTTTTGAGAGCAAATTTGTAATGGAAAATGTCATTCTCCTCAAAAGAAAAAAAAGCATGTTGATCTATGAGTTCACTCATCGATCATATTCCATGACTTTTTTTTTATCATAAATCTGCAACCCATGACTGAGTTAAGGGCTTTCTCTAATTTAGAAGCTAAAAGACCCAGGTTGGTTCAATAAGTTTAAGTCAATAGCATGCCATTGCAGCCTTCCTAAATCCAACTCTTACAGTACACTGGCAGAAAAAAAAGAAAAGAAAAAGGCCTTGATTTCCGTTAGAGAAGTTTAATCAACTGCTTTGCAGTCCATTTTAAGGTCCCATTTGCACAGTAAATTAGGATTCAACAAATTTCTGACTCAAATTGCAGTGACAAGAAAATATGACCTTGTATAATTTAAGACATGCACTGTGTACATGAGTCATTTTCCCTGTATTAACAGCCACTTGGGGTGGTAAACAGCTTGACAGTGAGTGCCGGAAAGCAATTGCTGTATTAGCTTTGGTAAGGATGCAAAAAATAGTGTTTGTGCTGTTGCAACAGATTTAAACAAAGGGAATCGCACAGGGGCAAAGTTTCCTTGCCCTAGCCTTGCTGAGGCCTATGGTCAGTTTTAAAACATTATTCCTTTGAAGCATCACACCTTCATGAAATATAAGGTGATCAGGGAGACCCTACCTGCTAGAAAAATGCCACAATGTCCATTTCACAGTGACATCGTGCTGTTACATAAGGACGTAGAATTACAATTGACTGAGTGGTGGTGGTGGTGGTGATTTCTATGCTGTAAAGAGCCCCGAATTCTTATCACCTTTGCCTTGTTAGACAAATGACACAGGGTGAATTTCCTTGTAGCCAAATAATGAATATAGTCTGTCTTTATTTTAGTCCCTTAAGGAATCAGACATGGAATACTGCTCAGCGATGAGTGTAACTGTTCTATTGGAACAACCAAATGGCTGGTGCTGCCATCTGCAGTGGATTCCTCAGTGGAAGTTCACTTGGCTGTCACAAAAGGCTCCTCTTGGCTGGAAAATGGTTATTAAATTATTATAATATTTTCACAGATTTACCCTGCCAGAGCCACAAATAAGCCATATAAAACCACAACAGAAAGTCATGGCATTTGAGTAGGAATGGGCCACAGAAGTTATGTATTCCAACACACGTTTATACAGGTCATGCCTTCTAGGATGTGGCTGAGGAGGGATTTCAAAACCTCTAGGAAGGGGCCACCTGCCGTCTCACATTTTGTTTCCCTTTTCAACAACTCTAAGTTTTTCCTTAGAATGAATTTAAAATCTGACCCCCATGCTATGGCCAATCTCCACTACTTCTGCCCTGAGGCTCCAAGCAGAACAAATTAATTCCTCTTCCACCTGACAACTCCATAGCAATAATTAATAGCAACAACAAAACAACAAAAATTATAATAGCAGCACCTACTATGTGTCGACTGCTCTGGTAAATGCTTCACAATGATCTCATCTGATCCTACAACCACTCTGGGAGGTAGGTGCAATTATTATCTTCGTTTTACAGATGAAGAAACAGAGGCAGGCAGAGGTCAAGTGACTTGCCAAGTACCTTCAGGATTTGAACTTACCAAATTTGATCCTTACCAAAGCTAGTACAGCAACCAGGTCTTCCTGGTTCCAGGTCCCGGTGCTCAATCCCTTGTGCCACCTGGTTGCCAAATCTTCTCTAGGCTCACTCCTGCCTCCTCCCCACACCCTCTCAGTTCCTCAGACGTCATGCTTGCCAGTCCTCTCACAATCCTTATTACATTCTTCTGGAAACACTCGGGTTTACAAAAGTTACTCCTAAAATGTGGTTATTTTTAAAAATCACACTCACAGGACAACAGAATGCTACTGCTGCATGAGAAGCACTCATTGAGATTTTCTGAGTTATACCTTTCATTATCAATAGGACTTCACTTAATTATCAGAGTGATGAAGGTCTGTATGTCATCTTTACTGTTCTTATTCAGTTTTTTCAGTCATGTCCAACTCTTCGTGGCCCTATTTGATATTTTTTTGGCAAAGATACAGGAGTGGTTGACCATTTCCTCCTCCATCTCATTTTGTAGATGAGGAAACCGAGGCAATCAGAGTTAAGGGACCTGCTCAGGATCACACAGTAAGTGTCCAAGGCTGGATCTGAACACAAGTCTTTCTGATTCTAGGTCAGTGGTTCTCAACCTATGAGTTATGTTCAATTTGTAACAATGAAAATACATCCTGCATATCAGATAGATTCATAACAGTAGCAAAATTACAGTTATGAAGTAGCAACAAAAATAATTTTATGGTTGGGGATCACCACAACATGAGGAACTGTATTAAAGGGTCACGGCATTAGGAAGGTTCAGAACCACTGCTCTAGGTCCAGCTCTAATCACAGCACCACCTAGCTGCCTGTATTTTATCTACACTCTCTACATGGCAGTTGCATTCAGAGCCTATACTGGACATGGATGGAATAAATTGCCTTCATGGTGTGATGCCCTAAAAACCAGCCTCAAATATTTTCCCTGAAAGTCTGCTGGCAAGTCTGAGGTTCTGCTATTAGAGATTTAGTCCCCTGGAAATTGTTAGTTTTAGGATTCTGGAGGTGATAAGATTTGGTCTATAAATCGGGACTGGTGGAAAAGGGGGGATATAGAAGCTGATCCTACATTATCTTCTGGGGATCTGGCTTTCGTCCTTTCTAGCCCATTAATGTTTCTAAGCTATTTCTTATGTTCTTTTTTGACTGACCTCTCCTTGACAAAACTGACTCCTCCCTCCTATGTCCTGACCTTGGCTTAGCAACCTGATTTGGATGTGATTCTGATCTCACTTAGATTCTATTTTCCCCATCTGTTTCACCTCCAAATCCTTGTCTCCACATATCTGACCCTTGCTTGTTACCCCTACCCTAACTCCTAATCATTTTGTTAAAAAAGTTAGTTTAATTTTCTTAGCTCTAGACCAGACTGTGACACTGATTAACCCCAGTCTAGCAGCTCAGCAGGAAGGTTTGGGGTCTTCTTTGAGTTCCTTGTTAAATGTTAAAAAAAAAAAAAAAGAAGTTTCATTAGTCATTTAAGAAAACCTTAGCAAGAATTGATATAGTACAAGGGTCCTTAGTAGGGGAGTTAGGAGACCTGGGCCTAGAACTGGCTCTGCTGCTAATCAACTGTGTGACCTTGTACAAGTTGCTGTTTCTCTGTGAATCTCAACTTCCTCATTGTAAACTAGGGCCAGATGCTACCAAGTTTCCTACAAATTCTAACACTGCATCTATGCATTAACTCCCTCAATTTGTCCTGTAGACAGTAACTAGGAGGGAATGAGATGGATGGAAGGTAAATTTAGTGAGGGGGAGAAATCACTCCCAAGCTAAGGATCTAAGGGGGAAGGTTCCAGGCAAACAAGGGGCAGCACAATGTCACTGAGTGAATGAAAAAAGTAAGTGAGGGGAGAAATGTGTTGACAGGGAATGGAAAGTTATCAAAGTGTACTATGGCTGTTCCTTCAAATAAACCTGAAGCAAATTGTGAGAGAAAAAAAAAAAGGCAAACTGATTCAGCTGAAAGGCCTTAGACCTGTGTGCAGGGTCACAGATTCCTCTGACTTTCATTCTAGATATATCCTCCTATTACCATGAGAAGAATGCGGTTCCTACCATCAACATGAGTCTTGGGGAGATAGTACTGATATACTGGGTCATTGAACCAAGGAAAGAGTAGTTGAAAGGATGCTGGATGTGTCATCAGAGGTGGTGGTTTGTTCAGTCATCTCAGTCATGTCTAACTCTTTGAGACTCCATTTGGGGTTTTCTTGGTAGATGCTGGCGTGGTTGCCATTTCCTTCTCCTGCTCATCTTACAATTGCAGAAGTGAGACAAACACGGTTCCGTGACTTGTCCAGGGACTTGTCCAGGGGGGTCACACAGCTACATATCTTGAGGCCAGGTCTGAGTCTTCCAGGCTCAAGGCCCAGGACTATGCACTATGGCGCTGCCTGGCTGCCCATGGTCAGAGGATCTCGACTCAAACCCCAGCTTAGCCACTTGCTTCCAAGTCTCTTAAATTCTATGCCACAAGCTCCTCCTCTGCAAAATGAAGTTTGAACTAAATGATCTCTGAGGGCCCCTCCCACTCTTCTTACATGAGCTTTCATCCTCTTATGCATCAGAGATGCTTCCTCGGCTGACAGAGCACATCCTGCCTCAGCTGACTCCAGAGGTCCGCAAACTTTACAAAGGCCTCTGGGCATGACTAAATCCCACTGGTGGTCAGAAGCTAACGACCCAGCCAATCTTGACTGAAGAACTTCTTTACTCCCCCCAAACAATAAAGACCTGTAAACTCTTCTTTTGTTATTGTTGTGGTTGTACTGTTCAGTGTTTTAAGTCAGAAAATGATGGCATTTTATTAGGACTGTTTCCTGAAGTTTCCAAGTAAGGCCATAGATTTAACCTTGAAGGGACCTTAGAACCATCTCATCCAACTCCCTCATTTTAACGATGAGGAAACTGAGGCCCAGGAAAATTAAATGATTTACACAAGGAGTGTAAGCATGGGGGGGGGGGGATTTAAACCCCAACTCTTTGACTTTAGAGTCAGTTTTCTTGTTGCCGCCCTTAAGTAATAATGTCCTTCAGTTAGTGCTGTTTGGGGAAGACAGAAACAGAAAATATATGTGCCGAATTTTTCATTTTGTCCTACTACTCGATATCTTCCTACATATAGCATATTTTTTTATTTCTTGACTTTTAATAAGATTTTTATATTTTCATTTTTTAAATTTAATTTCAACCCTGTGGTACTCTTCTTTTTGCAGTCCCCTTAATTGGAATACCTTCCCTGTTCCTTGTTCCAATCCAAGTGTTTCCAGTTCCTTCCACCCACCCGACCCTCAAGAAAAGGTTTGCTTCATCCAGAAACTCTCCCTGATAACTGGATTTAGCATCTCTCTCTGAAGTTACATATTTAGTTTGCACTGTATTGATTTGCATTTGCATACACGATGTCCCAAAGGTCTGTGTGCAGCTTAACTTATAACTGCACAAAGACCTTTGGGACACCTTGTATTTTTCTTTTTAAAATACTCAGTCTTTTTTTATGCTTTTATTTATTTATTCCTGTGCATTATTCTCCAACCCACAAATTTGATGGTAAACTCCTAGGGATTGGGTTTCCTTTATGTAACACTTATTTGGTTGCATGGTTTATCTTTTCCTCCCCAGTTAGATGGCAAAACCCTTTAAAGAAAGTATGATTTCCTTTATGCACAGTTAAGAACAGGGGGTCATTTCTAGTCGTCCTGATCTATATCTTGTCTTTGGACACAGATGGCTCTGAAGGAGAAGGTGAGGTTGGTGACTGCACAGCCCTCCCTCACTTAAATCTAATTGCAAGTCATGGCATCACCTTCCTTATGTTAAGGTCCTCTTTGAGAACAAAGGAGAAACAATAATAACAGCAGTAAAGAACAGAAATCTGAAAGAACTGAGTTCAAATCCTACCTCATACTTGCTGTCAAGTCACTTACTCTCTTAGCCTCAGTTTCCTCATCTGTAAAATTAGAAAAATAGCACCCAGGGCAGCTTGGTAGAGCAGTGAATAGAGCACCTGTCCTGGAGTCAGGAGGACCTGAGTTTAAATCCAACCTCAGACACTTAACACTTACTAGCTGTGTGACCTTGGGCAAGTCACTTAACCCCAATTGCCCTGCCTTGCCCCCACCAAAAAAAGGAAAAAAAAAAAGAAAAAGAAAAAGAAAAGAAAAATAGTACCTACCATAGAGGATTATTGTGAGAATCAAATTAAATTAGATAACTATATAAAAACACTTAAATGTCACTTATTATTTCTGTATCCCTAGCACCTTGCATTGTGTCTTGCACAATTTTTTTCCCCTTTTGGTTTATGTTGGGAACTCCTTTTGGTGAAACTCCCTCTACCAATATAGGGCATCAATTTATAATTTCTCCAGGAGAAATTACAGTGTCACTGAGAGATTAGGTGATTTAGTCACTTAACAAGCTTTTATTTTATGTTCTTACTATCCATCAGGAATTTTGCTAAGAAATGTAACTGCAAGGCCCATGACCTTTAGGTGATCTCACTTAATTGGGGGAGACAACATGCAAACAACTATGTATATACAAGATTGATAGAGAGGAGATGGAAGGCAATCTCATAAGGAAGAGGCCTAGCAGTGAGGATGATCAAGAAGGCCCCCTTCCTCCATACAGCAAGTGTGTGAACACAAGTCTTCAAAATCTGGGCCAGCCGTTTCTCAACTAGGCCATCCTGCCTCTCACCTTCATCATAGTAAGTAGTGGCTTTAAAATGTTCATTGAATCAAACTGACTAGGCTTCCAATACCACATATTTATCTATACCAATTAGCCCAGATACATACACATAGTGACATTGGATTCCTGAGTAGTTGTTTCCATTTTAGAACTCTCCCATAAGACCACCTTCTCTGAGGCAGAAGCAATTTAAATTAATGGAGAGAATGCCATTTTATAAGATTTTTGACAGAAGCAGTAGAACAGCTTTGGCAGCAATAACCTTGTGGGTATTAGAATAATACCTTTGGTGATTTAATTGCAACTTTGCTCTGGGCAACTCAAAACATTTCAGATAGACAGAAAGAAAATAAAGGATCACGTGAGATGATATTTGTAAAAAGTTTAGAGTAGTGTCTGGCACATAGTAGGCGCTTAATAAACACTTGAGAAGTACCCAGGTGGTACAGTGGAGAGAATGCTAGGTCTAGAGTCAAGAAGAACTGAGTTCAAATCCAACCTCAGGAAATTACCAGCTGTGTTACCTAAATCAACTAAAAAACAAGGATAAGAAAAGAGGGGTGTGGGAAGGGCATGGAGCCAAGATGACAGAGTAAAAGCAGGAACTTGCTTGACCTTCTACTCCAACCACCTCTAATACCTGTGAAAAATGACTCTAAATAAATTTTAGAGCTACAGAACCCACAAAATGAGAAAGAGAAGTAAATCCCCTGCTGAAGACAGCCTGGCAGGCTGACAGGAAGGGTCTATCACACTGAGCTGGGAGCTGAGGGCAGTCCCACTTGAGCTGTGTTGGCCCAGACTCAGGGCAGCCCCAACCAGTGGGACATACTGGCTGAAGCAGACTTAAGGAGAGTGAATCACTTGCTGCTGCCACCATTTCCAGACTTTTCAACTCATAAATGCCAAAGAGAAAGTAAAACATCAGTTGGGAACTCTGTTGGAATTGAGTGACAGAAGAGCATGGTCTGTCCCCTCCCCCTGGGGCAGGAGGTAGCAGCAGTGCAGTGGCTGCACCTGCTACCACATACCTGCCTCCAGAGCTCCTGACCTGCAGATTGTAGGGGGACCAAGCGACCATTCAGAGGGTAATTGCTCTTGCTTTGACCTGCTTGGATCTGAATCACAGTCTTGGGTGGTGGTCCTGGGGAGAGGAATTCCAGTGTGCCAGAGCTTGTGGAGGCTGTAGGGAGGGCACTGTCCTCATAACTCTGACAACTGTGAAAATCTCAGCAACTTGGGACATAGCTCTCTCCACTCTGGAAGCAGAGTTCTACTATGTCAAAGAGCTCAAAAGTCAAGTAATTGGCTGCCAATATGAGTGAACAGAGGAAGTGCAATCAGACTGTAGAGATGAAGAGGATTAAAACATAGAACCAGAAGAAGACAACAAAGTCAAAACTCCTGCATCAAAAGCTTCCAAGAAAAATATGAACTGGTTGCAGGCCATGGAGGGGCTCAAGAAGGATTTTGAAAATCAAGTAAGCAAAGTGGAGGAAAAATTGGGAAGAGAAATGAGAATGATGCAAGAAAATCATTAATAGTGAGTCAACAGCCTGACTGAAGAAAATAACCTTAAAAAATAGACTAAATCAAATGGCAAAAGAGGCCCAAAAAGCCAATGAGGAGAAGAATGGCTTAAAAAGCCAAATTGGACAGATGGAAAAGGAATTTTAAAAACTCATTAAAGAGAATAATTCCTTAAAAATTAGATTAGAGCAAATGGAAGCTAATGATTTTACGAGAAATCAAGATACTATAAAACAAATCCAAACAAATGAAAAAATAGAAGGCAATGTGGAATATCTCATCGGCAAAACCACTGACCTAGAAAATAGATTTAGGAGAGATCATTTAAAAATTATTGGACTAACTGAAAGCCATGATAAAAAAAAAGAGCCTAGAAATCATCCTTCAAGAAATTATTATGCAAAATTGCCCTGATATTCTAGAACCAGAGGGCAAAATAGAAATAGAAAGAATTCACCAATCACCCCTCAAAAAAGATCCCAAAAAGAAAACTCCTAGGAATATTATAGCCAAATTCCAGAGTTGCCAGATCAAGGAGAAAATATTACAAGCAGTCAGGAAGAAACAATTTGAGTATTGTGGAAACACAATCAGGATAACACAAGATCTAGCAGCTTCTACATCAAGGGATTTGAGGGCTTGGAATAAGATATTCCAGAGGTCAAAGGAGCTAGGATTAAAACCAAGAATCACCTACCCAGCAAAACTGAGAATAATGCTTCAAGGGAAAATATGGTAATTCAATGAAATAGAGGATTTTCAGGCATTCTTGACGAAAAACCAGAGCTGAACAGAAAATTTGACCTTCAAATATAAGAAGGAAGAGAAGCATGAGAAGGTAAACAGGAAAAAGAAGTCATAAAGAACTTATTAAAGTTGAACTATTTATATTCCTACATAGAAAAATGATAATTGTAACTCCTGAGACTTTTCTCAGTATGAGGATAGTTGAAGGGAATAGATATGTATATATGCATATATACATATAAATGTATATATAGGAGGGTGTATATGTATATAAATATATATATATGTGAGTGTATGTATATGTGTGTACATGTACACATAGACAGAGGCCACAGGATCAGTTGAATATGAAGGGATGATATCTACAAAATAAAATTAAGAGGTGAGAGAGTAATATATTGGGAGAAGGAGAAAGGGAGAGATAGAATAGTGTAAATTATTTCATATAAAAGAAGCAAGAGAAAAGTGTTACAATGTAGGGGAAGAGCAGGAAGGTGGAAGGCTATGGGTCAACCTTACTGTCACTGAATTTAGCTGAAGGAAGGAATAACATACACATTCAATTGTGTATCTTATCCTACAGGAAAATAGGGAGGTAGGGGATAAGAGAGGGGACGAAAGAAGGGAGGGCAGATAGGGAGAGAGGATAGTTAGAAGCAAAACTTTTGAAAAGGGACAGGGTAAAAGAAGAAAATAGAATAAATGGGGAACAGGATAGATGGAGGGAAATATAGTCTTTCACAACATAATTAATACAGAAATATTTTGCATAACTACATATGTGCAACCTATAATGAATTTCATGTCCTCCCAATGGGGGTGGGTGAGAAGGGAAGAAGGGAAAGAAACTGGAAATCAAAGTTTTAAAAACAAATGTTAAAAAAATTGGTTTTTTTTACTTGCAACTGGGAAGTAAGATGTATAGGTACTAGGGTATAGAAATCTACCTTGGCCTACTAGAAATTTGAGGGGGAGGATATGAGACAGAATAGATTGGGGGAGGGGGATATTCAGTAGCCTAGCTATCTTGGGGTAGGGGGTAGAGGAAAGACAGGGAGAGAATTTGTAACTCAAAATCTTGTGGAAATGAATGTTGAAGACAAAAAATAAGTAAATAAATTTAAAAAATAAAAAACTTCAAAAAAAGAATTTAAAAAAGAACAGCAACCACCTCCTAGGACTGTTATGGGGATCAAATGAGATAATATTTGCAAAACTCTTAGCATTGTGCCTGGCACGTAGGAGGTACTATAGAAATGCTAGTCATTATTACTGTTGTTGTTGTTATTCCTATCACAACCACTACTACCACTACCTCCCGGGACCTCCATTTCTTCAACCATGAAATGAGGGGTTGAAGGAGGTGGCCTCTGAGATCACTGACATCTCCGAACCAATAATGTACTTTCTGGTTTGTTCAAATTCTGCTTGAGCCTTGCCGTGGGCCGCTTGAGTTCCAGCCGCAAGTGTGAGCGGAGATGTGAGAGAGAATTAAACCAGGTGGGTAGTTTGCAGGGAAGAACTCCATTTAATGATTCTTTGAGCAAGATTTTTATACAGAAAGATGAAAGGATTCGAGTTTTATTATCAATGTCTTAAGCCTGTTAGTTCCTGGAAGTAACTCAGATAAAATCAGGTTCCTAGGCACCAAAAGGTCTTGGAAAAGTCAACAGGTCAGTTAACATATTTAAAAACATTAGCAAAGAGGGTGCAAAAAAGATTGGGCTTCAAAGCATCTTAGGTTTGTCTAGATGTAATTAATCATTGTCTTTAGTCTGTTATATCTTGGAATCAACACAGGATGGATAATCTAATAAGGAACATGTCTTTTTAGGTGTCTGAAGTTTTGGGGGCAAGGCCTAGATGTCAGGGTCTCAAACAAAGCTCCTTTTAAGTGTAACTCCAGGGGTTTTCAGGGAACTGGCCTTAAGCAAAGTTGCTAGGCGCATCACCAAAAGGCCCTAATTAGAGTACATCATCTTGATCCTTATCTGAGTCCTGGAATCCGCCTCTATAGCTCTCCACAGAGCCTCAGTTTCTTACTTGGTAAAATGAGGGTGTTGGACTAGATGCTCTCTGAGTTTTTTCCCAATTCTTCTTTCTATTATCTCTTTCCCTGTTGTAAGGATGGATGCTGAAGCAAGATGAATGAAGTGTAGAAGATGATATTGGGGGCAAGGAAAGAATTAAGAGAGAGCAAGTCCCAGTTCAGGCCACAAGTAGCATTAAAAAAGGAATAAGAGCCCTGAGGGTTGAATTCTGGGTATTTGTTACCTGTGTGACCTTCCACAAGTCCCTTAACCTCTCTGGGCCTCAGAGTCCCTTAACCTGTCTGGGCCTCAGTTTCCTCATCTATAAAATGATGGGGCTCAAGAACTTCTAAGTTCTCTCCAAGCTTTAAATCTATGACCTTCCCATTCCTTCAAAGTCCCCTCTGCTGGATCACCATCTATGTTCTCCACATGAAGCCTTGGCTTCTGAGGCTTGGTCCTGTATACTCCTCTTCCTATATCTTCTCTCTTAGTGACATCACAAACTCCCATGAGTTCAGTGATCATATCAATGGAAATGGATACCAGATCTATATATTACGTCTATGCTGAATTGTAATCTTAAATCACCCTCTACTTTCCTGAAATCTCTATTTAGACATCTTACCAGTATCTCATACTCATTACATCAAAAATTATCTTTCTAAAAACTCTTCTTTCCTCCATTTTTTTGTCTATTGAGAGTACTATATCTGTTGTTGCCCAGGCCTGTAATATCAGCTTCAGTTTTGACTCTTACCTGTCCCTCCTTCTCATCTTGTTGCTGAATTTTGTTCTTTTTAACTCAATAAAGTCTCTTACCTCATCCCCTTTTACATACTCATATGGTCTTTACCTTACCTCAGGTTTTCATATCCTCTTTCCTGAACACTATAACAATCTACTGATTTGGTTTTGCCTCAAAGGTAGAATGGTCCTCAGGAATTAAAGAGGCAATAAAGGCTATCCTTCAGGATCCTGGGGTTGGGGCCCATCATCTTGTAACTTTGGTCAAGTCACTTAACCTATATGGGTCTCAGTTTTCTCATCTGAAAAATTAAAAGATTAGACTCAATTTCCTCTAAGATCCCTTAAAACTTTAAATCTATATGATATATGATCCCTCAGCAATCTGTTCCATACAGCTGTCTTTGTAAGGCACAGGGCTGACTGTATCATTCTCCTGCACAAAATGATCTTCAGTGGCTCCCTCCTGCCTAAAGGATCAAAATCAAACTCCTCAGTCTGGTAGTTAAGGTCTTCTGTAATCTACATTCCATCTGTCTTTCCAAACTCTTTGCTTCTGTTTTCTTACCCTGCCTTATCTGAATTGGACCACTAGCTACAAGCTGAACAGTCTTCTCTCACCTTGGTGTCTTTGAACAGCAACAGGCTATTCCTAAGCATGGCCTCCCTTCTCACCTCTGCCTCTTCACATTCTGAACTTCCTTCCAAGTCCAGCTCAAGTACTGCTTCTGAAGTGGAGACTTGGCTCTCTTCCTCCTCAAATTATCATGTTTTCTTATTCCCCCTACAGCATGAAAGCTCTTTCTGGACAAGAACTGGTTTTCTTTTTTGTTTTTCGGCATAATCTAACTTAGCACCTTCCACATAGCGGGAGCCTATAAAATATTTGTTGAATTTAATTATTCAGATTACCTGGGCAGGGACATCTAGATGCTCTCTTGCTACCTATTCCTCCATCCCTAGCATTGCTAAAGCTGAAGGGGAGAGAATTATTTGTACAGCCATCTACACATAACATAGAGCCTAGATCTATTATTTGGACAGCTACTGATTGCTTAACCCTGAGGTCAAGCTATCTACTATCAATGGAGAAAAAAAAAAAGAAATACAGGAATCCACATGACATGCCTGAACAATATGTCAAATACTGTGATGTTAGGATCTCAGTGCTTCCACTATTCTTGATGGAGTAAACATTTTGTAAAAATGACTTTTGTAAATCTACTGCAAATTAAGGTTTATGAAGTATTTTCTACTCTGTACATCCATTCAAAATCTACCAGGTGAGGTAACTACTACAGGAATTATTATTCCGTCTTAACAGTTGAAACCAAGGTCCAGGGAGAATAAAATAACACCAGTTAATTACCTATGCTCACATGATAAATGTCAGAAGTAGAGTTTGAACTCATAGACTTTTCATTTTCTATTATTTTTACTATGCTACCTCACGTCCATATATTAGGTAGATCTCCCTATGGAGTACTTAAAGAAAATTGTATACAAAAGTTTTACAGTGCATATGCATACACATATGCATGCACATTCACACATATATGTTATTTATATGCACACACGTGTACATACATACATATGAAATCTGGGGCAGGTAGGTGATAACAGTGAAGTCAGGAAGACCTGAGTTCAAGTTTGACCTCAGACACTTTACTGTGTGACCTTGTGCAAGTCACTTAACCCTGTTTGCTTAAGTTTCCTCATCTTTAAAATGAGTTAGAGAAGGAAATGCAAACCACTCCAGCATCTTTGCTAAGAAAACCCCAAATGGGGTCATGAAAAGTAGGACATGACTAAAAATGACTGAACAGCATGTTATATAAAAGATATAATTGCAGATGAGATATATAATATTATTTTGTTGATGTTTTATTTTTGTGTCAACTCTGTTTCCTAATACATCCCCCTTATAACAAATGCTTTTTAAAAAGGATAAAAACAAATTTAGCAAAACAAACCAATACATCAATTGAACCTGACAATATATACATATTTCTATAACTGTATTCCCACGTATCATCAAAGAAGAAAGAGGAACATTTTTTCATCTCTTTTCTGAGACCAAGTTTGGTCTTTTAAATTACACAGGCTTTAATTACATTATCTTTGTTCTTTCTCTTTACACTGTGGCTGTCACTAGGGACATTGTTTTCTTGGTTTTACTTCCTTTAATCTGTATCAGTTCATGCAAGTCTCCTCATGCTTCTCTGAATTCTTCATATATATTCTTTCTTATCATATTTTAATGTTCCATTACATGCAAGGTCCACAGTTTGTTTCTCAATTTCACTACATATGGGTATATGTCTTTTTTCTAGTTTTTGCTGCCCCTGAAGTACAATTATGAACATTTTGGTTATTACGATATTGTTATGTATACATATCTACATATTTGTGTATCTAGAAATATATGTGTGTTTGTACATTTACTATATGTAAACACATAACATTTCACACATAATAAACATGCATATAAACATATGTGTGTATATGTGTATGTATACATGTATGTGCATGTGTGACCTTTGAACCTTAAGGTATATACGTAGTATTGGAATTTCTCAGGTAATAGATGTGAATGTTGTAATTACTTTAAGTGATATTCCAAATTACTTTCCAGAATGGTTAAACACATTTGTAACCTCAAACAGAAAATTAGTGTGCTTGTCTTTCCACAGCCTCACCAACATATACTAGACCTTTCTTTTCTCATCTTTTCCAATTTGTTGGATTTGAGACAAAACAACAATTGTTTTGATTCGTATTTCTCTTATTATGAATGATTGGGGTCATTTTTTTCATATGGTTATTTATAGCTTACAAATCTTTGGAGACAGTTCATATCTTTTGACTACTTATCTTTTGGAGAATTGCTCTTAATCTTGCACATTTGTAATATGTAATATCCATATATCTCTCAAATCAATGCAAATAGATCATGGATTATAGGAACACAAAATATGCCACGAACCTGAGGGGAAACAAAGGCAGAGGAAAGACTATTATTATTCAGCCATATACAGGACCTAATTAAATCCTATTTTTTATTTTTAATTAAAATGTCTGAGTCAAGAACTTGGCATAATGTAGTTAGCATTTTCTTTTGGAAATGAAATATTTTCATTCTAGTATTATGTGAATAATTAATAAGTATCAGCATTACACATTATCCGGCTCTAATAAAGAAAAAAATCAGCATGTCTCTCCCAATATAGAACATTGTTGTTTTTTTTTGAAATAGCAAAAATTCTCATTTTGTTAACGTCATCCAAATAGTCATAAGGATGTGTAAGTTTTACCAAAAAAATCATTTAGAAGTTCATATTAGTACTTAGTTAGAGGAGAGAGAGACACAGAGAGAGAGAGAGAGAGAGAGAAAGACAGACAGACAGACAGAGACAGAGACAGAGAGAGAACCATATTACAAAGGTTGTTTGGAAACCTACTGCATCAAAAAATAAAAAAATATTTTTTTCTACATTATTGTAATACAAGAACAGTGTAGTATAGTGGAGGGACAGCTGGTTTCAGAATTAGGAGTACAAGTTCTACCCTCAACATGTTGCCTATGCCACCATGGGCAAGTCACTTTATTTCTCAGTGTATCAGGCAACTATATAAGACTTGAAGCAGAATGATTGTTAATTTTCATTAATAGAGGTAGTTTCTTCACACCAATGACATTAGGGTTTCAGACCAAAAATCTTTTTTTTAAAAATACATTAGTCTCCACCAAATTCCTTCTCATGTTTCATTGTGTCATGTAAGTGACTCAGGGTTCTAAAAGACTTTGCTAGCAACATGCCAGCTCTGGGAGGTCTTATCTAGGACAAATAGGGCAAGCTTAACTAAGCAGAGAACCTTTCCAGAAGTTGGCCATAAAATGCTAAGGGATTTTTCTTTTCTTTTTTTTTCTTTTTCTTTTTGCTGCAGAAATTCAGACTGTTATCCGAGTAAAGGAATTTTGTGATCTAAATGGATTGAGGGCAGTCCCTACCACCATCAAAAATCTCAGATCCATGAAGTAAGCATTGACATCTGTATTTCATGGCTATAACAGTGCTGATAACAAGCTATTCTATTCTTATGAAATGCTTTGAAAACAGAATACCAAGATAATTTTCATTCTGAGTGTATATTTTGTTATTCTCTTCTCAAAACATATAAAAGATTTAGACCACAAACCCATTAGGTATGGATCACATCACCTCTAAATTTGTCAAATAATCTAGAAAACTGATTGAGTACAATACAATATTTCTTGGTTATTGCCATTAGAGCAGAGACCAAAAGCTCCGATCATAAATGATATTTGTGGTTTGTTGGAAGGTCATTTGTCAGCATAAACAAAAAAGGAATAGAAGAAGCAAAAGTGGCCAAGGTTTATAATCATCTAAACTCTTGGGTTTTAAAGGATTCTCTGAGAGAGTCTTTGAGTATTTCTTTTTTTTTTATCAGTTATATTTAAATACTCAAATGCAGAATTCAGCAAACTATTTTTTTCCACAGAGAACTGTAGGCAATGTATATCCTGAGGAATAAATTGAATGAACAGTAAATGAATGAGAGTTTTATAACAAGTAGAAGTTTTGTATAGAAGAAAAATGATCAAGTGGCTGGGGCCCTTCAGCCTTGTTCTCACCAGGACCCATTGTCAGCCTCTCCAAGTATACAGAGTACCACTACACTGCACCACTCAAAGAATCAACTTAACAGATGCTAAGTAACCTCAAATATAGAATCAGAATCAAATTACTTGCTTTCTCAAGGAGTGGGGAGAGGCAGAAGAGAGAAAAAGAATTTAGAACTCAAAATTTTAAAAATGATTGGTAAAAAAACAAGTAATTGGAAAATATTTAATGAAATAAATACTTTTTTATAAAGATGCAAAGAATTGGAATGTAACAATGTTGGCTACCAGACTTATTACCTATAATCACTTCTTCATTGCATCTCTAATCAAGCCAAAACCCTGAAACATAAAATCACACATATTTCCAGGGACCCAAATTATTTGCTTCTTCATTCTATTTCTGGATATTAATTATGGATGTCTCTCTGGGTCTTTATGCCAGGTCTCACTTCTTCAGGCAGACTATAGGAGGCCCCTGGTGTTGTTAAGATTGATGACGGCTCCTGGTCCCTGAAACTACTATCACATCCCCTCCCCAAACTACTCTGTTTTCATCTCATATATACTTTTTATGTGCCTGTTTGTATCATGGGATCAGAGTGCGACTGATGCTACTCTACAGAGTGTGAAGCCTGCTTCTAAGAGCATTGTGATGCAGGATAATAGAAATGTCTTGCAGAGACAGTGGAGCATGTGTAGAAAGTCTGTGGTTGTTTCTGGTTCTGGCCATGTGGTTAAAATAATCCTTTCCAGGTGGCTGCGTATTTGGAACTGAGAATGCCTTTAAAGGGAACTAACTGACCAGACCTTTAAGCTTCTCTAGGATCCCCCAAGAGGACAGAGACTGATGAATGTCTTTGGTTTTTTTTTTAATTAATTGATTTGTTTATTTACTTTTAGTTTACAAGATTCAGTTCCACAATCACTTGAGTTTCAAATTTTCTCCCCTCCCTCTTCCCACCTCCCCCCCCACCATGGCGGCCAATCAAGCATAGGATCTGCAAATACTTTCACATTGGACATTAGTCTGGTTGTGTAGAAGGGTTGTAGCCAATGGAGTGAACAGTGGGAAAAAAGAAAGAAAACCAAACAGGGAAAAGAAAGATAGCATGTAGACTGCTTCAGTCTCCATTTAATGATGAATGCCTTTGTAATATTTCTCCAGTTAATCAAAGAACCTCTCATTTACTAATGGCCATTTGGGATAGTGGATAGGTGGGCAAGCAGTTTTCCTGAAATAGGAAGATTGGTTTTCTTTATCCTTGGATTTGCTCAGTGGTTGAACGTGGCCTGTTAATATGGGTCCAGAGCAGAGAAGGTTCCCCTAGTAGAAAAGGGAGAGGGTAAAATGTCTCAGCCCCTGAGCACCAAGAACTGGTTTCTAAGTACCAAAGAAAAAAATCTGATTTTTCACCAAGAACAGAGATCCACCAAAGGAGATCAGACAAAGAACATGACTAGGGTTATGACTGGCCTTTTGAAGGCATTCCCAGTTCCAAATGTACACCCACTTGAAAAGGTTCTTTCTAACCTACAGTCAGAGGAACATGATGTCTAAGAAAGCTCCAAAGCCCTCCACAGTATTTCTATTACATGGCATCACAGTACTCCTGGAAACAGATGCCTTGTTTTTGTTTTTGTTTTTCCACATGTGGAATAATATGAAAGGCACCTCAGCACATGTGCTAGCCTCCATTATGTATGTCTTCATATTGTCTCTCCCATTAGAATGTAAGTTCCTTGAGGGAGTTCAGGGTTATTTTGCCTTGATCATGACATTTCCATGGTACCACTGGGTACTAACACATTGCCTGGCCTTTTGAAAGAGCTTAATAAATGCTTTTAGATTGATTGGTAGATTATAACAAAGTTTTTTGGTGTTTATCTGTGCCTGAGCATAAGACATTCCTCAGGGATACATGACACAGGGTAACAAACATTATTTTTATTATTTTATTTATTTATTTTTTTGTTTCATGTTCCCTCTGGGTGAGCGAGTTACAAGGTACCTTCCCTACCCAAGGCCCCACCACAACTTGCCTTCCTTCTCCAATATCTGCCAGACTGGTGTATTAGCAAGCACCTTAGCACACACAGGATGATCTGCTAGTACAGGTCCTTTGATCTGCTTTTAAAGGAAAGACTGCTGAAAAAGGTGTTTACAATCTTACTTTTAATTACATTCATTAGTTCAGTGAAAGGGAAAGGTCAGAACCCTGAATGTAGAGAAAACACAAACAGAGAAATTAGCATAAAGGCCAAGAGACAGGGCTCATTCAATGAGGAGGACTTTCAAGCATTCTTGATGAAAAAAAACAAAACAGAACTGAATAGAAAAATTGGCATTCAAATACAAGAAGTAAAAGAAGCATGAAAAAGTAAAGAGGGAAAAGAAATCATAAGGAACTTATCAAAGTTGAGCTACTTACATGCCTATATGGAAGAACAATAATTGTAACTTATGAAACTTT
>CM053580.1:382094976-382124414 GCA_028627135.1 Pseudochirops cupreus | reverse complement strand
GTCCAGCCGCCCCCGGGGCACAGCCTCAGCTTCAGGCCAGGCTGGTTTCGGTTCGCAGTGCTGATACGGTTCCTCGTAGCCGAGCTGACTTTAGTGGGAAGTATCTTTGTGTGCGTTTTGGAGTTCCAGGATTGGTTTAGAGTCCTATTTTATGGGTATTTTGGGGTGGCTATGTGAGAACTGCGATGTGTTGCTGCTTCTACGCCGCCATCTTGGCTCCGCCCCCCTGAAGGCACAAGTCTTTCTCCCTTCTCAAAGTCCTTCATTTACATTCCTTCCACCATTGCCTATGGGTACAGCTTCTTCAGTCTAGATTTTAAGGAGCTTCATACTTTCCTCTACATTTTTAGACTTAATTCCTATTACTTCCCCTCAGAGACACTGTGTTCCAGCTAAATTGGATAACTAGCCTCTTCCCAGACTTGGCATTACAGCTTGTACCTCCATTCATTTACCCAACTCATTCCCCATGTCTGTATTCACTCCTCATCACAAATTTGCAGAATCTAGTTCTTTTAAGACTCAGTGAATATGTCGTTCCTTTCATGAAGTTCCTTGATGTTGTTCCTTGGTGATCCAAGCTCTTAACACTCTTGCCCCTCTCAATAGTCTTTTATGTGTTTTACTATTTATAGGTTGTATGCCTTTAGTAAAATATAAGCTCACTGAGGGCAGGACCATTTTCATTTTTATCTGCGCATTCCCAACATTTGGAATAATACTTTTCACATAATAATCAATCAATACATGCTTCTGTATTCGCACCTCAGGTATTTCTCACATATTATCATGTATTATAGTTTTATGTGTATGAGTTCCATAATGCTTATTGTATTAAGGTAGAGATGGCATCTTTTTTAAACACTGTTTCTCCCTCACTGTTCAGTGCTCTAAGCAAAATAAGGGCTTAATTGTTATTTCTTAGTGTGAACCTTTCTGAATCTTTCTAGGTTTACTCTTACCAAATTCTGACCCATTTATTTTTCAAGTTCTCCTCACTACTTGTAGTCACACGCATTCTCTTTCCAAGAACATGCAGCCACCCAGCTCTGCAAAGGAATGAATTGAAATTGAAGTCGTTGTACTCATAGAGATGGCATTTACAAGTCACCATCCGATGTTTGTATTGCATTTGTCCATACCCAGGCTTGCTAGGATTGTTCTAACGCCAAAGAAGAGTTAGAACAAATGATTTATCACTTGATGGAATGACACAGAGTAATTGAGGTGGTGCTCCGCTCAAATTGTTTAGGCCCAGTCTTTGAAGGTTTACAAGGCAGACTGGAAGAGTCAGTTTATTAATGTGAGTTAAGGTTACACTGCAGTCATCAAAAAAATAAAGGCCAATTTCCACTTCTGAATTTCCCAGGGAAATTCAAATGCACTTTGTGTCTACTTGAAACTTTCATATCAATATTCTCCCTATTGCTGAAATGCATGGCAGCTCTATTTTCATCTGATATCTAAAGCTTAGGGATTTTTAAAAGGATTTTTAAAAAAATCAATATTGCTACAAGTCTTTGTTCTTTCCTAATCCTAACTGCTTTTATAATTTTTTTTTGAACTTCCAGTTCATGCAACCTTTTCACAGTGAATGGCATGAATCAGAAATATAAAAATCATGAGGATTCTGGCCTCTTAGAAAGAAAAGAGGGAGTCAAATCAAGTTAATGGAAGTACCCACGCGGTGTATGAGCACAACAAATATTGTACTGAAAGAAACTGATGACTTATTACAAGGTTTCTAAAGCAGTTAGGGAAGGAGATATCTCTTCAGGATTTGACACAAGAAACTAGGACAATGATCCTCTTCCTTACTCCCCTTTCCCAATGCCCTTATTTTAAAGAATGCGTGTCTTCTTTGCTTAAATTGGGCACATTAGTGCCTTGGATGTACTGGAGCATGTGTTGAAAATATTTGTGTTAAGATTAGTTACTTACACGTTGAAAGAAAGGAAACAGAACACACAGGATAGAAAACTGACCTCAGAGGTCAAGTTAGGAAGATGGACTTTCCCTGACACTTAGAGAAGCTGCCAGCATGCATTGGTGCAGGAAGTTCCTCACCAGGATCTCCCTGTAATAATAGTTAACTTTTATGTAATACTTACCATGTACCAGGCACTACGATAAGGGCCTTACAATCTTTATCTCATTTCATCTTCACAACAACCCTACGAGGTAGGTGCTATTATTATCCCCATTTTACAGATGAGGAAACTAAGGCAAGCAGTTAAGGGACTTTCTCAGGGTCACATAGATAGTAAGGGTCTGTGGCTGGATTTGAACTAAGATCTTTCTGACTTCAGATCTGGAACTCTACCCCCTGTGCCACCTCTCTGCCTATATTGACTATCAGAGGTTCTCAAAGTGAATGATGTCACCCCCTAGAGGGTGCTGGAATGATCCAGTGGGGCAATAGTAGCCTTGAGTATAATTGGGGGGAGGGCATTGAAAAAAAAATAAGGAGGCAATAGAAACAAGGAAAGGAGAGAAGAAAGTTTTGAAAAATGATTCATACAAGTTTCATCTGTTGTATAATCGAGTAAAAGTCATAGTAATTGCATTATAATACAAATAAACATACAAAATATGAGTCATAAACAAGTAGTGGTCCAATTCGCCAACAGGTCTTCACAAGCAAGTGTTGGCAGGTGAGCATGTTGAGAAATCCAGCATGCATCAGCAGGAATATGTGTATGGTAATGACTTGTTTGCATCATCAAAATTTCAGCTCAGGAAAAAAACCCATTAATCTACAATAAATTATTCAATTTAAGATGCATCATTTAAAAAATGTTTTATGTATTTTTTGAGATGATAAAAATTTTTTTAAAAAACTGTTAAAGGGCTAAAGAAAGTAAATTTCCAAGGGAGTGATGAATAATTTTATTCTTTGAAAAGGGAGCAATAGGCTAAATAAGTTTAGGAACCTCTGGACTAGATGGTGATTTTCTCATCCTTAGAGAGCTTTAGGCAGAGTCTGCACAACCAGTTGTTTGAGTATCTGAAACTGGAAATTCCCCTGGCCCCATGGGTATGACTACAGGGCCATTTTATTTAGGTCCACTTCAATTCTCAAATTATGTGATTCTACGAGATCACAAGTCCACTAAAAAAAAATCATCATTCTAGAAAATTGATCCAATCTACATTTCATTACTCAGTTCATTATTCAGGTGAGTTTGTATTCTGCTAAGAGTGCATATACTGTGACTTATATGTAATCAGAAATGAGGGCTATTTGACCTGCCCATAGTGAACATTTAATACACCATGGTATAATGGAAAGAACACCGACTCTGGGGTCAGAGAACTCTGGTTTAAATGTCAACTCTGGCATTTACTATCTGTTTGACCTTGGTCAACTCAATGAACCTTGGTGAGTCTCAATTTCCTCATCTGAAAAGCAAAGACATGGACTATATTGCCTCTTAAGTCTCTTCCAACTTTAAATCTATGGTGCTATGATCAGGACCCATCTTTATTTCATAGGCATGGAACATGTAGCTTGTAATTTGTCCATTCCTTCTCTTTCGCAATTCTTGACCATGGTTTTACATAAAGTTTCCAGAGTGGATCCAGTCAGGGATCTTAATACCTTCAAAGAGCTCATGTTATATTGGGAATACAACATACACACAAAGGCACATCAAATATATGTTTTCAAACAGCAGAGAGAATTAACAACTGTGGCCAGCAGAGGCCTCATATAAGAGGTAGCACTTGAGCAACGCTTTGTTGTTGCGTTTGTCTTTCATTCTTGAGGGGGATCATGATATCAGGAAGACGATGAGGTGACTTGCATTTGACTTTGATTTGAGTGAAAGCGGGCTGTGCAAGGTCAAAAGCTTCACTTTCTCCCCCAGAGCCATCTGGGTCCAGCCACCAGATATTCATCAGAATGGATGGAGATGGCCTGAGATGCAGTGGGAGAACCTGGACCTTTTAGGTTAAGGACTTTTCAGGTTTTCACTTTGAATAAGGCAACACATTCTAATGGTCAAAAACTGCCCAGTTAACTTGGGGTTTACTAGCTAGATTTCTTTCTTTCTTCCTTCCTTCCTTCCTTCCTTCCTTCCTTCCTTCCTTCCTTCCTTTTTCTTTCTTTCCAAACCTTAAACCCCTCATAGATTGGACAACAATAGGTCCTTGCCCAAGCTCAGAGTGAATGTAAATATTAACTATATCTCTTTTGGCCAGCAACCCTGAGATCTTCCCCTCCAATTTTGATTTTTTTTTTAAAATCAAAGGGGCCATCTCTTGACTTACTTCTTAAGGAGGCCTATTCACTAAATGGATGCTTTGCAGGCAGCTGGAGGTGGAGGTGAGGAGAGCATTCTGATGTGAAGAATGGCCTTTGACAAGGTGAAGAGGCAAGAGATGAGGAGTCATATATAGAGAACAGACAGTAGGTCAAGTTGACTAAAATAGAGTGCATGAAAGAAAATAAAAAGAAACAAGAATTGACAGATAGGAGCTAGCTGATTGTGGGGTATATTAAATGCTAGGGTGAGTAGTTTGAATTTGTATTCTAGAGGCAACAGGGAGCCATGGGAGATCTTGGGGTATAAAAGTGACAATGGTCAGATGTTTTATGAAGATCAGTTTGACAGTTATGTAGATATTGGATCAGAGAGAAAAGAGATGGAAAGCAACAAAACTATTGCAGTAATCCAAATGAAAGGTGATGAGGGTCTGAATTAGAGTGCTGACTGTGTTAGTGGAGAGAAAGGCACGTGTGTGAGAGATCTTGGAGAAGTAGGACCAATTGAACTTAGAAATTGATGAGATATAGAGGGAGGAGAGTAAAGAGCCAAGTATGTTTGTAAAGTTGTGAACCTTTGTGACTAGAAAGATGAAAAAAACATAGGAATTTAGAGAAGACAGAGCTTGAGGAGTGCGGGGACATGGAGAGAGTTTCGTTTTGTACATGTTGCATTTAAGATAGCTGCAAAACATCAAGGTCAAAATGTCAATGTGATACAGTAATTCAAGAGATTTAGGGTACAGATCTAGATTTGAAAGTTATTTTCATAGAGATGATAATTGAACCCAAGAAAACTTATGAAAGCATTGAGAGAGTATGTAGATAGAAAATAATGCATAAGATACGCACAGTTAGAAAGTTAAAAGGAGATTGTGAAGGAAAGGTCAGACAGATAGGAGGAGAACAAGGAGAGAGCAGAATCAAAAGTCAAGGGAAGGAAGAGTATCTAACAGGGATGGGGAACCTGCAGCCTCAAGGCTGCATGTGGCCCTCTAAGTTCTCAAGGGTGGCCCTTTGATGAATCCAAACTTCACAGAGCAAATTCGTTTATTAATAGAATTTCTAGAAGGAACTGTTAATAGTGTCATTAGTACTATACACTACATTAAATTCTGGAGTATCTGAAGCAAGCTTTCTTTTTTACCTAGAATTCTTTAATGATGCCTAAAAATTCTGCAACTTGCCATATGCCCAATGCAAAATGATTATAATATTATAATAAGAAAAATAAAATTTGCAAGACACTTTGAGATCTATAAGCACAGACTCTATGTCTTATACAAATTTCTTATTTCACCCTCTGCTCTGCACAGGGCTATGAATATAGTGGCACTTAAGAAATACCTATTAAACTTGCTTGAAGGTAAATTGTATCAGATAGTATCATAAACCATATATGAATGGTGTTTAGATGATCTGCATGACCAATCATTTCAATTAGTGTGGATAATTGAGTTACTATATAATGATACTTTGAGATTTTCTCACCCTTAATACAATGTTCATTCTAACTCAGGAGGACTGATCTTTCCACTTTATCAGCAATGCTATTTCTAACTTGAATGGACACTCATAGCTTAATTGGGGATAAATACAAGGGGTATTGTATTTCAGAGTAATTTTACTTAAAGAGGGACATAGAGTGTTTTACACAATTCAAATTCTATGTGAATGCTGCCTGGTCTATCTACTTAGGCACATGTTTCCTGAACAAGTGAATGTATGTATCTCATAAGGTAATTTTCTTCTGCAGGATCTTTTCCTAAGCATGGTTGATAATTTTAGAAGCCAATCCACCCAAAGTGTTATTTTTTTTTCTCTCACAGAAATGGAACTAGTGACTGAATTGTTTAATCAGTTTTCCTAAATTTATTATTTTTTGTGATGATTTATAGATACACTTACTGTCAGAGTAAAATATGAAATTGAGACCCAAAACGGTATTACTCAAGATTTAACTTTGTTTTTAGACCATTAGGCATATTTTCCTATACATTAATAAAGAATCTATTTGAATTGTGTATGTCCTATATTTTTGTATGGAATTGTCTAGGTATTTAAAGAAGAAGAAAAATCTCTCCACATGATTGACCTAAAAGGCTTCATTTATCTCAGAAAAACAAATGCAAGAGTGTTCCAAAGCCTACTATCATCCTCTTCTAGGTACAAATGTCCACATCTAGAGTAGTCACTGCATTCCTACTCCTTCCCTTTTGGGCCCCTTTCATAAAGCAGTCTTCTTGTTGCTGTTGTTCAGTCGTTCAGTCTTCTCATAACCCCATCAAACATAGCACACCAGTCTCCTCTATCATCCACCATCTCTTGACGTCTAAGTTCAAGTTCATTGCCTCCATAACACCATCTATCCACCTTATCTTTTGCCACCCCCTTTTCCTTCTGCCTTCAACTTTTTCCAACATCAGAGTCTTTTCCATTGAGTCCTGGCTTCTTGTTATGTGGCCAAGGTATTTAAGCTGTGAGGAGCCTAAATTAATTTCTTTAAGTATTAACTGATTTGATCTCCATGCCATTCAAGGGACTCTCAAATCTTCTCCAGCACCACAATTCAAAAGTGCTGATTCTGTGGTGCTCAGCTTTTCTTATAGTCCAACTCTCACAGTCATACATTGCTACTGGAAAAACCATAGCTTTGACTATATGGAACTTTGCTGGCAAGGTGATGTCTCTCCTTTTTAGTATGCTATCTAGATTTGCTATAGCTCTCCTCTCAAGGAGCAAGTGTCTTTTAATTTCATGACTGTAGTCATCATTTGCAGTGATCTTTGAGCCCAAGAATATAAAATCTGACACTGCTTCCATTTCTTCTCCCTCTATTTGCCAGGAAGTTATGGCACCATTTGCCAAGATCTTAATTGTTTTTCTTTTTAACTTAAATTTTAAGCCAGCTTTTACACTCTCATCTTTCACCCTCATCAAGAGGCTTCTTAATTTCTCTTCATTTTCTGACATCAGAGTGGTATCATTTACATATTTGGGATTGTTGGAATTTCTTAATTCCAACTTTTGATTCATCCAGCCTAGCATTTCATTTGATGTGCTCTATGTTTAACTTAAATAAGGTGACAATATACAGTTTTGTCATTCTTCTTTCCCAGTCTTAAACCAATCAATTGTTCCATGTTCAGTTTTATCTGTTGCTTCTAAGACCATATACAGTTTCCTCAGGAGACAAGTAAGATGGTCTGGTACTTCTGTCTCTTTGAGGACTTGCCACATTTTGTTGTGATCCACACAAAGTCTTTAGTGTAGTCAATGAAGCAGAAGTAGCTTTCTTTTCTGGAATTCGGGTAATTTAAATAATCTGGTCCAACTAATCCATTGAGAAGATGAGGGAAGAGAACAGGACAATTAGGGAAAGATATTGAAAACGGGAAATTCTTCCAAAAAAGGCAACCAGGATGATGAAGGGCCTCAAGTTCATGTCACATAAACTTAAGGAATTAGGGATGGTTAGCCTGAAAATGAGAAGGCTTAGAGTGGACATAATTCTCTTCAACAGAGATGAAATGGGGACATTTTTTCACCGGGAATAAAAACAGTTGCCTGTCCCACTTTTTTCAGTACAGAGAACAGTCTAGGAAACAACAGATGTACAGAAGAAAAGTTTAAGGAGTCAGGGCTGGGATAATCTGGGGAGGGGAAATGTTTTCATAGACCAAGAGCCACTTGCAAAACAAAGAGAGAGGAAAGTTCAATGTCCAGATCCTTTGAAGGCAGAGACTGGGCTACTTGGGAGAGGAGTATGCTTCTGTGGGTCCCATTTCTGCTAGGGAGAGAGGGACATAAAGGGACCTGAGGAACTCTGTTAAGAGGGGTCTGGCTTCTCTGAAGAGAAAAAGAATTACTTTTCTCAACCAGGGCTATTGCCTACTAGGAAATTAGCATATTAGCTCCTTATAAATTCGGGGAGGGAAAGGGCCTTCAACTGACTAGGTTCAAGCTAAGAATCCTAGGAATATCCCCAGGGTATTGAATCCTTGCCAACTCTTTGTCTTTTAGAGGCAATTGGGTCAGGACCCAACCCCTCATCCATTTCCAGGGACCCAGCCCCACCTACACACACAAACATATACACACAAACACATACATATCACCAATCCTTTCAAAGAATGGGCTCAGGAAGAGAACTATCATGCCCATAACTATCTGCTAGAAGAGGAAACATGGTTTGCCCAACTAACTCTAATCCTAGACTAGCTTATTTTTTTTGTCCATGATGCTTTGGTGATGCCTAACAATGTTGTCATTTGAAAAATCGAAAGTGAAGTGATTATATGCCTAACAGATGTCCATTCATCTGTCTATCCATTTACGCATTCATACATCCATCCATCAACCCACCCGTCTCTAAAAACTAATAAGTTACTTTATGCAAAGGAATCCCTATGAGCAAAGAGATTATATGTTACCCAAATTTCTTATCTCCTCTTGTATGTAGCACAATGATGTGAATGCAGTAGAAACTTAAGAAATATATGTTAAACTTATTTAAAAGTAAATATTATATTCAAATAATATATGAATAGTATTCAAATAACATATGAATAATGGATAGATTATCTGTACCACTACTGCTTTCATTTAGTGTAGAAAATTGAGTTAGCTGTGTAATCACATTGCCAGCCATTCTCAGCCCTAACACAATGCTAATTCTAACTCATGGGGCATTGTTCTTTTGACTTTATCATCAATAAGACATAGGCAGTTGTGATAAAATCTGGTCACCTTGCTCTAGTTTTAACTCTGGTCTTCAAAAATTAAAAAAGTAGTCCCTTAAATAAGAAATTCAACTGACTCTACTCAGCCTCAGAGGACCAAACCTAGAACCATGGGCAGAATTTGCACAGACACAGATATATTCTTGATGTAAGGATAAATTCCTAGTGGTTAGGGCTATCTAAAAGTAAAATGAACTACCTCAGAAAAGGAATTGGGTTTTCAAGCCATGCCAAGATGAGCCCATGTTAGAGAATTCCACATAAAGGAAATTCTTATTGGTTGGACTCCATGGTCTCAGAGTTTCCTTCCAATAGGACTATATATCATTTTTTTTGGATGATTCTATGATCCTAGGATTCTATAAAATGTTATTAGGAAATAATAAGGAGGTAAGCCTTAACACTTTAGTTTTAACTGATTCGAGCTTAGTCAGTCACTTAGAACAGTTACTCAGCAGACATTTATTAAGTATTCACTATGCCAAGTGCTAGAAATGCAGATATAAGCAGAAAGACAATCTTTGTCCTCAAGCAATTTACCTTCTAATGGCAAAGGCCGCACACAAAATGAAGATAAAGACGGAAGGAGTGGAAGATGAAGGTATCTGGCAGGCATGGTAGGGAAGTGCAGCCTGGAGAGGAATGAAGACATGGCTGGCCTAAGCACCTTCCTTAAGCAGAGATCCTAGGAAGAGTCAATCAGAAGGAGAGGATGCAGGAATTTGAGGAATTTAACTAACCCTAAGTCTACCAGGAAGGACAGAACTTGTAGATTCTCATGCCTGCTTTGGTATAAGTGTGGGTGTGTCCCTAGTGAGCACCACATAAGCCTCCTTGCTGGAAATGTAAATAAACACCTTCCTCTACAAACTTTGTTTCAGAGTTCTTTCAGTGAGATGGGGTTTGTCATTTTAAGGGGTACATCATGTGGGTCTTCCTAAGGTTCCTCCCCCAAAAAAGGAAGCAGTGGGCAGTGGAAGCTCATCTCAAGCTAACTCCCTGACCCTACCTGGAAGTCCTGTGATCCCCACAGCCGCATTGAGGGCCAGCCCACATGGATCTTCTTGAGGGCCCCTAGGGAAGCAGTGGGCAGCAGAAGCTTTGGGTTCACTCCCTGACCCTATGAGGTCCTGTGAACCCCAAAAGCATGTTTCTCACATCATCAACCTTTTGAATGTTACTTAACCCTCAATTAGTGCTTCTTCAATGCCGGCAGATTAAGTAAATCCAACAAGCCCAGGTTCTTTGAGTGAGATCCCTAACAGACCCTAAGAGCACCCAAATGGAAGCGGGAACAAAGCAGTGACTCTAATGAAAGTCAGGCGTCAGAGCCCAGATGATCTGATGAATCAACCGGAATGGGCTCAACTGAGTTCTGTCTGAGTCAGCAGAAATAGCCTTAGGAAATTGTTTGCATTTCAGTTATTTTCCTGTATTCAGCAATGAATGAAGTGCTGAGTTTAAATGCCATGACTCTGGGGAGTAATATGAGTGGGCCACAAAATATACCAGTTTTTTGGATATTTTTTTCAGTGTTGCTGGATTCCAGGGCACCTAGAAGTGTAACATTCCCTAAGGTTGTTATTCACACTTCCTTTTCAGGGTAGCATGACTCTGTGAAAATGTGCCCCTGAATTAGAAATTGAGAGAACTCTCTTCTATTCTTGGCCTTACTATGTGACCTTGAGCTAGGTGCTTAACCTCTGTGGTTGTCAATTTGTTTCTGAATCAGATGGGGATAATAGTTCATGCTTTTCTCAAAGACATCTCGAGAAGCCTTTCAAAAACATCTCTGAAGTTCATTAAATTTCTCAGACAGATATTGCTGACATAGGTGAGACCTTGTTCTCTTTACAGCCTGCAATGACTTTGCTATGCTCAGCCCCTACAAGCACAACCATCTGTCCAGTTTGACATGTGGACGAATTGTATCCCCAGGTAACCCTAGAAAAGCTATGTTAGATGGGGACATGATTTGAGTGCAGACTGGAAGGTAGGTCAGAAGTGAACTCACCTCCATAGCTAACAAAGGCAGTTTCTATGTCCCAAAAGACCTGCTCTATGGCATTCTTGGTTTCTAGGAGAGCTGCTGCCAGGTTTGCAATCAGAAGAAAACATAAAAAGAAAAACAAAAAGAAAAAGAAACTTTCTGTGAGTATCCTACAAAGACCTGCTTGAATGTACTGCTTTCTTAATGTATTAGACACATGACTGAATTTCCATCAACCTGAGCTAGATAGAATGCATGTAAATTCCATGAGGTCCGGGACTGTTGCAACACTTATATAGCCTCCTCCAGTTATTAGTCAGCTCCTCCTTTGAATCTCCATTTGAAAATTTCCCATGCAAACCACAGCTGCTTCACTTGGTTCAGCCTATGACTTCTGCCCTGTGGGCCCTAGCATCCTTCTCCCCACCACCTTTCTTGATCCTTTTTAGGTACCTTTTTCCCACTAGAATTCAAGTTCCACACTAATGCATTGTTGGTGGAGTTGTGAACTACTCCAACTCTTCTGGAGAGCAATTTGAAACCATGCCTAAAGGGCTATAAATAAGTGCATACCATTTGACCCAGCAGCACTGCTCCTGGGGAAATTACAGAAGTGGGAAAAAAAACCCGTATGTACAAAAATATTTATAGCAATGCTGTAAACTAAATGTTGTAAACTAAAAGCAAATAAAAAGACATCAATAAACAACAAAAAAAAAGAATTCAAGTTCCTTGAGGGCAGTTGCCTCGTTAACTTGGGATTTACTGACTAGATATCTTTCTCAAAGACCAAGCCTTAAACCTAACTCACTCTGGAGCTCAAAAATTGCACAATAGGTGTTATTTTGTGGCCCTCCTGGTTCAGAGTGAATGTCAATAGTAACTGCTTCTCTTTTGGCCAGCAACCCTGAAGTTCTTCCCCTCCCAGCTTGATTTTTTCTTTCTTTCTTTTTTCTCTTTTTCTTTTTCTTTCTTTCTTTCTCTTTTTCTTTCTTTCTTTCTTTCTTTCTTTCTTTCTTTCTTTCTTTCTTTCTCTTTCTCTCTTTCTCCCTCTCTCCCTTTCTTCCTTCTTTCCTTCCTTCCTTCCTTTCTTCCTTCTTTCCTTCCTTCCTTCCTTTCTTCCTTCTTTCCTTCTTTCCTTCCTTTCTTCCTTCTTTCCTTCCTTTCTTCCTTTCTTTCTTTCTTTCTTTGAGAAATGCAAGTTGTATTCTTCTATTTGGAACTAGGTGGCATAGTGACCCTTGAGTTAGGAAAACCTGTGACCCTGGGCAAGTCACTTAACCTCCGTTTACCTCAGTTTCCTTATCTGTAAAATGAAGATAATAAGAACACTTACCTCCCAGGCTTGTGGTGAGGGTCAAATGAAATAATAATTGTAAAGTGATTAACACAGTGTCTGGCACAAAGTAAGCACTATTTTAAAATGTTATTACTGTTACCATTACTTATCACCATCATCATTATTATTATTCTACTTTAGGCTAGAGGCAGTGTTGGATGGTGAGCTGGCCCCAGAGTCAAGAAGACCTAGAATGGGTAGTCCCACTTCTGGCATATCCTGTCTATGCAACCCTGGGCAAGTCACTCAACATCTCAGTGTCTCAGACAGCTACGACTACATTGCACAATAGTAGTGGTACCAATCTGTTCTCGTGGAAATAGCTACCTCATTTGGAGTTCCTTGCCTTCATGATGAAACCACAGGTCTGGACCACGAACAAAACATCATTAAAGAGTCGAAAACAACACATTCAAGTGTTCCTGTGCTGTATTCTAGAGTTGGGTTTGTCCATATTGAACAAACTTCATTTTAAATAAAAATCCCCAAAAGGTCCACCTTCTGTCCTGCTGGTAAATCTTGACTTGGAAAAATGCTGAGAGAAGTAGCTTTCCCATTGGTTCACATAAATTGTTTAAGAGGCCATCAAGATAGAGGACTCATTAAATTCTATCAAAGAGAGCTATGGATTCATCTTCTTTCAAAGTTGTCCTTTTGTGTCGATGAATATAGCATTGGGAATGACATAGACTCTAAGCACACAGAGAATCTTTAAATGGATTGTTAATATTTGTGTATCAGGAAATGTAAGCAATTCCCATGTGCTAGCTATTAACAAGGCCTGTTGGTAAGCTAAGTATAGTACCTGGGGATGTGCCAATTAAAAGACAGCTCTGCTAGGTTTTATTGATCTTTCCATCCAGTGACAGCTGCAGCTGTATGCGTGTGTGTGTGTGTGTGTGAGTGTGTGTGTGTGTGTGTGTGTGTGTGTGTGTGTGTGTGTGTGTGTGTGTGTGTGTGTACCTTTCAGGACTGAGGCTTATGAACATGCTGCTTGTTTACACTTTGGACTAATAGGCCCAGCTGGGAACCAAGAGAACAGGAGATAGATAGTCCTCAATGTCAAAATTCACTTCGTTAGTCATGTTTAGAGAAGTGTGATACCCCAGCAAGCAAAACCAAACAGATTCTTCACAGGGATGTTTCACATGAAGCTCTGGCGGATTATAAAGAAAAGATAACGTGAGCCAGTTAAGCATCTGAAACAGTAAAATCACAGTGCTATTGCAAAGCAAGTCAATGTATCCTTTTGGGCAGTATATAGCATAAATTTAGGTGAGCAAATAAAAACTACTCTTGGAATGTTTCAGAGTTAAATAGCTCCATTTAGGAGAGACTTTGAGCATGATTTCTTAACCTAGAGTCTGTGTTCTTGCTTTTAGTTTCATAGATGGATGGATGTATATAGATGGATGGATAGATGGATGATAGATTGATAGAGAGAGAGAGATAGGTTGGTTGTTGTCATTTGCTCTCCAAGAGGAACAAAATGACATCACTGGGTGATGTCTTTTGATCTGCATAAATTGGGTTTAAGTGAGGCAGAGTTACATGAAGTCATTGGCCTCACTCTTTCTTCCAGAGTTCATTGAAGTCCAAAGCCAAGACAAAAATCAAGGCAACTGGTGATGGCTCAGGATGCAGTGGAAGACTTTGCCATCTTGGATGTCTAACCAAGCTCTAAGCACTCCAAAGCACCTGCTTCAGTCACCTTCATAGCCATCAGAACAAATTATTCTCACTTGCTAATTCCACCAGGGAAAATCTTCTCATGCTTGGGGTAGACACCCACTTAACTCACAGATGGGCTTGAGACCCCTTGGTTACCCTCAACTTGGTTTAGCCCTTCTTCTGAAACCATTTACAGGGATGTGACAGCTGCACATGATACAATTTCTTGGAGCCGTGGCTGAGAGTTTGAGTCAGGTGGACACCAAAGCAACCATGAAAAGCAGCCTTCATACCAGAGGTACTAGTTTTCCCTGAATACCCTATGCCCTGAAGCTAGATAAGAGAGATTTACATCCCCAAGTACTATTATTAGTTTACAATAGGCACTATTAATAGCTAGCATATGGGAATTGATGATGTTTCCTAATATCCAGTTTTATTTTACATATATATATATATATATATATATATATATATATATACATATATATACATATGCACCCACACATGTGGTATATACAATTGTATTTCAATTTAATTGCTTTCCTTTATAATGATATATATTTTATTTTATGCATTAAAAACATTGTTTTGAGTTCATATGCTTCACCAAACTGCCCAAGGCAATCCATCTCACACACACACACACTGAGAACTGGAACTTAGAAAAAAAGCTATGCCGTTTTACAGTTCTGAAGTGGCAATGTTTCATAATGTATGAAGAGCTGATCTTGGAGCCAGAAAGAACAGAGTTCAAATTCTGCCTTTGACATACACCTTGGGAAAATCCCTTAACATCTCAGTGTTTCAAACAACACTCTAAGACTATAAGTTACAGAGCAAGTACTTATCACATACTGGTTAAGGAGGTTTCCTCTACTGGGAGCTCTTGATACTGATGGAATCAGTCCAAAAAAATAAATGGAGTTCTTTTTCTGAACTTCCAATCTGATAACTTTTCATGGCATAGGGGTTATCCTGGCTTCTTGAAGGTCAGGCCTGCAGAGCATAAGCTGTGATAGTTTACAAAACAAAGAAGGTTTTGTGCACTGGCCCAGGGAAAAACTGTGTATGTACAGTTGAAGATCAACTGGGATAAGTTTAAAGAGACTTATCACTGTCAAAAGGTGATGAATTTTCGTCATGGAAATTCATGAAGAACATAGAGAGGACCTTTGATCATCGTTAGTGGAGGAACTACCCAAAACAACAAAATCAGAGAGCCTTGAAGTGTTTATTGTAACCCTTGTATCAGAGATTCCTTGGTGATACATGATCCAGGGACATTTTGTAGGAGCTCCTTACCCACAACCCTCTAGGTCACTAAGAATAATTCCCACTTAGAAGCACACCTTTCACAATATTAGCTGAAAAAGTTTTTATTAAAATAAGGAAACAGGATCAATGCAACACAAAAACGTTTTTTTAAAAGGAGAAACAACATAGAAATGATAGTTTGAACAACCATCAGCCTCAAAAACGTATGTAAAAGCCAAAGTCACTTATTGTCCCCAAAGTGAAGACTCCTCTCGTAGACGGACTTCTCCTGTTAGAGTGTAAACTCTGTGCTAACAGTGTGACCCCTGCGCAAGTTGCTTAACTTCAGTACTAGCACCTACCCCCCAGGGTTGTTGTGAGGCTCCAATGAGAAAATTTTGCAGAGTTTAGCACAGTACCTGGCACATAGTAGGCACTTAATAAATTCTCATTCCTTTTCTTTCACTTCTTCTCTCCCTTCCACCCTTCCCTTCCTCCTTTCTTCCTTTTTCCTTCTTCCTTCCCCCCTCCCTCTTTCCTTCCTCACTTCCTTCTTTCCTTCCTTCTTTCCTCCTTTGTTCCTCCCTCCCTCCATTCCTCTCTCTTTTCCAACCTTCCCTCTTTCCCTCCTTTCCTCCATTCTTTCCTTCTTTTCTTCCTTCCTTCTTTCATCCCTTCCTTTTTTTCCTTCTTTCCTTCTTCCCATTTCATTTAGACTATGAGCTTCCTGAGGACAAGGATCCTTTGATCCAAAGATCCACAGATCCAAAGATTTTCACCTTTCTTTTGTATCTTTGGTGTTCAGCACAGTGCCAGGCACACATTAAGTATTTCAGAAATGCTTGTTGACTGACTAACTTGAGGGCAGGGACTGTTTCTTTTTTTAACCTTTTATCCCTATTGTTTAGCATAGTGCTTATCACACAGGAGGGCTCCGTGTGTGTGTGTGTGTGTGTGTGTGTGCATGTGCATATGTGTTTGTGCGTGTGTGTGCATGTGTGTGCATGTGTGTGTGTGTGTGTTTGCGTGTGTGTGTTGGGGCACATATGATCAGGTGAGCTCTCTAATCAATTTAATGAGCTTGCCTGGATGTGAGCCTCTGGAACCTTTGATTTTCCCATAGAAGATGAGTCTGTGTCCAGTGGTAGCTTATTAAGAGGATAAATGACAACTTTTAATTAAGCTTCCATGACTAGGGCTGGCCAAAGAGGAGCTGGTTCCTTTGGAGCCACTTCTTGGCACCTATTTGGACACAAATTTTAATGATTGGGGCTGAGTATAAGAAGGATGTTTTAGTTTAGATTAATGGGATGATAGACTCCTTTGGAAGGAAGCATCCTTTGTGCTAACATATAGAAGGGAAATGGACACATGTTTTGATTTCCTGTTTGTTAGCTTTCCCTTCCTGATTTTCTTCTGGAGGAAAGAGGAGAGAAACTCTCCTCAACTCCTATATCCATCAGTGGCTGCGATGGGATAAAAGTATATAGAAACTTTCTGCATTCATCCACATGACATGAAAAGACTTCCTGGCTGACTGTTTTCTCTCTTTTTTAACCACTCATGAGCACAACAGAGATCAGAGACATGAGAGTCAACTTTTCCAGCTCAAGAGATAGCGGTAACTAGGTCAGAGATAGATCATTGTTTAAAGTGATATGAAAGTTACAGGTGCCACACAACTTGGATCCAGTGGCAAGTTCATGGTCTTCCTGAACCCACATCTCCTAGTTATATTGGGTATGAAATTTTCTGGGAACATAATCCCATAATCCATCCTTCTGGTCAAAGAAGGGACATTTCTTGAGTCTTGTCAGCTTTGATAACTGCCTCATGAGGAATCTAAAGTTTGAAAGTTAAGAGACCCAGACTTCTATCCACAGAAAAGGGATGTTCTGAGCAGAGAACTTCTTGGAGAGAAAAGATGTTCTCTGCATCCATAGACTCAGTGAAGGCCATGGCAAGAAGAAACAAAAGTTGTTGACCTTGCTCCTTATTATTATAGTGAATATGCAGTCCATGCTTGATGGGAATGAGGTTTTCTATCCCATAGCTCCAAATTTTGTTTTCCTTTCAGTGGAACTCAGGCTACAAAATATCAATATATGTCTGGAGGAGACTGCGTAGGAAGGACTGTGCGGGACAAAGGTCATTAGGATATCAGCTAATTGTCCCAGTGGCAACACTAATTTCAGTTCCTATTCAAGAAGAGTCCAAAACATTGAGTGACACTGAGTTGGATGGGCTTTATGATCCTCATAGAAGGCATAGAATTTAGTGGAATAGGGACTAGACCTCTCATGGCATTGGTAGAGGGTGAGAAAATTCACTCTACCAGTGCAGATCTGTACCTTATCTGCAACGTACAACCTTAGAGAAATACCTAGAGAGGTCAAGTAACTTGCCCAGGATCATAAGGCTAGTATGCTTCAGAGGAAGGACTTTAACCCAGGTTTCCTTTGCTCTAAAGTCAGACCTGTCTCCATTATACTATGCTTCCTATCAGGATTCACTAAATAGAGAAGAAAATTGAATCCGTCTCTAATAAGCTATTGCAAGCCTATTTATGTTCTCTATATTTCTTATAAGTTCACATAAATCCATTTGCACTTTATACATGTTTTGTGTGGCAAAATAGGCTGTTCTATGCCTAACATCATTGTTACCATAAGTGCTTTTACAGGATCTGTTACCTATTTTTGTGGAAATGTAGACTCTAATTACAAAGCAGTTATGGTTTAAGATTTCCCAGAGTTAAATTGTAGCTGGTGGCATAATGAGACAAACAAAAACTTACTTTTTAAGGTAACCTCCCAAGATGTGACCTGTGTGAGCCCAGAATTTTAAGGGTGTTGGGTCCTACATTATATGCCCTAGTGCTGCTTTGACCCACTATTACTTACTGTTTCAGAGGGAGATGAAGATGTATGTTGTGAGTGAATAGTTATGCAGAAACAGCTGGTAGTGCAGTGGATGGATGGAATTCTGGGCCGGAAGTAAGGAAGACTTGAGTTCAAACGTGGTTTCAGACACTTACTGGTTGTGCAACATTTGGCAAGTCATGTAACTTTTGGTAAGTCATGTAACTGTTGTTTTTCTCAGTTTCTTCAACTATAAACTATAAAATGGGGTGAGAATAGCACCTACCCCCCAGGAACTGTTATAAGGATCAAACGAGAAAATATTTCTAAAGCATTTAATACAGTGTCTAGTATGTAGTAGATGACATAGAGATGCTAGCTATTGTAATGATAATTATGATTATTAATATTGTTTTGAGCAGCTAGGTGGTACAGTAGATAGAATCTCAAGCCTGGAATCAGGAAGACTTATTTTCCTGAGTTCACATTAGGCCTCAGACACTTGACCCTGGACAAGTCCCTTAACACTGTTTGCCTCAGTTTCCTCATCTGTAAAATGAACTGGAAAAGAAAATAGCAAACCACTCCAGTATTTATGCCAAGAAAACACAAATGACATCACAAAGGGTTGGACACAACTGAAGACAACTGAAAAATAACAACAACATTATTATTTTCCTCCTTGCTCAACTATAAAGTGGGGATAATCATTACAACTACTTTATAGGCTTGTTATGGGAATCAAATGAGGTATATATAAAAACCAAAACAAAACACTCAGCATAGTGCCTGGAACATAGTAGGCATGATATTAATGCTTTATTAAATTTATTAAAATAAATCCTTTATTTCTTTCCCTGGCAGGAGATTGCATTGTCTTTCACTCCTTTCTTCTGCCCCTCCCAGCTAAAGCATATAAGCAACAGGTGCATATTTTCTCAAGATAGGTAAAGACAATTCTCTATAGATCTCCAACATTTTGGCACCAACTTCCTGATACAAGGTGAGAGTAAAAAACTGGTTCCTTCCCTCCTTTCCCCAATTATTCTCTCCCTCTTAGGCTTCTTTAGTTTCTCCCAGATACTAGCACCACTTATCCCTCCATCCCCAGGGTGGACAGGGTAGTGTTTTCTTCTGTTACTCAAATGGAAAAAGGAAGAAATAAATATCCTAGCATCTATTTATTGAATTATAGATGATGTAGCCAAAAACTACTCTTCCCCAGCTGACAAATTTGGATAAGCTACTTGTTTTAGAAGGCTACATTTGCTTAGTGAGTTTCTTAACCAATTACCCATTTTATTAAAATTGGAATTTGTAGAGGCTAATGTATATTTAAAAATAATTTTTGCTGAAGTCCAGTGTCAGCCCTGGTTTATCTATAACCTTGCCTATCATCATTTTCTCAAAGATAAACAGATGTAACACAGTGCTATTTTCCCCAGCTAAAGGCTATTGAAAGATGATTCCCTCTTTGCCCTGGATCCTAACAATCCAGCTGTGCCCTGACAGAGGTGATTCTAACCAGAAGATGGCATACATTCCACAACTGGAATAGGACTTTGGGACTCCATCTGCCAGTTGCTGTGGGATGAGAATTCTGATTGGGGCTGACAGAGAGCCACTGCTAGCTGCTGATTCATAAACTGTGCTGCATTAAAATAACCAGCCAGTTTTGTCTTACTGCCTCTGCTGAACATGTTACATGCATCTGACAAGGTCATTTGCTTAATGAAAAAAATATGTGTGATTTTCTGAACTCGGCTCATCTCAGAACCTTGAGGAAGGGCCACCCTAAATATTTATCCTCCTCCAGCTCAATTCCCAATGGGCATCAGCAGCAGTTCACATTAAATGATTTAAGAGAGGAGATTCTGATGTGACACAGTGATAAGCAGCTTTTAAGAAATTCAGGATAAAGATTATCATCATCTCGTTATTTAAAGGATTCACTGGTTTGGGAACAGGAATCTTGGCCTGGAGAGCACAATAGTGACCACGGGGCTTGCATTTCTCTAGTTTGGGTAGAAATGATCTTAAGACAGAAAGAAGCTGGAAAGTGTCCCCGACTTTAGCTCCAAGCCACGGAACAAACCCACAGGCACTGGAACTGGATTTGTTTTCATGAAAACTCATCAGGATTTACAAACAAACTCAAACTGAAACTGCATACAAATAAATTATTTATGTTTCAGCTACTCCTCCTCATTGTCAATCTGTTTCTTGAGGGTGTGTGTGTGTGTGTGTGTGTGTGTGTGTGTGTGTGTGAATAATTATAAAAGAGGAAAGGCATTAAGTATATTTATTCCTATATTTCCCATTGCCTTTTGTACCCAGGAACTAAACATCAGGAAAGTACATTAGTCTTAAATGGGCAGAAAATCCAGAGGGAATGTAAACCCACCTTGGAAAGCAGCAAGTTCATGATTGTCCAAAAAGGGCATATCCCCAGCTGGTGAGTGAAGGGCAAGAAAAGCCATGGAGTTTGGCCTTCTGGTTTGAGGAAATGACTTTTTCCATGTTGAAGACTGTGAAACTCCTGATGCTGGTTAATGAACAAGTCAAACCCACGCTGAGAGGTCTATGAGAACATGATTGGATTTCACTTTTCCTGCTCTCCTGCCCTGACAGTGCAGTAGCCTGTGGATCTGGGTAATAAATCACAATTCTCATTATTATTCCCTGTTAGAATGGTCATGCTCTCAGCCTTCTCTACCACCATTCAGAAAATTTAGCCTTTAAAAAAAAATCTCTCTTTATAAAACTAAAGTACAGTTTCCACTATAGTGATTTACATATAGTTTGATTTGTTTGGGGGTACATTCATGGTTTGCTGACTTTTATCAGCTGAAATGAAAAGGTCTTCACCACAGATGTAGTACAGTCTACAAAGTATCATAATTAATACAAAGCTGTTTTTCAGTGATCAATATAACTGGTAATTCTTTACCATCTCTCTTGAACCATCAACCTGTGCCATTCCACCAAAACCAAAGGTGGCCATGATTATATCTGTGGGAGGACCCTTTTACTGGTGGATAATCATTTTGATAGCTCAACTTAAAGTGAAGACTAGTTTCAGTTCATAGCTCGTTATGAATATGCATGCTAGGTAATCATTTAATTTGTGGGGAACAGTTAACATTTCACAAACCCCATCAGTTTGTCAGAGTTTGTTTACTGAGGAAGATTAAAATGAAATCTATCTCCTCATAAGCAAAGGCTGAAACATCCAGTGATATCTCTCCAAATGAGGAAGGTTTCTGATATAACGTTTCCCCCACATGCAAGGAAAACTCTGCCTTCCCTCTTTTTGTTCCTCTCCAGAAGAAAATAAATAAAATCTTGATGGAAACCAATAGAAAACCATACCCTGGATGCACCATTAAGCTTTACATCCTAAATCCATAGAAATAGCCCATGCAGAGGTTTGACGTAGGAGTTTTAGAAGGTCATTGGGCTTGTGTGGAGAATATAGAATACAGTATAATCACTCTTTTTGTTTTGTTTTTTTCCCTTGACTCACATCACTCCATAAAGGAAGATTTTCTAGAGTAAGGGAAAGAAACAATGGCAATTGATCCTAAAAATCTAATTATAATCACATGAAAAGGTAAATAAGAATGAATGGACAGAGTCCTGAGGAGGACTTAAGTCAAAGGAAAGAAAAAGTGTGATGCATTGAATAGAATTAATCTTTATGAAATTAGTTTCTAAGAAAAATTGATTGTTTTTATTTCTTTTTAATCTGACCTGTGATCTCATTGATTAGAGAATTCCCAGAGGGGAAATCCCCTCCTTCAGTACAGGTCAATATTTGCTTTGCAACTTCTGTTCTTAGAAGGTTGCCTAAGGCACTGAGAGGGCAAGAGACATACCATCTGACACAGAAAATATATGTCCAAGGTGGGATTTGAACCTAGGTCTTCCCAACTGCAAAATTTCCTCTCTGGGCATTATTTCATGCTTTCATGTTTAATTTACAATATTGGAACAGATAAGGTCAGAACATGTACAAAATTTAGACATAAAGGGTGATACCATAAGCACATTAGGAGAACAACAGATAGTTTACCTGTTAGATCTGTGGAGCAGAGAAAAAATTATAAACAAACAACAGATAGAGAAAATTATGAAATGCAAAATGGATAATTTTTATTACATTAAACTAAAAAGGGTTTGCACAAACAAAACCAATGCAACCAAGATTAGAAGGAAAGCAGAAAAGTGGGAAACAATTTTTACAGCAAGTGTTTCTGATAAAGGACTCATTTCTAAAATATGTAAAGAACTGAGTCAAATTTATAAGACTACAAGTCATCCCTCAATTGATAAAATGGTGAAAGGATATGAACTGGAAGTTTTCAGGGGAAGAAATTAAAGTTATCTATAGCCATATTTTAAAAAAAGCTCTAAATCACTATTGATTAGAAAAATGCAAATTAAAACAACTCTGAGGTGCCACTTCACACCTATCAGATTGGCAAACATGACAAAACAGGAAAATGACAAATGTTGGAGAAGATGGGGGAAAATTGTGACACTGAGGCATTGTTGATGGAGTTGTGAACTGATCCAACAGCTCTGGAGAGTAATTTGGAACTCTGCCCAAAGGGCAACCAAACTGTGTATTCACTTTGATCCAGGAATACCACTACTAGTTATGTACCCAAAGAGTTCATAAAAAAGGAAAATAAGGACCTATATGTACAAGAACATTTATAAGAGCTCTTTTTGTGTTGGTAAAGAACTGGAAATTGAGGGAATGCCCATCAGTTGGGGAACGGCTCAACAAGATGTAGTATATGAATGTAATGGAATACTATTGTGCAGAAATTATGAGCAGACAGATTGCAGAAATATCTAGAAAGACTTATATGAATTGATGCTATACTGAGTGAAGTGAGCAGAATCAGGAGAAGCTGTGTCTATTTGATTAAGTAACTGATTAGATGACTGAAAAACAAAGCAAATCAACTGAATTAGCTTCCCCCCAGACAGTTGTTTCTTTACCTTGCTAAGTGAGAAATAATGGTCCCTGCAAATAGCCATATTTAGGCATCTAGCCTGTAACCTGTCTTCAATTATGATGTATTATGATGCAGGAAAAAAAAAAGGAGGGGGGCGAATTAAATGGAAGGAACTGAGATTTTTGCTAAGCTTAAAATGCCATATTTTACAGAATAGAATTTTAAGGGGAATACTGGTTTCATGACCTGAGAACAAGTGATAAAATAGATTTGAAAAGTACTTAGGAAACTATTAAGGAATCATGGACCCATGATTAACACTTGCACATTTTAATTTCTTTTATTGTTCAACAGTCATAATATTTTTCCAACATTTTAAAATGTATATAGTATTTTATTTTTTTCAATTACATGTAAAGCTAGTTTTCAACAATAATTTTTTGTAAGATTTTGAGTTCCAAATTTTTCTCCTTCCTCTTCTCCCTTTCCCATAAGGCAAGTAATCTGATATAGGGTATACATGTGCAATCATGTTAAACATATTTCCATATTAGACATGTTGTGAAAGAAACCAAGCAAAAGAAAAAAAAAACATGAAAAAAATTCCAAAGAAAGTGAAAAAATATGCTTCAATCTGCATTTAGACTCCATAGTTCTTTCTCTGGATATAGGTAGCATTTTTCATCATGGGTCTTTTGGAATTGTCTTGGATCATTGTATTGATGAGAAGAGCTAAGTCTATCCTAGTTGATCATCAAAAAGTATTGCTGTTACTCTGTACAACATTCTCCTGATTCTGCTCTCTTCAGTCAGCACAGCATCAGTTTTCACTAATCTTCAATCTCTCCCCTTCTATTTGTTGATTCCCAGCTTGCTACAAAGGTGCCCAAGTCCTCCCATCATCAAAAACCTATTCCATGACACAGTCATCACTTTTCATGATTAAACTTCTTGAAAAGGCTGTCCATAATAAGTTGCCACTTCTTTTCCTCTCTTTTTTAAAAAATTATTTGTCTTATTCTGAACTAAAGAAATAAAACAAGCATTTCCATAACACAGCAGAATAGGGGAAAAAAGATGATTATGTATGACCCTGCAAATCTCCTATGTACAATTTGCTATTCTTTTTAAATATACAATAAAGTTATTATTCTCTTCTTAATTCTCTGAAGTCTGGCTTCAGACCTCATCATTAAATTAAAACCACTCTCTTCCAAGTCAGCAATTATCTCTTAAGTGGCAAATCTAATGTAATAGCCTTTTCTCAATGTTCACCCTTCTCTGTCTCTTTATAGTCTTTGAGACTTCCTGTCACATGCCTCCTTTAAATTCTCTAGCTTTTCACAACATTGCTCTCTCCTGGTTCTCATCCTACATGTCTGGCTGCTCCTTCTCTGTCTCCTTTGCTGAATCTCCACCCAAATCGTGCCTGAGAAAGATAGGTATCACCCAGAGGTCTGTCCTTGGTTCTCTTCTCTTTTTCTTCTAAACTATTTCAGTTGGTGATCTCATCAGCTCTCATGGTTTTAATTATCATATCTATTCACATGACTCTCAGATCCACTGTCCAGATCAGACCGCTCTCCTAACTTCCAGACTTGCATTTACGTCTGCTGATTGGGCATCTAAAATTGAATATACTACAGATATTTTAAACTCAATATGTCACAAACTGAACACATTAAAATCTTCCCCTCTTTCTAACTTTCCCTGTTAGTGTCTAGGGCTCCAGCATCCTCTCAGTCATTCAGGCTCAAAACCTTTAATGCTTCTTTCTCACACTATTTCCTGTACGCCAGCTGTTCTCAACCTGTGGGTCGCTACCCCTTTGGGGGGTTGAACAACCCTTTCACAGGGGTCACAGGAGTCACCTAAGACCATCAGGAGACCATCATATTTCCCATGGTCTTAGAAGTCGAGACACCGCTCCTCTATCTGTCTCCAGACAGGTCTGCCCACATCCAGATACGCCCACATATGAGTATTAAAGGGTCCTGGCATTAGGAAAGTTGGGAACCATTGTTGTATTGCCAATTTATTGCCAAGTTGTATTGATTCTGTTTTAGCAATATCTCTTACATATGCCCCCTTCTCTACTCTGACATTCTCACTGCCCTCGTACAGATAGGCTCAAATTATGTCACACCTGGACTATTGGAATTGAAATAGTCCTCTGATGGGCCTGCCCACTACAAGTCTCTCTATATTCCTGTTTGTCCTCTATTCAGCTATCAAAGTGATTTTCTTAGAATGCAGGTTTATCATGCCATTTCCCTCCCTCCCACCACCATTTTAATAAACTACAGTGGCTCCTTGTTACTCCCAGGATCAAATATACAATTCTTGGTTTAGCTTTTAAAGTCCTTAAAAAGGCTGGTTTCTTTCTACCTTTCCAGACCTATTATGCCTCTTATTACACCAGTAACACTGGTCTCTTTGTTATTCCTCACACATGACCCTTCCTCTCCTGCCCCCAAGCATTTTCACTGGTTATCTCCCATACCTAAACGTCCTCTTTGTGGAGTCTTGGCAGGAATCTGATAATTGTGCATCAAAGTCAGCTAGGCAATGGAACTTTATGTCACAAGAAGAGTCAGAAAAGTCCTCTAAAATTCAAGGAGAGCCTGCAATATGCGAAGTCAATAAGGACAAGATACTGAGGCAACAAAGCTATAAATTGGAGCAAGGTACATGAATTCTGATAAGCAGGGAATGGAGAGAAGAAGAGTAAAGGGCAAAAAAAAACCGATTGTAAATTGAATTTCTATTTAAGATCTTGCAATCAATATCTAAAGGCAGCTTTTCTATGCACTATGGCTTGGCAGAAATCTGCTCATTGTAGAAAACTAGCAATATATTTGGAGACAGGGCCATGAAAAAAGATAGCAAAGTCTACTTTGAGCACTTGATAATGGAAACCACCCCCATGTGCAATTAACCAGCACTGAAAATGGGCAATGTGCCAAGGCAACTAACAAGTACTATTGAAAACAATGATAGAAAAATGAATATCTTGCTTACATAAGGTATCAAGAATAAAGGGAAATTGCCAATTATCTACAAAGAGTGAAGTGTGTTTTTGTTTCTTCCAGGGCCATACTATTTGTACATGAGTGTAGGAGGGGTTGAAATGACATACAGGAAAGATCCTAGGGGTGAAAAAACTGGAGCTCCCCTGAAACCTTCTAAGGGCTCCAGGGACATGATGACTCAACACTTTGGAGGTTTGAAGATGTCAAACTTCCTGGCTGCTTTCACCTATGTGATAACTCATGGCTGAAAAGCCTTTGCACTCTGAGATGACGAGTGCCCTTATCAGCTAGTAATCTGGAAACCCTAGACTCCATGCATATTTAAAAGAAAGTGACCCCAACATCAATATTCTCTTCCCTTCCAATTATGATCATGTCAGATAATTCCCCACAAAGTGTGGGGAAATAGAACAAGTTATCTATCCCTGCACGTCTACCTCCAGTCCACCGAGAGCACATGGCATCTAAAGTATATGTGTTGCTTAGGCAAGCCTGAGCCTAGGTTTTGGGTTGCTTACTTTATGTTTGTCCTTTCCTGATTTTAGGTGAATGAATTTCTATCCTGAGATGAATATGTCACCACCTTGTGAGTCTGAGAAACCCAGAGGTCCAGATTCATTTTAGTTAGAGTTGGCTGGGCCCCTTGCATCAACACCAGGTATTTTTACCTAATGGAGAAAATGGTGAAAGGAATGGAAGAATGCCTCTCTCCTCTGTAGGCTATCAGAAAGAATAAAATGTCCCATGAAAGAATGAAGGAAATGTTTAAAAGGGAGTACAAAAGGGGAAAAAGAATGAAAAGCATCAAAGTTTGGAGTATAGATTTTAAGCAATGTTAGGATGGAGAAAACAAGAATGTATAGAGAAGAATACAGAACAAATAGAAAAAAAGGCCATTGAAGATTTACAGTTAGTTAATAATTACTATGGGTTTTCTAATAAAGAATGGAACTGCTCCATGGGAGGATGAAGAAACTTTGTGTGCTTCGAGGAATGATAACATGCATTCACAGATGCAGATGGAAGATTGGTTGTAAAGCACTCATCAGTGGAAGCAGAAAGTTCTTGTGGTGGCTGGTGACTCCCTGCTAAAGGATACCGAGGCAGCTATACAGTATGTCAATACGATATGTAAACCTGAAATGAAGAATACAGAGATAAATTGTGTGATCTGGTTATTGGATATTTTAAAGGGCATGGATACGTGAAATAGAGGACAACTCATTGAGAGAAAACTGAATAAATTTGCAATCATTTCTGTCACTATTCTCAGCACAAAGAAATCAATTTAGATTCTCATATCTGATATGCTACATGAGGAATTAAAGATGGAAATTAAAAACAATAAAGGCCAGAGAAACAACCAAGCCATAGCAAACACATGTAGAACTTCATCCTAAAGGTGACACGATTTTAAAAGCATTTTGGAACTGATTTTCTTTCTTTCTTTCTTTTGCTTTTTTTGGAGGGCAATTAGGTTTAAGCAACTTGCCCAAGGTCACATGGCTAGTTTGTGTGTGTGTGTGTGTGTGTGTGTGTGTGTGTGTGTGTGTGTGAAGTGTCTGAGGTCAGATTTGCACTCAGGTCCTCCTGACTCCAGGGCCAGTGCTCTATTCACTGTACCATCTAGCCGCCGCAGGAACTAATTTTCAAAACATCTCAAAAATATCATATAATTGGAAGAAAAAATCATGGATGTTAAAAAATAAAAATGTAAAAGATGTAATTGAGAGGAATAACAGAATCTATAAGAAGCTTTAAGAAATACTATACACAATCTAGCCCAGCCTATACTTGCGCAAGAATTCTCTCCACAATATCCTTAACATGGCATCATCCAGATTTGCCTGAAGACCTCTTATGTGAAGGAACACCCTACCTTGGAAATCTGTTCAATCATTATATGACAGTCTATACTAGCCAGATAACCCTCTTCTGGCTGTCTCCAAATTGTCAGTCAATTTTTTTTTTGAGGGGGAAAGGCAAGGCAGTTGGGGTTAAGTGACTTGCCCAATGTCACACAGCTAGTAAGTATATCAAGTGCCTAAGGCCAGATTTGAACTCGGGTCCTCTTTACTCCAGGGCTAGTGCTCTAGCTGCCCCCCCCAATGTCCTTCTTAAAATGTGATGCCCAGATGTGAACATAATATTCAATATGTGATCTAGACAGAGCTGAGCATAGAAGGACTCTCCCATTCTATAATTTGAACACTATGTGTCTCTCAATGGTGTCTCATATCTTGCCTTTTCTGATTACTAGTTTGCACTATTGGCTCATGTTATCTTGAAGGTCCCCCAAAATCCTACATTTTTTTTTTGGTAACCATCAACTTATATAACTACTTTTTTCATTTTTCCTAAAATAACTATGAGAATAATCTAATCATAAGTTTGGATAAAAAGCATAATGTATAAAGATATGAAAAGACAGAATTTTGCAGAAGATTCTTTTCTACAGCAGACACAAGTTTGTATTCACACCATTGCTGCAACGCTACTGGAGATGGAAGATTTCATTGCGATTAGTTTCTGTTGAGAACAAAAATTAGTTTGACTTGGTAGATGGAAATAAGTTTTAAAGGCTCTTGGTCAACAAGGTATCTCAATTGCATATATTCATTAATACCATACAAGATTCCTTGATGAATATACCTACAGAAATAATTCTGATCAGTGATACTTTGCTTGTCAAAATTGAGCAAAATGCAACATAAATCAGAGATATATACTCAATAACCATTTATTAAGTACCTACTGTGCATCAGGCACTTTGCTGGACAGTGAAGATGCAAAAATAAAGAACCGATGCTTACTTGAAAAGAATTTATATTCTAATGTGGAAGACCAAAAGACAGACAGACAAATTAAAATAAACAGAGAAAATATATACAAATTAATGAAAAGTACTTAAATATAAGGTAGTTTGGGAGAGAACATATTCGCAGTATGGGGAATCAGGAAAGGTTTTGTGGAAAAGACAGTAATCGAGCATCGTCCTGAGAGAATATATTTTGTGACATAGAGGTGAGGAAGGAGTAGATTCTAGGCCTGGAAGAAGGCTAGTGCAAAGTCAGAGACAGAACAGGAATTGTCACATAAAAGGAACAAAGAAAAGTCAAGTTTGGTTGGTTCACAGAGTTTGGAAAGGGGAGTAACACAGAACAATGTCAAAATAATAGTTGGGGCAAGGTTGTAAAAGTCTTTGAAAGTTATCCTAGTGGTAATAGTAAGCCATTATTATTTTTTTTTTTGCTTTTTGTTTTTTTATTTTTTTTATTAATAATAAATTTATTTTATTAAATTTTTTTT
>CM053580.1:382078912-382094476 GCA_028627135.1 Pseudochirops cupreus | reverse complement strand
AACATGACTTAATTAGTTTTTTAAATGGCATTTACATTGGTATATTAAAAACAGTTGATAGAAAATAACTCTCCCAAAGTTGGAGACATACTTTCCTTTTAAGTACATAAAGGATCCACTTAAGATGAATTCCAGGGGAAAGTGGGTTCAGGTAAAGAGATAACATGTGGCAAAGGGGCAATTCATAGCTCCTGGGTTATGGAAGGCATTTTCTTCCTCTCATGGGTCCCTCACAAAGTTCCCTTTAAGCCTGGTGTAGGCTTCTGCATGGGTTCTTACAGACTCATAAAACTTCCATTCCTCAGTACGTCCAGTTTCTCTAAGGCACACAATGGACAAACTGCTGCCAGCTGGCCCTAGTCATTCCAGAGTTAGTGCTAGGATGCCAATAAGAAGACCAAATCCTCCAGGTTCTTGAGAATGCACAAGGTCTCCTCTGGTTAAGGGATCCGGGAAGGAGACAAAGACCTTTCTTTCCTACAAACTGTGGGGAATGAAAAGCCTGAGAGACAGTTTTGGGGTAATTAATAATCAATTCATTAATTAGGCTAGCAAGAATCAATAAATTGGTGATCAATGGTTTCTCAGTAACCAATGACAAAACCATGGAGATCCCTGAATGATCAAATACTTTGGAAAAGGAGGTGCACCTGACAGGTGAAAATCAACACTGACTAGTGAACAGTTGATGATGGGGTAGACATAGTAATGAGGAGGTGGGCTAAAAGTCTTTAGTCCCTCCTGCTGAAAATGTGACTTGATCATGCCACTCAGCGGCCTCTAGGAACCTGGCCAAAGGAAATCATCTCTACACAGACCACTCTGGTTGGTTTTCTCCTTCATAAGATGGCTTCCCGTAGACTTTAAATGGAGGGGTACATTGCCAAAGGTCTAAGGGCAAGAATTTACCCAAATTAGATTCTGATTATAAGGTTTTCTAGTTAAGGGGAATCCCAGTAGCAGAGTATGTCCTCAGAGGATTTGGGCAATCTCATCTACCAGCAATGTTCTTCAAAGACTAACTGAATGACTTGCAAGGGTTGGTCCCTGAATGAGGAAATAGAAAGGAAAACCTCAATCTTAATTTAATTATTGGTTATTAATGTAATAGAAAAATAATCATTTATCTCAAAACAATTTCTTTTTGTGGAAAGGTTGGACCTGCTGCTCCCACCGATGAGTTGGCCTGTCTCTTACATACAGAAATTCTAACTGGATCACAATTTATATGAGGTCCAGAAGATGCGATTGAGTCTCTTCAGGCTGTCCTAATACACTTTCTATATAATGTCATTTCATTTCATCCTATGGCTTTCAGTCTTTCCAAATTGAAAAGGATCTCACTCATCTAATTTAATGACTTTATCTGATTGATTTATTCAGTAGAAGGGTTTTTAACCTTACTAAGGCTATGGCTTTAATGGGGGTGGATTGACTGATTGTAACCAGCTTATCACAATGTGCTATCTTTACAAATTAGTCTAATTTTCCTTATTTCATGCCTGAAGTTGTAACACACGACTTCAGAGTTTTTTAGCCATTATCACAAATTCACACTGGTGAGCAAAGCAGTCCCCAAGTGTGTAATATAGTATGTAATAAATTGTTACAGTATCTTGCATTTGAGATCCTTAAAATGTTTGTTGAATAGGATTAATTTTTTTTTTTGAAGAGAGAGCAGGGGAAGCTATTGGCATGAGTAGCTGAACAGAAAATATAAGGTTGTTATAATTCATTATCACATAGGGAGACAGCAGAAGCTACTAGTGTCATATAAATGAGACTATATCCTAATAAATATTCAAAATGCATAAACTATTTTTCCATCCTGGACCTTTGTTTCTAATCTCTTAAGTAAGGCAAAAACTAGAAAAAGTAGGGGAAGAGAGGCTTTTACCAATTTAACTTTTTCTTCATTCTCACCGTTGATGCAAATCTGAGGAGTTGGCGGGGGGAGGCAATTCCTTGTGCATCATTATCAAAGAGGTTTGCCATCAAATTCACATAAAGGGAAACAGTTCTATTGAATCACTTTCATATCAATAACAATCTTCTTCTAATTCCAGCATCACTCAAAGGGAAAATGTCTAGGGTTTTTTTTTTTGAGTTCATAGACTAGTAGCTAATGACAATGATTTTCCATGTTAGTTGCACGAAAATTGCAAGAAAAAAATAGTCTTAAGAAAGCCTTCTCTCAGAAAGTCATAGCTGTGATTTTTATCACCATCTGTATTGTTTCTACATATCAATGCATATCATAACCACGTGAATCTAAATCATTTGCTGTACAGCATTAGCCATTTGAGTTTTTATTTATTCATGCTATTAACTCTGGGTTCCTACACAAAATTCTAAAAAGGCAGTATTTCTCCAACTCCTTTCCCTTATTCCTACAGCTGCCTTGTAACCATGTCCGCAGAGATGAAAGGATATTTCAATTCAAGCATCTCCAAGGATTTTGGAGATCCTTAGGTGGTAATCACACCGATCTTCCTGCAGTTTCTACCATTGTCTCAAAATCAGGAATCTTATGTCTTTAGGGGAAGCAATCAAAAGTAACTTTGAGTTTAAAATAGGTTTTAATTTCCAGTGTACTTTGAACCAAAGAAACGATTTCTTGTCTTTTAACTATCCATAGCAAAATAACTATGTTGAAAATGTGATTCTTGTTAAATGAAGTACACATATCAAACGACAAATGTTTGTGAATGACTTAAAAAAGCATGCCTTAGACTAGTGCTGTAACATTCCCCTTACATAACAACACATCCTTTTGATATATACTATTTCTTTCTCAATTTTGAGTTTCTTTTTGACACTAAATTTCTTGTTGAAAAGTATGGTGTTGACTTCTGTCTCATGACCAGTAAGACAGTACATAGGTAAAATTCCCCCACCTATTTCACCCTCCTGAGCCTCACAAAAAATAAATTATGAATCAGATATGAGGGGGACTCCCTTTCCACAGCTGCCACAAGCTCTGCCATGCCACCACTCCTTCTCACCCTAGGACTGCCACCCAAGACTGTGACCCATATCCAAGCAGGGCAAGGCAAGAGAATCCTGCTTCAGTGCCAGCAAAGAGATCCCTGCAATTGTCCTATGATCAGACACCACTGTGGGCCTGGAGCTCTGGAAGCAGCTGCTGCTGCTGCTGCCATTGCCACCTCTGCTGTTGCAGGGCTGGGGCCAGACCATGCTCTTCTCTCACCCAGATCCAACAGAGTTTCCCCACTCACCTTTTACTTTGTCTTCAGCATTTGTGGGTTGAGAAGTCTGGAAACAGCCACAACTGCCAGTGATTCAGTCCCCTAAGGCCTGCCCCGGCTTGGTCTGTACTGGCCGGTCCCTCGCAGGACTGCACCTCTCCTAGTCTGGTGTGATAGACCCTTCTCTTTGTCCTACTAGGCTGTCTTCACTGGAGATTTATGCCACTCTGTCATTTTTAGGTTCTGTAGCTCTAAAATTTCTTTAGAGTCATTTTTTTACAGGTATTTGGAAGCGATTGGAGGATGAACTCAAGCAAGTTCCTGCTTTTACTCATCCATCTTTGCTTATCTCCTCTGAAAAACATATTTTAACAAAATATTTAAAAAGAAAGAATTGATAGTGGCAGCTAGGTGGCACAGTGAATAGAGTACCGGCCCTAGGGAACCTAAGTTCAAATCCAGCCTCAGACTCTTGACACTTACTAGCCGTGTGACCTTGGGCAAGTCACTTAGCCCCAACTGCCCTGCTTTCCCCCCTGTAAAAAAAAGAAAGGATTGACGAGCTGAATATGTAATGAATGCTTTAGAAAATAAAGAAACATATCTAAAAAAGCATAAAAGAGATAATCTTGAAAATTATTTTTAAAAAGTAGATAAATTTTCTTTTTAAAATATTATTGTGGAGCTGTGAGCTGATCCATCCATTCTGGAAAGCAATTTGGAACTATGCCCAAATGGTTATAAAAATGTGCATACCCTTTGACCCAGCAATATCACTTCTAGGGTTATATCCCAAAAGAGATAATAAAAATGGGAAAAGGATCCACATATACTAAAATATTTATTGAAGTTCTCTTTGTGGTGACCAAGAGCTAGAATTTATGAGAAAAAAAAACTTGTTATAAATGTTTTCCCCAATTTCCTATTTTTGATTGTGTAACACCTTTTTAATTTCATATAATCAAAATTTTCCATTTTACTTTCCATGATCCTTTCTAGCTTCCTCTGTTCATAAATTCTTCTCTTACCTGTAAGTCTGGTGGGTAAATTTTCTATGTTCGTTTAATTTACTTATGACATCCTGAAACTTTGCTAAAGTTGTTAATTGTTTCAGTTAGGTTTTTAGTTGATTCTCTAGGGTTCACCATCATATTTTTTGCAAAAAGTGCTAGTTTTGTTTCCTCATTGCCTATTTTTATTCCTTCAATTTCTTTTTCCTGTCTTATTGCTATACTTATCATTTTTAATACAATATTGAATAATACTAGTAATAATAGACATCTTTGTTTCCCTCCTGATTGTGAAGACTTGAATAAATTGTATACATCTAAAAAAAGTCCTATCATTATATTCAGTGGGTAAAACATAGAAACTCTCTCAATAATTTAAGAGTTAAGTCCATATCTGTCATTTCCCTGTGGTCATTTGGTAGAATTATAAAAATGTTAGCAACAACAATAAATAAGAGGGGGACAGGGCATAAAGTAGGTGAAGTAGAGCTGAATCTATCCCTGTTTCCTGATGACATGTTTTTTCTTAGAAATTCCTAGACAATAAGCAATGTTTAATACACAAAGTTTAATAGCTTCAACAGAAAGCAGAATAATAAATGAACACAAAAATCAATTGCATTTCTGTATACCAATGACAAAATCCAGGAAAAAAATAGTAGGAAGGGAAATCTCATTCAAAATACCTACTAAACATATAGCATATCCAGGAGTGAATTTATAAAGTAACACTCTATAGATATAATTATAAAATTCCTATCAAACACATAAATGAGGTGGAACCCTCAGTGTTCATATCTGTGTCATGCATGCCAATATAACAAAAATGCTAACATTGCCTAAATTAATTTACAGATTTGGTATAATATGAATCAAACTGCCAAGGAACTATTCTACAGACTCAGACTGATAGATGGAGACAATCCCTTTGCGGCAAACAAAGGATCATAGTGCTTGACATGTAATAATTGCTTAATTAATGATTTTTAATTAATTGATTGATCCAAAATTTTAATGAAATGTTTTGTAAGAAAAGAGAATTAGCACTTCCAGATCTCAAATTAGATTATAAAATAGTAAGCTATTTGGTATTGATTTCAAATAGAAAAGTAGATCACTAGAACAGACTAGGTGAAGAAGAATCAAACAACTGAGCTCAGTGACTGAGTGTCCAACAAATCCCAAAACATAAATTACATATAGTAGAACTCCCTATCTGACAAGAATTTCTGGAAAACTAGAAAGCAATTTGATAGAAATTAGATTTAGACCAACACTCTATATTCTATACTAAAATAAATTAAAAATAGATATTACATGATATTGAAGTCATATATGAAATAACTAGAAGTATTCATAGCTATAGCTGGGGGTGAATTTGTAACTAAACAAGAGGAAGATGTAATCATAAAAGATAAAATTGATGATTTTATTTGTGAAAAGGTTTTGCACAAAATTAATGTAACTAGAATAAAGATGGAAAAAATAAGCTGAAAAAAGTCTCTGAACCTCAGTTCTTTCCAAGGTCATAGCTTTGTGGCTTTCTCCTAGTTACTAGGCAAACAGGGCATGCAAATGAAAAATATTTGTCCTTTCAAACTTCAGCCTTGAATCACCATAAGAGCAGGCCCATTGGGAAAGTGTAAAGCCCTAGAAGAGTTAAAACCAAGCTAAAATGCTCATACAATTATTTTTGGAAATAAAAGGCAATATTTTTCAGAACTACAATGCATATCGATTACTACATATAAAATAGGGTCTATGGGTTTGTCAAATAAATTGAACTACTTGTTCCTGTTATTAAAATAATTTGAGATAAGATTATTCAAGCACAACTAAAAAAAAACTTGAACACAAAAATCAATGTAATCCATTCTAGAGATATAATTTAAATACCCATTATCAAGGGCTGATCACAATAGCTCCATTTGTACCAAAACACTTGCTGCTCTTAATTTCATCACAAAACTTCATATTTTAACATCATGAAAATACTGAATTAGATAGACACAGTGAGAATCCAGAAATTGATTTCTGATGAAACTTCAAGGAAAAATGGCAAGAGCAGACAGAAATCTAAGGGAGACAGAAAATGCTACAGTGGACTAACAACATAATGCTAGTTTGGAATGGTAAAAAGAACACCACTAAGTCTTAAGAATCAGAAGCCTTTGATTTCCTGGTTCTTCATCAGTTACCTGATCGCGAAAAAGGTCAACTCACATCAAGCCTCACTTTTCTCATCAGTGATTTGAAGCTAGAGAAGTAATATGATATAATGAAGAGAAAGCTGGTCTCAAAGTTGGAAATAAGTGAGTTCAAGTCCTACTTAGAACACAGATTGCCTGTGTCATCCTGGGCATGACACCTCCCTTCTAAGAGCCCCTGACAACTCTGTAACACTGGAATTTGTCCAATAGGTGACCTTCTACACTAGTAGAGGAAGTTCCTTTCTGAGAGCTCTGACTTTGTGATTGTAGATCCCAATATTTATGAATAACACAGCAGGTAAAAAAAAATGAGGGTAATGATATTTCTATTCCCAACATTTCAGAGTTATTGTGCTAAATGAGTTTTTTAAACTTAAATTTCTATATAAATGTTAGCTATTATTATTTACCAACCATGGCAGTGCTGAAAAATGATGCCAATAGTATGTGAGTTTCTCTATTGTTTTAAAATAATTTTTCACATGATTTCATTTTGGATTTGAAATCTAATTTTCCTAGTGCAATTTCAAACGGTAGAGTCAGTTTACAGTATAAGGTTAATTTTTGCTCTTGTTCCAAGCAAAATAAAAGTGAAAGAGATGTATTTTGTACTGAAAACATGAATTCAACCACATTTGGGGAAAATGAGAACTTGTTGTAGACCAGCCAGTGCTGCCTTCACCTTTCCCCACCATCCTAAGTATTTTGTGGCTCAGAACTCTTTCCCAACCAATAGTTCATGAGCCACCAATGTATTTTATTTTCTATCAGGCAGGCAGATGACATTCTTACTATGTAACAATTATTTTAATTAAATAGAATGTAAATTAAATAGTATAACATTTACCTAAAAAGTCTTTTATTTTACTAAGTGAGATAAGAAGTATGTATAGTAGTATAAATATAAATATTTATATATTTTTTATATTTATAAAAATATAAAGGGAAAAAACCAAATAAATCGAAAGTGGTTAAATACATAGTACTTTGGGAGTGAAAGTCAGGAAGCATTTATGAAATGATCACTTTTTGCTATGTACTCATCACGCTAAAGTTGAATATACGAAGACACATTAAATACAATTCTACTCCTCCCCCCCCCCCCAAAAAAAACAGATCCTTTATTCAAGGAGGTAACATTTTAATGGGAGAGACAACATGAAAATAAATTATGTACAGTTTAATCATTAGGCCTTCTCAGCCCATTCACTCCTATGCTTTCTTTAACCCTGCTCATAACCAGTTAAGGCAGAAAGAACATTTCTGTCGTCCTTAGGATTCATAGTCAATCTCTGCTCATTTTGTACTTTAAGAACCCCCTAACCTATCCACACAGTATCTGACTACAATTCTGTGTTCTTCCTCAGTTATACGTCTTTACCGCTGTTTCTGGCCCTGAGCAGTGGCCAGAGCCTACCTGCTGTCACACTGGCAGCATCGTGTTTCACCACCTTCCTACTCAGACTTCCCCCTATTTCATGTTGCCCTGACTCCGATCTCTGTCTCCCTTCTGAAATATCCACATGATGGACCTCCCTGATAGTCTTCTGCTGCCTTGTCTGTTTTGGTATGTTTGTCCAGGTCCACCCCAGTCCATTCTGTGACTGACCAAATGTTAATTCTGACAGCACCTAAGTTCTCTCCAAGCAGAAGTTTAGAACTTTGTCTCAACATGGAGACATATTTCTTTGTCTTGCTACAAATCTTATTTTTCCTTTATTGTTTAGTATTATTTAGTTTATGTTGTGGGGTGGTTTTTCTGATGCAGGAAAATTAATTTTAGCTGACTGAAAAGTAGAAACTTACTTCTTTTATGTATTGACCTTTTAAAAACCAGATATATGTAATAGATCTGGTCAGTCTAATGTCATGGCCTCACTTTGATGGAACTGAAAAGATCTCTGCTGACTGAATGACATTATTTATCAGTAATGGAATCAGCTAGGTGGTATAATGGATAGAGCACTAACCTTGGAGTTTAGGGAAACCAATTCAAACTCAACCTCAGACTTAACCAAACTTAATAACCATATGACCTTGAGCAAATCATTTAATCTTTGCCTCAGTTTCCTCAACTATTAAATGGGGATAATAATAGCACTTACCTCCCAAGGTAGTTGTAAGGACAAAATTAGAATATTTATCAAGTACTGTAAAGTAGCTATTATTAACTGGATCAGTCGAATCTTTCTATGTGTTGAATGGCCATGAAAATCTTCCAATAACAACATCCTACCAAATTATATCAAACCGTAGTTATTCAGGTTCATAAAACTTACATTTTACACAAGGTCAGAGAGCTTGGAGTCCATAAAGGTAATACTAGGGTAGGAAAGAGATAGGGTCAGGAGACAGGTTCAAATTCTGTATTTAAAATGTATGCTTGTCTGACTCCAGGCAAAACATTTGATCCCTCTGTACATCAGTTTCCTCATCTGCACGTTGGAGGCAATATCATTTGTGCTAACTACCTCACAGAGCTCTGAAGAAAGCACTTTATAAACTTTAAATTTCATGGGTGTTATTAAGATACAATTCCAAATACTATCCATTAACATGCTTTATTCTAATGCCAGAGGCAGGAATCTCAAATGGCACCATGATTCTGTGAATGGAGGGAGTACAAACTTTGTATTCATTTAATGCTGATCAACTAACATTGAGAAAAGTATAAAAAGCACCATCTGTTACTGGTATGTTTTTTTGGGGGGGAAATAGCCACTTGTCTCATAACCAGGCTGTGATTTTTTCTGATTGATGCCCTTTCACTGCCTGATTTCTCATCTTGGTTTTAAACCAAATGCCTTGAGTACATCAGAGGAAAGATACTCCATAAAGGGAATATAGTAATAAGCCATCTCTGTCACTTCTGTTTTGAACTGAAATGAACAAGTACACAAAGTTGCAGAAAGCCAAATTGCTTTTTTGTCTAGAAAAAAAAGCCTCTATAACTTTTGGGCATTTGGGGCAAACTACAAAAAGATAATACACATTTATTTCATTCCTGCTTTATGTTCCAAATGACTCTGTTAACAAGCTGGAGGGTAGCATTCACCCAAAAAATCAATTTCCACCTATTATCTGGACTGGAAGTTAACAGCACTACTAAGCAGCTAATGCCCTAACATTTGCGGTGTTTTGGTCTCCAGGCACAGGAAATTTAAGAACCCCTCATGAATTTAAACTTGGACAGATCAACATTAATCCTGCCTCGCCAATGGTATTGCCCTGACCTTGAGTTCTGCTTCTAATAACGAGGTTCTCACCTTGTTGCTTGTGATCAAGCCCCTGCCTAGTTCCCTAGGATGCCTGTAACTATGTGAATTGGTGTTCCGCTTATTATCAGATTCAGTCTTTTTTAGGGGGTAGGAAGGAGTATTATGTCTTTGACCTACAACTTTAAATTCATAATTTTCTCATCTTAGGTTAATGCTTTAATGCTGTTTTAATCCTTTAATGCTGTTTTAAAATCACAATTGAAAAAAAATAAAAATTTCTAAATATCTACCACCGTATTGTTGTTGTGGAGTCATTTTTTCAGTCACATCTGACTCTTCGTGACCCCATTTGGGGTTTTCTTGGCAAAGATACTAAAGTGGTTTGCTATCTTTTTCTCTAGCTCATTTTACATATAAGGAAGCTGAGGCAAACAGTTTGTCTTCATAACACCCTAATAAAGTATCCCTTATAAAATAAATATTAGGCAAAACTCACCCACACATTAACTACATCTGACAGGGCATACAACATTCCTTACCCATAGTCACCCACCTTTCTTCTGAAATAGGTACATGACCTCATCTGTGTTCCTGGGAGAAGATCCATTCTTCTAAAAGGGTGAAACCATTTTAATGATGTTTTTGAGAAACTGAGAAAATTGCCAGAAGGCACCATGACTGATTTTTGCACTGGGTTTTTTTTTTCCCACGTGATTGATTTTTTTATACTTTCCTCTAAAATTTTTCCTCTAAAATTTATTTTCCTCTAAAAATACCTCTCAAATATGGTAATTTTTTTCACATTTTTTGTATACTATACAATAAAAGAGTCAGGTATCTACCATCATCCATGACTGGACCCTGTTTTTTATTTCAATCTGTACTCCAAAGAATAGTAGGAGGTTGGAATTCTGAGAGGTTTGGTGGGGTAGAAACACACAGGTACCCCTTGAATAGTAGTTTTCAAGGAGGGGAAATGTTCTCTAGAGATTTCATGATGTAGAAGTTAAGGGGAGCAATCATTAAGTCTACTAAGTCTTCTCTCATCTTAAGAGTATACTGGAAACTGAGGCACAGAGAAGTTAGGTAGATTACTCAGACTCAGAGTTCCACAGCGAGTCTCTAAGGTTATATTTTTGACTTGGGTCTTTCTGTCCAGGGCTTTATTCACTGAGCCACCCAGATGTCTTATATTACTAAGTGTCTTAAGGTGAAAGGCTTGGTAACTGCAAATGCAACTGTCTAGCTATTCATTTGCTGCCTCTATGCTAGGAAGTGGACAGATTGCTGATGTATTGGTAAAAGGCAATGGATACGGAGAATGGCCTTGGTATGGGCACTGACAGAACATGGCAAGGAACTCAAGAGTCTGGCGTGAAATAAATTAGAATAATTGGATTTATTTTTAGTTTGATTATAGAATTAAGCCCCTTTCTTTAGGAAAAGTTAGCCCTAACAGCTAAGCCAGACCAACATAGTCTCTTAAATCTAGGTTACCTGCAGATTTAGTGACTAGACTGATAAGACTTTATCATGTAGTAGCAGATAATTTAGAAGAATAAAATAATCACATCTATAAGATTTTTTTTAAGGCTAAGTTTTCCTTTCTAGCAGAAAGGGGAGTTGACCCCATGTTAAGTTCCCTTTTCTGGCAGCTAGAGAAAGGTTGATTAGACGTTTAGTTCCTCTTTCCATTCTTAGTGGATAAGCTCCCTGTCTCCTTCTGCTTTTCAAGCTAGAGCCTAAGTAGAGTGATGGAATCTTCTAACTAGTGATCAAAAGTTCCTCTTTTCCAGTATGCTTTCTGGTTACAAAAGGCACCACCTGTGGAGCAAGGACTTCTGGGGTAGGATTAAGAAAGCCTGGGAGAAGCTAATGAATCAGGTGACCTACCTTGTCCAATTGAATTATGTTCAAAACAAGTTTCTGTCAATTTTTTTATTCCTCTTTTCTGTCATAAAAATCAACTCTATAATTCACTTCTCCTCTCTGTCATCTGAGGAGTCAGATTTGATCTGCAAATACTAGCTTCGCAAATTACATCATAGATTCTCAGCAGCTGTCCTCAGTTTCCTTGTATTTCAGATAATTAATTTTAACACTTATGAGAAAACCTCCTAACAACGCACTTGACCAAAAGTGAAATGGGCTGTCTTTAGCCAGTAATGGGTTTCAGTTCATTTAAGACCTTTCAGCTAAGACTAAATGGATACTTTGGGGGGACAATAAGAGACAATAAGGAGAAACTCTGCTTGATTTGATACATCCCCTTCAAGCCACTTTTGTCAGAAGGGAACACCTCCCCCAGAGCTAAATATACACTACGGATCCTTGAAGGGGGAACATCTCCCATGTTGGAAATCCATGGTAGAGACAGAACTTTTCAGTTTTTCTTTTCAAAAGACCCAAATGAAAGTGAGATGGTTCCCAATATTCATAACTATAGACAATAAGAGGCCAAGGTAATTTGACCCTGCCTCACCCATCATAGGGAGGCAATTCCAGTAACAGCAAAATACTTGGTAGTTCATTAGGTATCATTTTACAATTTAAAATGTTTTCTTTAATCTACATTAATTTATTTGATCCTTATAAGAACTCTGGAAAGTTGTGTGATTTTCTATATTCTTTAAAAATGAGTTGAAGCAACCTACCCAATGTCACAAAACAAGTAGATGTGAGAGGCAGGTTTTAATTCTAGGTCACAGACTTCAGAGATAAAATAGATGTCATCTTTTCTAAACCTTTCATTTTACAAGGGAGAAAATTTAGACCAGAGATAATGGGATCATATATCTAGAGTTGGAAAGGATATCAGAGACAACGTCCTCCTAGTGCAATTCCTTCTTTTTATAAATGTAGACATTAAGTCTTAAGGGACTAATTGACTTGCCCAAGGCCATATAGGTAATAAACATCAGCCAAGATTTGAGTTTAGCCAGGTCTTTAGATTTTAAATCAAATCATTGAAAGTGTGCTATCTTTCCAGTGTTCAAATACTGCATTCTTCTCTTGAGGTCAAGCTCACAAAAGTCTTTGAGACAAGACTCAGAATCCAAAACCAACGAAATAACACAACACCAGCCGGGCCAGACAATACCATCCCACTCTTCCAAGAACAGAAACAAAAAGACAGTTCCATACGAAACGTAATGAGCGCTGATCAAAGTGAATCCAGGTCTTAGAAGCAACCCCCTACATGGTGGTGGGAATGGGGACAGGGGAAGGGCTTCTGAAATTTCAAGATAGTGAGAAATTATGGAATGCAGAAACAAGCTCTCCACCTCAGAACGCGTGTGGAATTGTATTCTGTTCCTGGTTTCTCTCTACTTACTTCATGGGCATCTAGCTGGTTATTAAAACGATCAATTTTGAGTACATTCACTCCAATACTGAGTATGAATACAGAAGTGTGAATACAAAATCTAAACAATTCAGTCTCTTTTTGTTTCCTGGCTACATTCAAATAAGGAGAATGAAATGTTGTAAATCTCCAGGTGAAGAGAGCGCGAGTAGCCTCTCTTGTCCACCAGATCAACATGAAACTACAAACACATCAGGGGTCTGCTCTCTTTCTCTGGTATGTTCTTTTCTGCTCTTGAGTGAGTATATGTTGGAAATGGAATAGACTAGGCTTTGTCATCCTAATCTCCAAAAGGTTGGAAGAGCTCTAGGAGTTCATAAACTGGGGTCAATAACAGAGTGTGGCCACAGATATGCCTGTGGAGGGGCACAGCCACAATGAATGCCCTGTAGGGCCTAGCCTAGAAATGTAATGACGCCAGAAAAGACACTATGTCCTATGAGAATGAAGCACCTCACCTAGTGACTAAGCCACATTCAAAAATGAGAGAGGTGGACCAAATATTTGACAGCAGCCACTTTAATCTTGAAACCACTCTCCTCATGGACAGAGGTGATAGAGGGGAAAGTGTGGACTGAGTTTGGTGATGGGTTTGTTTTTCCACTTCTACACTTGATATAGCTTCTCATCTCCATTTGTAAAAGTTCATCAGTGGTTAATCATTGATGTAGGGAAGATATTCATTGTAATTGGTGACTGACAATTTTTTTGGGGGGTGCACAGAATATTCTATAGTAAGAACTCAGGCCAAGAGCACAAGAAAATCAAACCTGACTCCTCAGCAATATCTCTAAAACTCTGAGGAGGAGATGTAGCTACCCTCTAAGAATGCAACTTGCCTGCGCAAGTGGGTGTTGGGATGGGGACCACCAAAGGTTATATGGTTTATATTAGTGACTGACTGCAGCTCTTAATCTGGGACAATGAGCAAACAATCATTATGACAAGAGAAGAAATGGTGAATCATCTACAGCTTCAGGGGAGTATTCTTCATGAACTGTCAATTATTTGAATAAACAAAGCTATCTAAAGTCCTACCCTATATGGAATTAACCACTGTGACAGGATGAGACTATGTCTGTGTAAAGAGTAATTAGAAGATCTCCTAGATTAGGACAGATTCAATCTATGAATTTGGTTTGACAACTCATTTGCTTCTTCATCTTCCTAGTATAGTTTTCTGTCACAGTAGGAGGCCAATTAGTAAAGAAATATTGGTTGAATATTTTTATGTGTTCTTCTAGGTTCAGTTTCATCCATTACATAATAAGTGGGCTGTGATAGGTTTCATGGAAACCAAACACATACAGGACTTTTGATAAGGTGTATACCTTCCCTTCAGTGAAGCCAGTTGGAAAGACAGGACAACTATATAGAACATGATCAGTATACAAAATCTATGAAATGTAATAGGTTTAAGTTATACGGGATAGAGCGAGAATAGAGCGTGTTTATTAACTAACTGTTTGACCAAATAATAGATTCCTGATCCTCTACCAATTTATAATCACATGCATAGCATACATGCTTTAATATTTCAAGAATCAGGTAGAATCCTGCCCTCAAGGGCAGGAACTGCTTCCTTTTTTTTTTTTTTATCTTTGGAACCCCAGTGTTTAGCATATTGCCTTACATGGAATTATAAAATAAATGTAAATGTTTGTTGAATGAATGACAGAATAAATAATTCATGAGTTCATCCATGGAGATACTTCTTTCACTAATACATGTAGTGATCTCTTTAGACCTTAAGAAACATTCAGAAGAAATTGTAGCTTTAAAAATATGACCTGATAGAAAACTTTATGGAAATAAGCCTCTGTGAATTTTCTTCCCATGAGAGACAGCTTGCTGCTAGACCTTTATTTAAAGTCTTTCCAGGAATATAGAAATCGCCTAAGTTTCTATGCCAGTGCATAGTCTGAGAATCCAGGGTTATCCCCATGCTAATATGGGGCATAAATCCATTAATTAATAAGCATTTCTAAACATCTGCTTTGTAGTAGACACTGAGCTGGGTGCTGGGGCTACAAAGCACAAAGTGACAAAGAAAGGTCCTACATAAAAGAACTTGCATTCTGTCAGAGGAAACAGCATGCATATATAGATCTAAGCACCAAATATATACTAAGTAAATATAAGGCAATTTCAGTTGAGAGGCACAAGAAGCTGGGGCTGAGGGTGCATTGGAGTGAGACTTAGAGAGAATGAACTATGTGCATTGGGGGCAACAGACAAAACAACCTGATCTGCTGGTTGAAGTTAATTATATACAACTCTGGTTGTTTTTGTTGTTATTTTACTTTCTTTGGAAGGTCCCTTTACTAGGGACCAGTAGGTGACCAGGTGGATAGAGTACAGGGCCCAGAGTTTGAATTTGGAAGACCTGAGTTCAAATTTGACTTCAGATACTTACTAGCTGTGTGACCCCGGGTGTAACTTAAATCTGTTTGACTTAGTTTCCTTCACTATAAAATGGGAATAATAAGAGCACCTATCTTCTAAAATTTCTGTGAGGATTAAATGAAATGGTATTTGTAAACTGTAAAGACA
>CM053580.1:382047049-382071823 GCA_028627135.1 Pseudochirops cupreus | reverse complement strand
GACGTTTCTCCCCTGTTAAGCATGAGAAATAATGTTTTGCAGACAAAAAAGCTTCCTACCTTCACATATATATTTAAGACATTCTCTGGTTCTCTGGAGACAAACAGGACTAATTTGAAAGAAAGTCTCTAAGATAGTTTTCTCCTGGCCTCAGTGTCACTCAATCATATTTCTTTCTTTCATGATTTACAAGCCTGTATGTAAATCAGGACAAGAGAAAAAGTTGAAAAGTAAAAACATATAAGTAAATGTCCTAGTCAATCAGTACGTTTTTCCTGCACAATGTTTTATTTTAATTTTATTTTTAATTAATCGACCTGTTGCCTTATAACTCTATGGGCATATGGATATGTGATCTATCCTTGTACCTTTGATTGTTGTTTTTTATTTTTCCCCCACAATATGAAGTCAGTCATTGCTGCTGCATAGCAAATCTGCCAACACTTCTAGTCTGACATGCTCCCTTGCTGGAAATACTTTGTTATACAATAAAAGATGTTTTTAGCCTGCTTGCCAGGAGGAGACATAAAACAGTGATAGCGTTTGGAAAGAAAGCACATTCTAGGCTTTTCATCTCCTTTCTAAAGAAATGGGAAATCAGACTATCATGTCAGAAATTAAGAAAATGATGAGTAGGATTCTTTTTTGAAATTGCAATTGTCAGACTCATGTGACAAGAACCAGAGGTGGAAAACTATAAAGGAAACAAGATGACCCTTAGATTTGTGACTGATATACAAAATTACCCTGTGCATGTCAGCAAATCTTTCACTCATCATAGAATCCCAGAATCTTAGAGTTGAAAGGAAGTTTAGAAATTATCCAAACTCCCTACCAGATGTAGAATCTTTGTGCTAGAGATAAATGATACACTATCTCATGAAGCAATGCATTACAGTTTGGACACTTTTAAATGTGTACTAAATATACCCAGTTTTATCAACTATTTTTCATGTGTAATCATTTCCCTGACTCTTTGGCATCCTGGTTACTCTCTAAATTGTCAATATTATCCTAAAATCAAGGCATCCAGAAATAAACACAATATTTGAGATGTGCTCTGGTCAGTAGAGTTGCATGGGAATATCACTTCCCTTGTTTGGGGCCATATAGTTGTGTAAATGTACCTTAATGTTACAGTAGTTTTTTGTTTTTCTGTTGTTGGTGAATTTTTTAAGATGTATCATGTTGCCATGATTTGTAATGAGCTTTGCAGTCAACTAAAACCCCTCAATCAATTAAAAGCACCTTCCTGTATCTTTCCACTTCCCTCAAGCCTGTTACAAAGAAAGCTAGAGAGTCATAAAATAAGGGTCGAATAAATTATCCTGTCTATATCTCTTCAAATTGTTTACAAGGATAATGTAAGATATTATAAAATTTCTTCATGGGAACCAGATGAACTACATCTACAACATCCTCCTTACTAGTCTTCTAAACCTACCAAAACAGGAATTGAAGTTATTCTATCATATTTTTTTTCTTTAGTGAATCCATACTGGATTGTATTGGTCACCAGTATCTATAGGTTACTGACTTAATAATTCGTTTGAATTTCAATAGAGTTTAACAACATACTTCCAAACTGTGATTTCTGTAATACAGCTTCTTTCTTGACTGGAAGTAAGGACAGAATTTGAACATCTTTAGTTTTCCAACACCTCTCTTTATCTGGGAGGTGTTTGAGGGAGTATTGATATGTATGTTGAAGTCCTTCATATAAAGGTAGGAGTTTAGCAGAAAAGAAAGATTGTGGACCCAGACTTTGAATTTATTGAGGTAAGAAAGAGATCATCCTGGAGGTTGGTGAACAATAGCTACCAGAATCTTGATCATATAGTATAGAAGGATTGAGTGAATCTCAAAGGAGGAGACATTATCAAGTGATGGTGTTAAGAGTGTGAGTTTGGAAATAGCAAAGAAGGGCAAAAAGCATTCCAACCCATCCATCTTGACCAGTGAGTCAAAGAAATGACGGAATCGTGCTGGAAAAGGTGGAAAGGGTGACCAACAAAGCTGAATCATCAAGAGGGAGTCAAGGCTCAGTGAAAGTCAGAAAATAGAAGGAGTGAAAAAGAAAAAAATAAGATAGAAATAAGTTTGTTACTTTTGGAGCAAATATTTCAGAGACCATAGTGAAAGGGGTGGCTAAATTTAGAGAAGGATAATGAAGGACTGGGCGGAAAAGGGGGGCAATATTGAAGGAGATGGAAATAAGGGAGCAGGGAGTGGGGGATAGACAACAGGGTTTGAAAAGTGACAGTGAACTTTCAGAATCACTGAGTTGAGGAAGGTAATGCCATGTGGGAATTTGTTAGTTATAGACTTATGAGTTCAGGTGGGCTATAACATTAGTAAGAGTTTGGCCGAAGTGTAGAGTCCTCTCAGAATGTAAGACAGCTCAGGCAGGGAACCAATTTGTTTTTTTTCCCCATTATATGCAGGCAGACTAAACCAGTAGATAGGCAGAAGGAACATGGAGTAATGGTGTCTCTTTGGCCCCAGCAGATAGGGAGGGTCCTCGAAAATAGACAAAGATCAGTCTAGGAGAATGGTATATGACAGAATGACATCTTTCCCATTGCCTAACAGCAAGAAAGCTCAGGCTAGGAGGCCAATCTTCTCTGAGCAAGGAGACAGACAAAGGCTAGGTGACTACTTTTTCGGTGTTTTGTAGTGATGAGCCCTTTTGTGTATGGTTGGATAGGATAACCTCTGAAATTTCTCCTAACTCTCAAATAACGTGATTTTGTGAAATACTTTTAGAAGCCTCAACACCAAGCAAGCTAATTCCTTCCCTCTTATTCTTTTGCCTCTCTCATAGCAGAATGATAATGGGGAGAATGTTTTCCTTACTTACAATAGTTTGAGCTGCCATTAGTAGGTTTTTCAAGTACAACATCTGGTCTTTCATAGAATCATAAATTTATATCTGTAAGGGACCATACTGGTCTTGTAGTCCAACTCCTTGTTTTACAGATAATGAAACTATGACCCAAAGAAACTGACTTCCCAAAAGTCACACGGCTAGAAAGTGGGAGAGGCAAAATTTGAACCCAGGTCCTTTGACTCTAAACAAAATGTTCTTCCCACTATTTACTTTTAATAAGGATATCTGCAGTAGTGTGTGTGTGTGTGTGTGTGTGTGTGTGTGTGTGTGTGTGTGTGTGTTGATGTTTTCTCTTTCACTTGGGCAGTCAGTTCTGCATTTTCCAAAAGAACTGGTTCAAATAGTCTCTTTCCTTCAAGAAGACAACAGAATATGTGACTTCATTTGTAAGAACCTCCTTCCACTGATCAATGAGGCAGTGTGAATCCAATTTCTATTTCAAAGATTGAATCAAGTGAGGGATAATGGAATGCTTGTCTGTGTCAAATATTTCATTTACAGTGGTCTAGAGACTAAAAACAGTTGAAAGCTCTGTTCAGTAAACTGACTGTTTGCCATCACACAAAACTCTGAGTGTGTACGTGTTTATGTATGTAACCCAAGAAAAACGCATAGGAAAATAAAACAGTTAAAGTGAGAAAACCCTTTCTCTTTGGCATTGTTTATTCTTCTCAATTTCAGGTGTTGGAGGTGATCTCAGTAAGACCTAAATGTTCAAGGAAATAGAATCATAATAATGATAAATTTTCATGAGATTTCTGACATTCCCAACTCATTGTCTCTTTTCAAGTGGGCTTGCTGAACTACATGCTCTCCAAGTTCTCTTCTAAGTAAGATTTAAGTTCCTTGAAATCTTGTCTATAGGTAGGTAGATACTGTAGGAAGCCTGTAGGTAGAACTTTTCTGACTATAAAAATCCTCCTAAGATTTAAGTCTCTTGAAACCCTATCCATTGGTAGTTGCCTAAGGAAGAAAGAGGCTTAAGTGAAAATTCATTTACCCTCCTGCCAAGGGAGACCAGAGGTTTAAATTAGACAGCTCTAGAAAGTTTATTGGAAATATAGATCTCTAAGTGTAACAAGAGTTGGGAAATAGGGAGATACTAAGAGGAAAAAGAACGTGGATTTTTAAAAAATTAAGGAAGTTCTGAAAATCAAAGGCAAACTTATACCCAGAGGGATTCATTGCCAAAATGTGGATAAAAGCATCTCATTTACCATAACCCATCAACCTAAGAGTATTATATCATAATAAAGAAATGCCAGCAACAGAAAATAAACATAAAGCATAGAACAACTAAGACTGAAAATTATAGCCTGGATCAGAGTCCTACAGCCTCGGACTCCCAGGGTCCTTGCAAATTCTACTACAGGCAAAACCAAATGAATATGACAAAACTCAGCAAGTTATTAAGTGTGTCAGGATCATTGATCTTGGGACATAGAGTCATCATTCTCAGACCCTGGGTGTTCATTAGGCCAAAGACCTCAGACATAGCTTGGCATAGAGGACTTCACTAAAGACACATAACACAGTAGAATGCAAACACAGACACACAAGGGAATATCAACCAGGAATCCCAGAGCCCCAGAGCTCTTTTCCACAAAGAAGTCTCACTGGACTTTCTTGTTCTTGTGCCTTCCAAAATATATACTCCTCAAATGGAGTATTATGGACTAGCCAAAAAATCTCTGAGGCGCTACTTCTCCTCTCATTCATAGTCTGCCTCCAGGTAGCCTCAGAGCAGAAGGCAAGTTGCTATCCTTTTTAGGGATACTACTAACAAAAGCTCCCTTCCGGCTTCCACACAACATCTGCTTTGCTTCCTTAATGTGATGTCAGCTTGAATAGGAGTCATCTGTAGGGCAATCTCTATGTTTTTGTATATTCTATATTGTATATTGTATAAGCAAAATTAACCTGAACTAAATGGGGAATTTTAATTTAGGACTAAATTTAGTCCTAATACAAGAGGACAAATTTAGAATCGATGGACCTGGGTTAAAATTCTTGATCTGTAATTTACTATTCTTTGTGTAACCTCTGGGAAAAGAAGTCACAAAAGGCAACTCAGCTTGAGGGTTTCTATAAAAGGGGAAAGAAGAGTTTCATTTAATATGTTTTCATGACAGGAAGGGCTATATAGGCCAATTGTTGCTATATGATCCTGAGGTCTTTTTTTACTTGTTGTTGAGTCATTTCAGTCATGTCTGACTCTTCGTGACCCCATCTGGCATTTTCTCAGCGGAGATACTAGAGTGGTTTGCCATTACTTTTCCAGCTCATTTTACAGATGAGGAACTGACTCAAATGGTTAAGTGACTTGTCCAGGTCACACAGTTAGTACTGAGGAGAGATTTGAACTCAGGGAGACGAGTGAGTGTTCAGGCCTGGAACTCTACTGGCTGACAAAGTCACATGTCTCTCCAAACCATAATATTCACTTACATCACTACCCCACATGTTTCAGTCCCCTAAAATCAAAAGTTTCAGGAAAATCCTCCAAACATAATTCTTATGTTTATTTCTGACTGAAATAAAACAAGAATTGGCCTGAAGAAAGCACAAAATCATGGAACTTTTTACTTAGAAGAGAACTTGGAGAGCATGTAGTTCAGCAGGCCCACTTGAAAAGAGACAATGAGTTGGGAATGTCAGAAATCTCATGAAAATTTATCATTATTATGATTCTATTTCCTTGAACATTTAGGTCTCACTGAGATCACCTCCAGTACCTGAAATTGAGAAGAATAAACAATGCCAAAGAGAAAGAATCACTCACACCCCACCCCCTAGCCTATTTCTTGGAACTGGGGATAAATAGAAAGTGCTAAGGAGAGAAAGCCCTTCCCTTCTCACCAGTTCAGTTCTTGGTGTACACAACAGGTAAGAGCTGATGAAAAGAGTATAGCAGAAAGAATGAAGGAAAAGAGAAGCTGATAAAAAAGTGATTGGCTTAATCTCACCAATTTGAAAGACATAGGCAGTCAATCAAAAAAAGTTACCTACTACCCATACGGTAGGGGATGCAACAGGTGCCATGTTGGACAATCTAGCCATACTCCAAAGTCCCCTCAAGGCTGCCTCCAGTTTGGGAAAACTAGGCAGCCTAGGCCAACCCTAATTATTAATGAACTGAAAGTTAAAACTCCACAGCAAAACACAAAAATATATGTCAGTTCCCCACTCACCATAAGGATGGGGCCAATGTATGCTGATGATTAAGACTAATTACAGGTAGGTCCCAATTAGTATAAATAATTAATCCTGTGAAGTGGCCACATATATTTGAATTCACATTATTCAAAGTTAAAGTTATGTAAAATATAGCAGTTGGTCCCAGTCGAATAGAAATGTTATTGGTACTTCACAGCACTGATTATTTGCACTAGTAAGTTTCTCTCTGTAATCCAAAGGGGAAAAACACATAGAAGAGGAAAAGGTGATTGTGGCCTCAAAAGCTAACCAGTATATCATAAACAAAGCCAAACCAAAGACTACCTGGGTTAACCTAATCTAATGGACAAGGCTTGAATCAGAAGTCCAAACCTTAGGAAAAAGTTGGAGTGGAATGGGGGTGGAAACCATAATGGTACAGGGCACATAATCCTCTGGATAAAGCCAGCATATGACATTTCATCTGGAACAAAATCTGCAGTCAGTTGGTTCCTTTTATGATAGCATGTTAACAATATCCCCTCCTTGTTTGATTATACCATCAGTACTGTGGACTCAGACAGCTCAATTATCTTTATAAATCATCACTCTTTCCATTTAAAGCAATGAAAAAGTCTCCTAATAAAAAATTCTGTCTAGCATAATTGTGTACTTTCTGACTGATAATGAGACTTCCAGTAGGCCAAGGAAGATTTGATTTTTCATTGCAGTGAATTTTAGAAAAGAAAGAACTAAGCCATGTTTGTATTTGCCTAAAGAGAATATGTCTACAGCAGAAACTCTGAAGGGGCCAAAACGGATTGCTTTAAATGGAAGTTTTATTGATGTAGTCATGTCTTTTGTTTTTTTCTGTCAGTCATTTCCTGATATATCCTGTCTTCATCATTGAATCTTCCTTTTAGCAATAAAAAAACAGTCAAGCAACCAACAAAATGATTCTTAATGGCCTATGCAACATTCTAATCCAATAGTCTCCCTCCTCCCTTCCAAAGTAGTTGAAAAACTATTGAACTTGGAATTAGCAAAACCTAGGTTCAACTCTAAGCCCAGATGGTTATATAAAATGTGACCATTTGTGACCATGACCACATATAAAATGTGACCATTCATTGAAGTTCCTCATTTGTAAAATGGGAAAGATAATAATGGATTCAGCCTTTTTAGTGTGGTATAGTAGAAAGAACACTCGACTTGGAGAGAGAAGACTTGAGTTTCTGTTGTGACTGTAACACCGTAGTAGCTAGATGGCCTATGTCAGGTCATTTATCCTCTCTGGAGTCTGTTTTTCCATCTGTAAAATGAGGGTAGTAGTACTGAAATTATCTTTCTCATAGGATTCTGGTGATGAAAACAGTTTGCAAAATTTAAAGCAAAGTAACCATATCCATCACTATTAATATCTAACACAGCATTTCAGGAGCCAGTGACTTCTTGCACACCTATTGGTCACAAAATAATATTAAGTGAGGCATAAACAAATGACATTGTCATTCATTTGCATAGCAACAGTGGATTAAATGGGAAGGAACTGAGCAATATTTTAGGAAAGGAATGGAAATGAAAAAGAAAAGCAGGCTATATTGTGGTTTGTTTACTTGATTTTTTTTTCAAAGAAGATTAGCTCTGACCAGAGTAAAGGCTGAAAGGCAGAATCAGAATATGGAAAGAAGTGTTTGGGGGGGATATATATATGAATACATGTGCATATATACATATATATATGAAAATACATATATGAGAGTTTGCTGACTAAATAATCTTTTATACACATATATGAAGACACATACATATATGTGAATATACATACATGCATATATGCATACATATATACATGTGTGTACATGTATATACACACATACACATGTATATATATTTCACACACATGTATATACATATATATATGAAAGATGTATTCAGTCAGCAAATTTACATAAATTCATTTCAGAGACTGGCAAATGCTACCAAAAATCATTAGTGATCATTTTTTTTAAAACTGCAATGTCACAAATCCTTGAAGACAAAAAAATGTGCCTTATTACATCTGTGAGTTTAAGCAAAGTTGGCTAGTTTCTCCAGTATTTTTGTTGTTGACTAGTAGTATGTATATAAAAGTCAAGAAATGTACTGCAAACTTGGGTAGAATTAAGAGATGCAACATCCAAGAGAAAGATGGTGACAGTTTCACTGCATGCTCGCTTGATTAGATCACATCTGGAGTTTTGTGTTCAGTTCTGGGTATCACAGTTTAGGAAGGATAGAAGGAAAGAAGGCTGGAATAAAGTCACAAAGATAGGGAAGGAGAGAAGGAGAAAGGAAGGAAGGGAGAAAGGGAAGGAGAGAGGAAAGGAAGAGGAAGAAAGAAGGAGGGAAATCAGGAGGGCAAAGGAGCATTAATACATTATCTACTATGTGTCAGGCACTGTATTAACCACTTTTTAAACCAAATATTAATTTCATTTAATTCTCACAAAACCTTCAAGGTAGTGCTATTATTACCCCATTTTACCTTTCAGGAAACTGAAGCAGACAGATGTTAAATGACTTGCCCAGGGTCACACAGTTAGCAAGTGTCCTAGGCTGAATTTTCACTTGAGTCTTCATGATGGCTGTGCCTGTGCTGCACCCACTGTACTGCCTAGCTTCTGAAGCGTATCAAAATATGGCAACTAGAATGGTGAAGATCTTTAAGGCCTTACAAATATGATCTGATTTTTTCCTCACAACGACCCCGGGAGGCTGGTGCTATTATTATTCCTCTTTTACAGATGAAGAAACTAAAGCAAGCACAGGTTAAATGACTTACCCAGGGACAAACAGCCAGTAATGTCTGAGGTTGGGTTTGATCTCAGGGCTTCCTGACTCCAGTGCCAGCATTCTCTTCTCTGTATCACCTACCCACCCCTGTAACTGACCGTTACACTACATGGCCACTGCGGAACTTTCAAATTCCAAAATTCTGTAACCCTGCAATTTATTCATTATGCACACTGAATGTGGATTCCTTGGAATGCTAGAGGTTGCCTCTGAAAATTTACCCATACGTAAGTTCATATGAAATACATTCAGGAAATCAATTAGTCTCAGAAACTTTACTCCTAATGACTCTAGACCTAGTATTATACTCATCATCTATTCTGCTGGCATCAGTACTATCCATCTATCAAGACTACCCATCAGCTGGGATACAGGTATACTTGTGATTTGGCAATCATTCAAGGACAAGGAGTCACTTTCCTGATCAATTCCCCTTTCAAAAAATCATTTACTATCCAAGTTGAGATAGAAAACAGATCTCCACTTTGCTCTCTGGTGAACAGAACATTCAATCTATCCTGTTGAAACTGAGAGCAACTAACATTTCTTGTGCTTCCTGCAGACTTGGCCTGATGCCAGGAGATGTATTATGCAAACCTAATCCTTACCTCTGTATGTCTCTTAGGCAGCTGTGATGCCTCCTCACAGGAGCAGCGGGGTCACTTGCAACTGCTGTTTGTGGTTGCACCACCCATCAGGTGTGCTGTGCAGAATAATCTCTTCATATGGAAATTTTCATTTTATTCTGAGGTTTAACAAAGTCTATGTTCCCTAAAACTAACTCAATCCTTCATTACTCAATTCTCCAAGCACATCTCACATCTCTCAGGAGTGATTCTATCCAGCCTTCTCTTCATAGGCATTATTTATATATACTTTGACAATATTGCCGATTTCTCTTTCTAATGAGCTCTCAAGCTAAAGGATGTGCCTTAGCAATTACATATGTATATGCCTTAAAGCCTCCTACACATCTTACACTTCATGTGGTTTTTCATGTGTGGGTGCCCCTAAAACTCCAATGATTTTCATTTTGCCTGTTCTTTTTCAAAACAAATTCATTTGCTTCAACTCCCTATGGTGAAACTACTCTGTAGAGATATATATTCATATAAGTACTGTCACTGCAAACAGATCATTCTCCTATTTCTTGTTTTTACCTGTTAAGCTATTTCTAGGTATGAGTAAGAATTTTATAGTGAAATTGGTGAATTTTACTATATATATAGTGAATATATGTATTCATATAGTCATATTCAATATATATAAATATAGTGAAAAAAGCACATTAAGCTCCAAACACTACAGAATCTTCTAACTAGGTTACATAATGACTCCAAAGGGTTCAGTCTAACAACCCACAAGGAAAAGCTAAGCAGATAAAGAATGCCTCTTTTCAAGACTATGCTAGGCAGTTGGATTGACAACCCATTGATCTAATGTGTCTGTACACATACTTTAAGCCAACACTGCAAATGGACAATGGAACTGGGCTCAGAAATAAATTGAAGAAGAGAGTGAGTTAAATTGCATTTGTGAAATTGCGCAGTACATTTCACATTCCCAATCTTCTTCATAAAATAAAAACCCATTTTTTCAATACTAACATTCTTCTAGAGGTGTTATATGACCACCACTCACATAATGCCACCATCTCTAAAAAATCAAAATGGTCTATTACCCAAAATGTGATGGAGCAATGTATAGAAGGAATAAATAGACTAGAGTATGTTACCAAATCTGAATTATGCATGAGAAATAAATAGTAACTTAGAAGAAATACATGACCGAAGAAGGGGTTGGATGGGTCATCAAACAATCGATTAATCAATGAAAGCATTTATTAAGTGTTTACTATATTGTAGACAGTCTGCTAAGCATGGGCTATGCGAAGAAAGGTAAAACTATGGCTCATGCTTTCAGGAACATGCATTCTAATGAAGGGTACACCAGGAAGATAACTAGGCTCACAAAAGGTATATGCAGTATAAATGGAAGGTAATATCAGAGGGGAAGACGGCAGCAGCTGTGGAGTCTAGGGAAGGCCTCCTATGTAAGGTAGACTTTGAGCTCAATCCTAAATGAAGTCATGGAAACAAAGAGATGGTACTAAACAGGGAGAATGTTCCTATAGCAAGAGGCAAGAATAAAAGGAAGCCAGTCTGAGTGTTGTCCCAACAGATGTTAGGTGCAATCCTTATGAAGGATTTACAGGAGCACATATATAAGAGTCACACAAAATGAGAAGTTATGGATGGGTTATGACATGCACCTTTGGAAGAAATACTTACATAATAGTGAAATCATAGATTTATGGAGGAATTGAAATCAGATTAGAAATGCTAATTCTTTGAGTCAAAGGCTTTTTTGTAATACTTAGGAGTAATAGAAATGGAGAGAGTGTGTCTAGGAAGAACCTAGCCAAGTCTTTGTGCATTCCTTATCTGTTCCCTTAATGAAGTAATATCATTATTCTTCCCTCCATAAGGTTAATACTTCCAGAAGGTATGAATTCACCTAGCTGTGGTTATTCCCCATGTACTTTTAACACCACAGATTGTTAGATATCACTATGCTGTTGGACTGTGATTATCAGACCAATATGAGCTCGGAAGGCTTTAGCCACAAGTCATACACTGATAGTCTATATGAATCTTTGCAGTGGAGATGTCACTAAATTTGCACATCACACATTTCTTTTCAGCTACAATTGAGCTGCAATTCTGCTCTGCTCTTAGAGCATAATTCCTTCTTGGATGTAGGCATACCATGCTGAGTGGACCTATGCTAGTGTCTCTCAGATCTCACAATCAATTCCATAGTTCTTCAAAGAGACCTTGAGAGTGTGAGTACTTGCCTTGTGTGAATTCTTCATAAAATAGTGTTTTAGGCAAATATACTTTTGGCATTTGAATTAGTGTGGGTAGCTCTTTGGACTTGGCCAGCTCATTGGCTGGCTCTATCTGGAGTAGAGTTTGGATGCTTAGTAGTTAAGCTTAAGAAAAGACCTCAGCATTTGATACCTCATATCATCAGGTGATCTTCAGAATCTTCCTATGACAATTTAAATGAAATTCAAATGTTTAGTACCATCTCTTTGTTTCCCTGACTCCATTTAGGATTTAGTTCAGTGTACGTCATATAGGAGGCCTTCCCTAGACTCCACGGCTGCTGCCATCTTTCCCTCTGATGTGGAAGCAATTCAATTTCCTGGCATGGTGCTGGTATACTGTTCAAATTTCACAGTCATATAATAATGAGGTCAGCACAATGGCACTGTAGACCTTTGGTTTGGTAGGCAATCTAAAAATATCTCTTTTCTCCCACATTTTACTTTGGATACTCCCAAACACTAAATAAACTCTGGCAATGTGTATATCAACCTCATCGTCTACCTGGACATCCCTGGAAAATATACTTCCAAGGTAAGTGAACTTATTCACAGCATTCAAAATATCTCCATTTGCAATAACTTGGAATTTTACATATGGATAGTATGGTGCTAGTTGGCAGAGAACCTATGTTTTCTTGGTGTTAATTGTTAGGCCAAAATGAGTACAAGCAGCAGAGAATTGATTCATATTCTGTTTTATCTTAGCCTCAGAAACATTGAGGGCATAGTCATCTGCAAACAGAGTCACATACCAACTCTCCTCCCACTTTAGTCTTGATTTGTAGCCTTTTCAAGTTAAATAATTTACTGTCAATGCAATAGCTGACTTTGATGTCATTTTTGTCCTCATTGAAGGTGCCTGACAACATTCCTGAAAACATCGTGGTAAAAAGCATGAGAGCAAGTACATAGCTTTGCTCCACTGGTGACTGGGAAAGCAGAAGAACATCATTTATTATCTAGAACCTGAGCAAGCATGCCTTCATGAAACTGTCATACAATATTAATGAACTTCTCCAGGCAACCAAATTTTGCCATTATTTCCCACAAGCCCTCATGACTGACAGGATCGAAGGCTTTGGTTAGATCAACAAACATTGTGTACAGACCTCCTGAGATTTCTCCTGGAGTTATTGAACAGTAAAAATCTTATCAACTGCTCCTTAGCCCTTTCTGAAGCTATCCTGGCTTTCAGGGAGATGACCATTTTCCAGGTGAAGGATCAGCCTATTAAAGAGGACTCTGGAAAGAATCTTGCCAGCAATGACTAAGCAAGACACCCTTACCACAGAAAGCATGAATGGAGAGGCCTCGGGGCAAAGTGAACAAAGCATTGGACTTGAAGTCGGTAGACCTAAATTCAAATTGCACCTCAGACTCTTGTTAGTTCAGCCTCTGGTCTCTCTCATGGGCAGCTAGATAGCACAGTGGATACGAGTGTTGGGCCTGCAATCAGGAAGACTCGTCTTCCTGAGTCCTAATCTGGCCTCAGACACTTACTAGCGGTGTGAACCTAGGCAAGTCATTTAAAACTGTTTGCCTCAGTTCCTCATGTATAAAATAAGCTGGAGAAGGAAATGGCAAACTGATCTAGTATTTTTGCCAAGAAAACCCCAAATAGAATTAAAAAGAGTCAGACACAACTGAACAATAACAGGTCCCTCATAGACTTATCTCCTAATTATATACAAGTTTTAATTTATATTGGGGGGGGAGAATTCCCACATAGATAAACTTGCTTATCTTTGACATTGCCACTGAAGTATATTCATGACCTATATGCGTACTTGTATATACTAATGAATGTGACTTTTATAAAGAAGGTCAAAGATAGATAGACAGGAAACAGAGGGGGATGCAGACCCTCAGTTTGGAGACCAAGTGATATAGAGAGGGGAGGAACTACACGGAACCTACACCTTGATTTGTGCACATAGCAGGGGCAGCTCAAGAGTGCTACATGTCCCAGAGAAAGCAATGGATGGAGATAGCAGGAAATCAACAGTATCAAAACAAGTGGAAAACTTGCTAGACCAAAGTTTCCTGGATTTATAGGAGGAGTTACTAGACCAGCAGAGGATTTCCTACACCATGTTGCAGATCAGTAGAGGAATGAATCAGATGACCTGGACTGAGTTCCTGGAGTTAGCAAAGAGGACAGTCATAAATTCAAGTGGAATAGCACTGCAACATGGAGGAGTAAACCCAAAAGATACTCTCTGTTTGTACTGCCAGCTCTGGGCACTGTGTGGGGAAAGAGACTAAATCTCTTGTGACCCTGTTTTCCCATAGCACCCCTCAACTCAAAGGTAGTACCATATGCCTGGAAGACTATATAGGGCCACAGGAGGTAGAAAGGGGTCACTACAGATCTAGGGTGCATTATACTGATGATTTAGGGTTCAGGTAGAAGTCTTTTGAAGTTTGTGTACTTTATCCATTCAAATAAAACCGACCCTATAGTTGATGGATTGTTAGCCAGAATGCTTGCATAGGAACAGAGGGCCCTTCACAGAATCAACAGAAAAAGTAAAGGGCCCCCAGCAGCCACACAAGCTCTCAGGCTAACAATCTAGGTGGCTTAATAGATGGAGTTCCAGGGCTGGATCCAGATGAACTGAATTCAAATATGGCCTCAGACACTTAGTAGCTATGTGACCCTGGGAAAGTCTATTAATGTCAATTTCCTCAACTCTAAAATAGGCATAATATTAGCACCGACCTTGCGGCCTTAGCACGTAATAGGTTATTGTTGTTGAGTGTTTCAATCATATCCAACTCTGTGATTTTGTCCAACCATTTGGGGCTTTCTTGTCAAAGAGACTAGACTGATTTGCCATATAAATGATTATTCCCTCCCCCTTCCCTTCTACAGCCAAATATAAGGTGTACTTAATTTTAAATGAACAAAACATGCAAAACACAAAAAGACTTACATCTGAACCCCAGAACTGTAGAAAAAATTGGGTTGGGACATGAGTGCAAGAGATTATTTTAGGATGCCCCCATGATAGGACTCATTCCTTGTAAATACAGGGCTTCATTTCTAAGCTATTGCTTACAAGTGCAAAAAAAGATATTTGAAATAGACTGAAATAAAGATCAAAGAAGCACAAAAACTAAAGTTCATTTTCTCTGAGGCTTCATTTTCTTAAGAGCAAAATGGCAGTAATACCTTACTACCTACTTTCCAGGGGATTGATATAAAGATCAAATTAAGATAATTTGTGTAAAATGCTTTGCAAACCTTAAAATTTTACATAAATGTCAGGTTTTTTTTTCTATTTAAGTAGGCTGTATAGTAAGCCAAATAATTCGGGGGGAAAAAAAAACATTGCCATGGTTAGTATATACTAAAGAAGCGGAAAACTGACACAATTACTTGGATAATTCAGGAATTTAAAAAAATAAATGCAATCCATGTTTATGTAACTCGAGCAAAGTATGTTTTTGTTTTTGTTTTGTTTTTGCCTGAATTACTTGCATCATAATAATAGATTTGTAAATTTAGCCACAAACTGTCTTAAATATTAATGATGAATGATCTGAAGAAAAGAGCCTCCCAGCTCCTCCTAAATGGTGAGAGAACTAACAATATTTATAAGGAATAACCCCAAATAACCCCTGATGGTATGAGGAAACAGGCCTCAGAAGGCAGTTCCAGTACCAATAGGTAATTAAGTCTGATTTTTTCACCAATTTCTATAGTACCTGTTCTCTCCAAGTCACTTCCCTGTTGCCCTCACAAGACAAGGCAAGTGGTCTCCTGATCCAAACAAGCCCAAATGAGCACATGCCCTACGCCAGCAGTTCTCAACCTGTGGGTTGATGGGGTCTAACGACCCTTTCACAGGGGTCACAGGGGTCCCCTAAGACCATCGGAAAACATATTTCCGATGGTCTTAGGAACCTAGACACTCCTCCTCTATCCGTCTCCAGGCGGGTCGGCCCACATGCAAATATGTCCACATGCCAGTATTAAAGGGTCCCGGCATTAGGAAGGTTGAGAACCACTGCCCTAGGGAGTATCTGAGTCTAAACTCAGTCAGTCAATATGCATTTATCAAGTGCTTGCTGTGAGTCAGTCTGTGCTAAATGCTGGGAATACAAAGAAAAGTGAAAAACAGTCCTTGCCCTCAAGAAGCTTACGATCTAGAGCAAGAGAAGTAGAAAGGGCATTTCTGCTTAAAGCTGCAGAGAACAGGAACAGGGAGTTGTGAGGAGAAGATTTTCTGTTTGGGGGTCTGAGGAAATGTGGTAAGATGGGAGAGAGCGTGTAATTCGATTTATCTGCAACAGTTTAATGCTGGAAATGGAAAAGTATGTGATAAAGCTAGAAAGGTATGCTATATTTAGTAATGGAGGGCCTGTCAAGCTATGGAATTTTGATTTTCTTCTATATATAATAGATCAGTCAGTCAGACAACAAGCATTTCTTAAGAGCTTCCTATGTGTTAGGCACTGTACTAAATGCTAGGGCTCCAAAGAAAAGAAAGAAAAAATAGTCCTTACTCTCAAGGAGCTCACAGTCTAATGAGGGAGACAACAGGCAAGTAGCTATACATCTAAGATACACACAGTGTAAATGGAAGATAATTCCAGAGGAAAGATGAATTGGGTGGATTGTTGGGAAAGGGGGGTCAATTAGAAACCTGGAGAGACATTTTGCAGAATGTGGGATTTTGCATTAAATTCTTTAAAGGAAAGAAATCATAGAAAACTTAGATTAAAGCAAAGGGTAAATTACATGGCACAATGTATAGAACTCTGGGCCTGGAATCAGGCAGATGACAAGAGGCTAGGCTCAAACGCTCACTGTGTGAGCCTACCTGCCTCAGTTTCCTCATTTGTAAAATGGGGATAATAACAGTACTTGGGTCATTGTAAGGATCAAATAAGATAACTATAAAACACTTCACACAGGGCCTAGGACATAGTAATTGCTATAAAAATATTAGTTTTTATTAACTGTTCACTTGCATTGGAAACCCCTTCTGATTGCTCTTCACTCCATCACCGCAAAATGATATTGTCAATCCAGAAGACACCAGTGGCTACTACCATTAAAACCTCTCCTTAAGTAGGTCATGGTTAATTAACACTTCAGCATTAATTGGATTGAATTGGTAGCTTTTGTTTCCTGGAATATAACTCAGGAAGAACTGAGTTCAAATCCAGCCTTAGATACATACTAGCTATGTGACCTTGGGCAAGTCACTTAACCCTGCTTGTCTCAGTTTCTTCATCTGTAAAATGATCTGGAGAAGGAAAAGGCAAACCTCTCCAGTATCTTTGCCGAGAAAACCCCAAATGGGGTCATGAAGAGTTAGACAGAACTGAAACAACTGAACACCAGCAGGCGTAGAAAGATAGGGTGAATCAGTAGGGCATTTCTAGCAAGCACAAGACCAAAACCAGTTGAAACAAAAGTAATTTCAGGAGCCAGGAAGCCAGATGTTAAAGAGAGAAGAAAAAAAATGACAGAAGATACCAGGACCAGAGGAAAATATTAAAAGAAGAATCACTGTTGCAAGGAGTTTGAAGAAAGGGTTTTCTCACAGATATTTGCTTAGCCACTGCACAATGTTACAGGCATATTGAGCTTTCAAAAGCCTAGACTCTCAGAACTGGAAAAGACCTTAGAGGTCATTGAATCAGAAAGTCTAAGAATGACAAGGGACCTCAGAGGTCATCTAGTCTAGTTCATGCATGAACAGTAATCCTTTTTAAAATATGTCTAATAAGTAGTAATCCAAGCTTATTCACTTGAAGACCTCTACACAGCAAAGGATGAAATCAAATCCGTTTTTGGGCAGCATTAAATATTGGGAAGTTTTTCTTTACATAGGGTCTAAATCTGCTTTTCTGCAACCTTCTTCAATTATTCCTAATTCTGGCTTCTGAGAAATAGCAGAAACAGCTGAATCTATTCCCCATGTGATGCCCCTTCAAATACTTGAAGATAGCCATCATGCCTCCCCATCCTTACACCCCTCACCCAGTGTTTGTTTGGACTGAACAACCCATGTTCCTTTAAACCATCCCATGTGGCTTAGTACTGAGGCCCTGCATCACCTCCACAGGAATTTACTCCAACAGTATCTTCAACAAGTGATCATCCAATCTCCATTTAAAGGCTTCCAGTGAGGGGAACCTAAAGGGTACGTTGGCCAAAAGAGCTGGTACTCGCTATTGTGAACAAGCCATGACAAGCATTTTGCCAGCAGATTAACTTGTTGTGTCTCCCAATCTAGTGCATTACATAACCACTTCCATTCCAGAATTTTTTCTGCTCCAAATCATAATTGCACAGTAATGTGGCTGTATCAAATTGTGTCATTGTGTGAGACTAAAATGAAAAAAGAATCATTTATGTTCACCCACTGCACCAGTTTCCTACTTGTGTCTTTGGAAAGCTTGGTTGAAACGACTGCTACCAAAATAACTTACCTTGGCCTCTAGAAGAAACACATTTGGCTGGATTTACAATTCCAGATTTATTCTAAGAGGATTTTACAAATTTACAATTCAAACTCCACTAATCTCTATGGCATAGCAGAAACTGGAAAGTGGCATAAATGTGGAATCCAGGATTTCTGAATGCTTATAAATTGGGTACTGATGTGGATAATAGAGGCTAAATTACAGTCACAAAAAGCCTCTGATTAAACATAGAACTAAGGCTCTGCCCCTCAAAATTTGTTGACCAACAAGGTGTATTTAAGTTGTGTCCATATTGTTACAGGCCTTAGTTAAGTATTTCGATATTATAACAACCAGGCTTCTGACTTGAGAGTCTAAGGATGCTCTGCCTCAAACTTGAAAATGTCCTATTATTTTTTAATTCATTCAGAATACTAGTTGAAACATCAATTCCCTTGGTTAAAAGCAAGGGAGAAATACTTGGAAGGGGAAAGAGAGGGAAAGAAGAGAGGAGGAAAGAGAAAGAAGGAGAGCAAGTGAGAAGGGGAAGGTGGAGGGAGAAAAAGGGAGGGGGAGAGAGGGAGAGGGAGACAGAAAGAGACAGACAGAGAGAAAGCTTTGCATTATGTTAATCGGGCAGTGCCTAGAAACAATGTGCTCTATGCAATTGTTATTGGTGTATAGCTCTATTAGCATTAATAAGTGAGTGTGAAGAAAAAGAACTAAAGGTCTGCCCTAATGCTTCCTTCAAAGTTCAGCTCAGATGCTATCTCCATAAAATTCCCCTGATCCTCTCAGTTGAAGCATTTTTACTCTTTAAATTTTTCCTATAGTATTTTGAACTTTTCACACTCTACCTTTTATTAAAATGATCTCTATGCCATGGCAAGGTTGTCAGAAAAGCGGAGTGGTGAAATAATTAGAGCGCTAGATCTGATGTCAAGGACATCTGGGTTTCAATCCTGCCTAGCTGTGTGACCCTGAGGTAGCCAGTTTAGCCAGTTCCCTTATATGTAAAATAGGAAAAGTAATAATGCCTACTCCAAGGATTGTTGAGAGGATCCAATAAGAAAATGCATGACAATATACTTTGAAAATAGTAATGTGTTTTACAAATGTGAGCTATTTTCCATCTCCCATAGAAAATGTAAGCTCCTTGATGGCAGGAACTTCATAATTTTTCGTATTTATGCCTCCGGGGTCCTTACATCTACATAAGCAAGTGTTTGTTGAGTTTAATCTATTTGGATTGAATTGAGACAAAGGATCTTCAGACCCTCAAATCAGAGAGATTTTTGTAATCTTTTTTTTGTAACACTAAAATACTTTTATAATTTCTTTGGGTTTTGTAATATTAAAATACTTAATAAAGGCTGTCTTGATTCTTACAACCAGACAAAAGAAACTACTTCAGGCTTTATTGGCCTACCCCTCTCCCCCCAAAAAAGAGAAATATTTCTATTTTTATTTTCAAAAAATGAAATTCCAATTTACCAAAAAGATCATATTAAACTCTAATTGTATCACAGTCAAACTTAGTCTTCAATAAAGTTATTGCCAAACAGAACACACTCTGGTCTGAAAAGACTAGAGTGCATTAATGCAAGGTTCTCATGGCAGCAGCCTCCAGATCTGAAGCATAGGCTTATCCTTGCTGCACACTTCTGCTGATTAAGATTCTACAGTTTCGTTTTGAAATATACTCTACTTCTAGGAATCAGACAATTTGACAAAAAGTTTATTTTTGCAATGTGAGAGATCCTGCCTGGCACACAGTATGGTTTGTTTGTTTTTTTAAGTCACTTCTAACAAACACCCTACAAACCAAAAATTCTCAGTCTATTAATAACAACTCTAGTACACAGAAAGGATTGGAGTCAGATAAACACATGACTTATCATAACTTTATGACAAATCTCATTGTTGCTTCACCAATTGGCTTCACTATGAGGGATTCCACTGATATCCCTTCTAATGGAGTTTTTAAGTACAAATCCTGAGAAACAGTTTGACACTGAATGTAAATGAATTTCAAATATTCTACAAATTAAAAAGAAGACTCCAAGTTTAGACTTTTATATTTTCAGTTTTGGTCCAATAGCTATTAGTTTTCAAAGGTCAGTCCCAGGGATTTAGTTTGGGGAACAGCTAGCTGTCTGCTTGGAGTTATTAGATGACCCATATTGACTGAATTAACTGGACTGTTCAGTGAAAGCAAATGAAACAGCTATCCATACAGACCTAAGCTTTATCATTTACCTTCTCCCTTGATCTTACTCTATCCTTGGAAAATTTGATGAATAACAGGAGGGTAGTATAGTGAAAAAAACCATGGGCACTTGAATCAGAAGACCTGGGCTTGAATTCTCCCTCTGCTGAGTATGAACTATGATATGTATGTCACATAACCTCCTGGCCCTAACCAACCTGGCAGGGTTGTTGTGAAGAGTGAACGAAGTCGTTGATTTGGCATGTTACATATCTAGATAGAAATTTCTAGAACTGGAAGGAACCCATTCCTTTACTTTACCAATGAGGAGACAGAGCAAAGAATGGTGAAGTAAAGGAAGTGTCCAAAGTCACACAGTTATGTGATGGCAAAATCAGGGTCTGATTCTGGGTCTTTACTTTCTTGTACTCCAGGCTGTGCTAAAGTTCTGGGTAAAACTTAGTACTTATTTCCAGACTGTTCCAACAGCACTCTTTGACTTCAGCTCCGCACTCATCAGGCATGGAGTCTGCTCCCCAAAACAGCTAACCAAAGAGACAGATCAGGACTCTCATTGCTTATGTGGTCAGCTCAGCCCTAGGGCACTGTGTCGAGGATGCTGCTAGAATAGGGAGAAGGCCTATGACTTGGGAAAGAGTTCCCATCCTGTTGTTATTTACTTTCCCACAGGCAGTGCAGTGGATGGAATGCCAGCCCTGGAGTCAGGAATACTCATCTTCCTGAATTCAAATCTGGCCTCAGACATTTACTAGCTGTGTGACCCTGGGCAAACCACTTAACCCTGCTTGCCTCAGTTTCCTCATCTGTAAAAGCTGGAGAACGAAATGATAAACCATTCCAGTATCTTTGCCAAGAAAACTCAAAATAGAGTCATGAAGAGTTGGAAGAAAATGAGATCACTAACCAAAAGTTACTTTGTTCAGTTCATTTGTTCCTAATGTGAGCCCTGTAATGTCCCTGGTGGGCTTCAGTGGTAAATCATTATTAACTTGAAAGCAAACTAAATCCATTGCACTGTTTATAAGATGCCACCTAACTTAACTACTAATATTGAGCAGAATCTATTCTCTCTGCTTTGCTTAAATTACTTTGAATTCACCAGTAATACAAATACTAAGAAACCAATTGATAAAATTGAAACTCTCCTTCTACTGATTTCTCAGAAAAATCTGTTCTGGTAAATTACCAACTATTGCAATCTAAATTGCTTCTGCAGTAAAATTACTCCCAGATGGTACAGAAATAAAAATCATTGTATATGCTAATTAACATGTTTTTTAAAAAGTCTCATAGATATTCCACTCAAAATTACATGACATACTTCAAAGAGAAATCTCTTTGAAAATATAGAGATTTTGTTTTCTTTATTTAAGAAAGGATTTTTCTATTTTTCCCCTCCTATGTGAGGTAAGGCCTTGTTGAGTTCCTACAAGAAAATGAGATTTTCAGAACTAAAAAGGACCTTAGAAATCATTTATAGAGGTGGCTAGGTGGCACAGTGAATAGAGCACTGGCCCAGAGTCAGGAGGACTTGAGTTCAAATCCAGCCTCAGATACTTAAAACACACACACACACACACATACACACACACACACACACACACACACAGAGTAGCCATGTGACCTTGGGCAAGTCACTTAACCTCAATTGCCCTACCTTCCCCTCTCCAAAAAATGCAAAAAAAAAAAAAAGAAAGAAATAAAGAAATCATTTATACAATTTCCTTATCTAAGAGAGGATGAAGGAGGACCAAAGAGAAAATGTCAGACATTTTAAGTATGTTGTGAGTTTGATCATTTTGACCTGATGATTTTCATGATGCATTGCGTTCAGTGATATTTACAGACCTAAAGTAGGTACAGTGAAAAAAAAAATAATGTTGTCTCAGTTGGAGCTGCTGGCTTCAGAAAATGAAAAGTAGTCTCTAAAACTAAGGCTTGTGGTAGGTTAGTCACCAAGTCTGACAAAGGGATTTCTTTTATCCTTTGATGAAGCCCTTGTTCTGAAGTCTCTGTGCGATCCACTTCGGGAGACAGTAGGTGAAGCCCTCCAGGGTGCTTTGGTTGACTCCCTTGCTTGTTTTGCGGCACACCTCAAAGATTCCACTCAGGACTGGAAGTTGATCTAGGAAGAGCTGACGGGAGCAAGAGAGACAAAGCCAGGGGGCATATGCAATATTGCTTTCAGATGCCTCTTTCATGATAACCCTGGGAGATTGAGAGTGGAACGAGACTTGTGAGATAGAACCTCTCACCTTTTTTCTTCTGCCAACTAATCCTGTCTCCCATCTGCCCACCCAACTCTAAGAATCACAAATGTTTCTGGATTTTCTTTTTGTCTTAAAGTAAGTCAGTTTCATTTTTGGGTTTGTATTTCTCTTCAGAAATGATGAAAGGAGTCCCTGAGAAAAGAATCCCACATAAATGGAATAAATGGGGGAAACAATTGGTTTTGAAGAGTGTATGAGATGTTATTTCTTTGCAGTGATTGAAAGGGAGAGCAGTATTTACCTGGTTATCAGCCTCCCAGGGCATCAGTTTCCTTATCTGTAAACCAAAGTAGTTTAACTAAATGGCCTCAGAGGGTACCCCTCCAACTCTAAATCTATGAATATATGTCCTAAAGTCTCTTTGCTATTTCTGTGAATTATAAGACTTTGTTTAAAATATTTTACCACGAAAGATGGGTTATATCTGGTGATATTTACCACATTAAAAGCTAAAACTGATCAATTAAAATTTTTATTTTAAATAACAGTAGTAAACATGTTAACAAATATTTTTATGAAAACATAACTATATTTTTCGAAAACAAAAAATCAATAGAAGAGTAGCATTATTTCATATGTTTGTGCAAACCTCTTTAATATTTGGCTTAATAGAAAAGAGCTGGGTTCTCATATCTGTTTCTACATGTTTTCTGTTGTGATACGTTGGTTTGTTCGAAGAATACAAAGAGAATCTGACCTTCTAGTTGGAAAAGGAAGAAGTAATACAAAAGCATTTGACCTTGGGAACCTCTTGAATGGGTCTTGAGGACCACACTTTGAGATCTATTTTAGAGAGTTGCCTGAAAAATTAAGTGACTTGCCTAGGATCATATGGCCACTACATGTCAGAGGAAGGAATTGAATCCAGTTTTTACTGACTTTGAAGCCAGAATTATAATTGCTGTGATAGATTAACATGGTTAACATCTGATCTTGCAACTCAAAATCTATGATCCCATGATACTGGAAGAGGAGGCATTCAAGTTGAAATTTAATTGATGGATAAAAATTTTTTATCTCTTCTTTGGTTTTTAATGGGGAGAGAGAAGAAGAATATCTAGACTTTCCCCAACCTAAGCTCCAGCCAATGGGAATAGGGAACAGGACTTTGGAGGGCAGCATTCCATTGTCAAATGAACTTGGTCACTTACTCAAGAAATGTGGTCCCCAAAGACTCAAATGAACTTCTTCTTTTTGTTGTTTGTCCTTAGAGTGAGGAGGGCAGAATTCAGATAACTTAATGTGTGTAGGAGCAGTTAGATATCACAGTCAAACAGTGCCAGCTCCAGAATAAGGAAGACCTGAGTTCAAATCTAGCCTCAAATGTTTGACATTTATTATTTGTGTGACCCTGAGCAAGTGACTTACCCTGATTGCCTCATAAAAAATAAATAAAAACAACTTAATGGATGTCAATCTCCCTTCCTTTCAGATTAAGGCCATATAGGCAATTTTCAATGCAGATAAGCATCTCTTTCTCCTTTCAGGTAAAATGGTGGGGGCAGAGCAACTTGTAGCATGTGCCATGCTCTGATTAGGAACAGGAGGCAAGAATTCTGTAGTCTGGCCGTGGACCCTAACTCTCTTCCAAAGCGATAAGAGATACTGATGATTAAGGGGTAAGAGTAGTCTCTAGGCTGCCTTCAGGGTGTTTTTCTTTCCAGTGTTATCTCAGATTTGCACTGTCTCTACATTGTATGTGTGACTTTAATGTTGTTTCCCACATGAAAATGTGAGCTTTTGGAAAACAGTGACAATGTCTTCGCATTTACCTTTATTTGTATTCTCCAGAACTTAATACAGTGCCTGAGACATATAGTAAGTGCTTGTTGACTGACTGACCCTTCAACCAAAAAAAACAATTTGATTCAAATAAACATTTCTTAAGGGCCATCTCTGCCAGGCACCTTTACTCCTACTCTTCTTTGGTACCGATCAGGAAAACCTAGGCCTGGTCCTACTCTGCTGTTATCCTCCTCCTCGTCGTCCTCCTTATCGTCCTCCTCTTCCTTCTCCTCCTCCTCCTCCTCCTCCTCCTCCTCCTCCTCCTCCTCCTCCTCCTCCTCCTCCTCCTCCT
>CM053580.1:382029726-382046549 GCA_028627135.1 Pseudochirops cupreus | reverse complement strand
AAAAGTGACATAGGAGAGAATAGATTGGGGGAGGGGGGACACACTGGGATGGCTGTTTTGGGGTGGTGGGTAGGGGAAAGAAGGGGAGAAAATATGTAACTCAAAATCGTGTGGAAATGAATGATGCAAACTAAAATAAAATTTTTTAAAAAGAGGAAATTATATACATATATGAACAACTATTTATAGAATACTTTATGATTACAGAAAATTTTACATGTTATCACTTTTGATCCTTATAATAATGCTGTTAATATTATCATCCCCATTTTACAGATAAGGAACATGAAGACCAGAGAGTGTCTGCCCAAGGTCAGATTCTCTACCCATACACACACACACACACACACACACACCTGAGTTAGTAGAAATTTCCCGGATTCTTGAAAAATATGAAATAAACAAATAAACAAGGTTATTGATTTCATAGAACTCTAGATATATATTCAACTTGCACTCTGCAGTAGCCCAGTCTCAGGTGAGTACTCTGAAAGAATGAATGCAAGTGCCTATCTTAAAGTCAGGTATAATTTACATGCTATAAAAACCTTTAAAAAAATGCTATTGATTTTAAGCTTAAAGTGTAAGGTGCTATTTGAAGCTATTAAACATGATATAGACTGGATAATTACAGTCTTACATTCATCTTTATCTAAACTGATTTACTCATTTCTTGAATAAATGTCTAATTGTATCTGACATAATTTTGGAAATTCTAATTATTATAATAAGACAGGAGAACTAAACTAAAGGCACTGGCAAAAAGGAGACAGAAATATCCCTGTTTACAAATGACACAAAATGCATTTAGAAAACCCCAGAGAATTAGCAAAGCAAATGAATGATATTACTGATATCTTCAGGAAAGTGGCCAATAAGATGCAAAACAAATCCACAAAAAAAAGTCAGCAGCATTTTTCTATGGTGCTGAAAAAAGAAATGATAAGAGAAATTACATTTGAAATAACTGCAACATTCAAAAATAATATGAGAATTAATCTACCAAACTATAAACAAGATTCGTATAAATATAATTACAAAACACTCTAGAAACACTGAGAGACTTAAAAATTGGAGCAATTCATTGTTCATGATTAAAGTAGGACAACATAATAACATGATAACACTAAATTAACAAGTGAAATATTATACCAATAAAAGTATTTAGGAAATATTTTAGTGAACTAGACAACGCAATTGGAAAATTCATCTGAAAGAACAAGAGGTCTACAAATGAAGGAAATAATGAGAAAAATATAAATGAATAGGGCACAGAATTACCAGATGTCACACTATGCTATAAAGCAGTGGTCATTAAAGGTATTTGATACAATTAAAAGGACAGAAAAGTAGGTCAGTGAAACAGAGTAGATAATCAAAAAATATAAGCATTTGAAAATAGGACGAAGTGTCTGATGAACTCAAGAACATCCATTACTGGTGAAGTGCACCCTTAAAAAAACTGCTGAAGAAAAAAAAAACCTAAAAAGTAGTTTGACAGGAACCTGGTTTAGACTGACATTTTGTACCATAAACAATAAACTTAATGCATAGCCTGAATATTAAAGATCACATGGGAAAAATTTTTAACAGAATAAAAGCAGGTCCCTTTCACAACTATGTCATAAAGGACAATTCTTAACTAAACCATCAGAAGAAAACATAGAGGCCATAAGTTATATTACTGTACAGAAAGAATTACAAAAATTAGGAATTCAGAGAGATATGGGGAAACTCTGAAATGATCAGGATAGCGAGTAGGAAATGGACCTGTGATATCTGGGAATCCAAGGTGAGGGAAATCCCTCTATTAATGCAAGTCAATCCCTTCTATTCAATACATATAGTTGCCTTGAGCACTGAGAGGTTAAGTAAGGGTCTCAAATATAGTATGTGTCAGAAATGGGACATAAACCCAGGAGCTCCTGACTTTGAACTCAAAGCAAAAAGTCAGTAAAGGCCCAAAATAATATATAATAAAAGACACTTTCTTAATCACAATGAGATGAACAACTCATTCAGTCGCTCAGCCAGATCTGATTTTATGTGACCTCATAGACTTTTGTCCATAGGGTTTTCTTGGTAAAAATACTTGAGTACTTTGCCATTTCCTTCTCCATATCTGGCCAAAAAAAAAAAATGCTATCGGTGTGTACTGCTGTGACCCAGAAGAATTTTGACAAAGGGCAATTTGTTTCTTATGTCAGAGGCTTCAGTCCTAAGTCCCTTATCTCTATTGCAAACCCTACTAGAACCAGAGACTTTTTGATTCCCCACCCCCTCTTTTCCTTTGTTGTCTTTGGATTAGAGTAAGTCTTTGCAAGTACAATGATATGCAGTAACCTTTGAAAAATTTGCAAAATTACGATTATTAAACTATACCACATTAAATTTTGAAGTGATGTAGTATACAAGCCTATCAGCTATGACAAGCCTAGACCTTCCCTGAAGACTGATATTTTTCAAATTGTTTAAGAATTGTGCTATATGGACTTTATTAAGATTTGTTGGAGACAGCTAGGTACCACAGTGAATAGAGCACTGGCCCTGAACTCAGGTGGACCTGAGTTCGAATCCGGCCTCAGACACTTAACACTCACTGTGTGTCCTTGGGCAAGTCACTTAACCTCAATTGCCCTGCCTTATCCCCTCCAAAAAGACAAAAAATAAAATAAAATTTAAAAATTAAAAAAAAAAAGATTTGTTAGAACAAGGCACTAGTGAAGGCATTCAGAAAGATAATGCTTAACACTCCCCAAAGCACTACAGAGTTATTCAGAATTAGGACTGAGGACAAAGAGACCAAAAGCACCCCAGTTGATTTTCAAGGAATAGCAAATCTTTAATAGAATGGAAATTATATTGGGGGAACAATTAGTTCTCCACACCCACCCCATTTGATGAATCACAGGAAGTAAGGCAGATAACAGAATACTTTAAAATGAAATTCAAAGACATATCTATACCTTGGTATGACCCTGTGAAACATAAAGGAGTTCTCCTTGGTAGAATTAAAAGGGCAATATTCTATTGGTTGTCTGAAGATTGACTACCTCCTTGGAAGCCTTTAGTGCTTAGCATATCATCTTTCATATAGTCAACATTTTATAAAAACATGTTGACTGACAGACTTTAAAAAGCTAATTCTAACAATTCAAAGATGTCTTTCAAGAAGAAGAGTAGATTTGGGAAGTTTGTCTCTACTACAAAGCAATGAGGGAAGAAGGGATTTTCCTCTTTCTCCTCTCCCTGCTCACCACTCTGTATTGGCTATGGTATCTTGCAACAAAGTTGCTCATGCCATAAGAAAAACACATTTACCAGCAAACGGAAAGGTGAAGACAAGCAGTAGCTTCTAAGAATATGATCTTTGGCAGCAGAAAAGAGAGTCAATTATTGATTCAGGAGAGAACTACCTTTGGTAGTCAAGAGTTGAGTTGTTGAGGGGAGAGTTGAAGAATTAGGCTGAGTGACTTTCTAGGAGAGAAGCTATAACAAGGAAGAGAAGTATTTGTATGCTATGAGAGCTATAAACACCCTTCAGCAAATTGCCTTTGTCACATATGTTCTCACTGTATGTTCCATATCACCAATAAACTCTAAGTTTATGCCCACTTTTCAAAGAGATTACATTTGTTAGAATGGCACACTATCAAATCACGGGGCACTAGTAATGCAGTTATTTCCTAAATGTTTTTGCTTTTAGCAAATCTAGTATAAATAGTCTTCCCCCCACCTCCAGGGACTAGTATGTCAAGTTATGAGTGCTGAATTGGGGTAGTAGCCTAGAGAGGGTACCACACTGACAATGTCAGATATAATTAACATATCAAACATTCTTTCATTGTGCCTCTTTGTCGCAAGGAAAATTTCAATAAAAAATTGGGAGAGTTTTTCTTTTTTTAGCCAGAAATGACAGTGATAAAGTTTAATGGACAATTTATCCCAAGTGGATTTGTATGATTAGAGTTACATAAAGTCTATGCCTCTAAGGAACTCAGATGAATGTCTATTAAGCACCACTGTAGCCAAAATCAGAGATGAGGGAAAGTTAAACAAATGCAAACTGGGAAAGCACTAGCCAATGACAGAATTCAAAATAAGTATCTCCCACTCTGTGATTGACTATGGAAAGGATGTAAAATCAAGAAGAGCGAACACTTTCAGGCTAGTGTTCCTAAATCTTTTTTGGAAAGAGTGAAAAACAAGAGAACCAGGTATAATGGTCAGGCCCCTTAAAGCCCTGTCTATTGGTTTGTTGAATTGTCATTTTCTTTGTCTATATTTTTTGTCTGCTTGTAACTTCTATTCTAACGATGTAAGTGATATATATACGTTTGGTTAAAGTGGGTGTTAACCCTTTTTGAGTTAGTTGCTTTCCTTTAGAAAAGCAGATCAAAGAACCTGTGCTAGCAGCCATCCTGGATATGCTAGGGTGCCTGCTGCTACACCAGTGGAGATCTCTTTGTGGCAGAATAATGTTGTTCTAGAAAGTTTGGTCATCTGGGAGTGTCTCCTTATGAATTTATGTTTTTGTGCCTCTGTATCAAGGGTGTCCTAGGGAAAGTCTTGTTCACCAGACTACTTCACTACCTCAGGTCTCATACACGCAAACACCAGGGGACTTGGAGATGACCTTTTAATTTAAATCCTTCTCTATTCTCTGGATTGGAGGTGGTGGCACCCTGGCAACTGTCCAAACATGTCTCTGTAACAAAAGAAAACATAGGAATGTAGTCATAGTTAATCAAAGCCAGGATAGAGTATTTGTGTACCCAAGGTGAGGTGTTAAAAATGTGCCCCTTCCATGCCATGGTCCACTGATGATTTTGATTCTTTTCTGTAACACATTCAACCACTCATAATAAAAAATGGCATTCCTTTGTTCATTCAAAAAAAAACCATTTATTAAACAATTTTTGAGTGCAAAACACTGTGCTAGTTGATGTGGAAGACAGTTTACAGTCATGTAGGAAGATAAAACATACAACTATAATACACAACACTGAATGATAGTGTCACAACACTGTCTCAAAGTGGCTCAAAACAAAGTAATGTTTAAGAGAAAGTTATTCACAGGGTATTAAGAAAGCTTTCATGGAGGTAACATTTGAGTTTGGCTTTAAAGGTTTGGTAGGAATCGAACAGATAAAGAAGATGAAAGTTTTCAAAGGTATGAAGAACAGGATAGGCAAAGATACACAGATAAGAAAACACAACCAAGTCAACAAGTATTAATTAAACTCCTAGTAAGTACCAGGCACTGTGCTAAGTGCTAGTGGTACAAAGAAAAGCAAAAGAAAAGATAAGGAAAAATCCCTTCCCATCAAGGAGCTGATAGTCTAATAGGGGAGAGAATATGCAGACAACTATATATAAACAGGATTTATACAGAATAAATTGGAGATAATCACAGAGGGAGGGGCTGGTATTAGAGAACACAGGATACCTTCAGAGAAAGGGTAGTCGAGTTCACTTGAACATAAGAGTGCATGGAAGGGAGTCATAGAAGAGAAGATGGGAAAGTTAGGGTGTCACTTCATTACATAGAACCTTGACTGCCAAGCAAAGGAATTAGAACTTTTGTAGGATGATAATGTAGCCTAACTTCCACCAATTCCTGGGTCAATTTTTCATGCTGTGTAAATAGGAGACAACAACTATTCACAGAACATGCTGATTTATTTCAGTTGATTCCACACACTCTTGGGAGAGGACCTTTGGAAGTCAGTATAGAGAAAGGCAGGTTTTTGAATTGTGGACTGAAGTCCTCCAAGTTGTGCACAAGACGGAGCCAAACTGCTCCAGGTTTGGGTGGAAGTTGGGCCCCATTATGAGCCTACCAAAAGTTCCAATTCCTTTGCCTGGAATTGAAGGGTTAGGGTACGATAGTATTAGTGTTAGAAGGATTGCTACATATCATGTCATCCCACCACCTTTACCTTATAGATGAAAAAACTGAGATTGGGTAAGAGCTTGTCTGAGGTCACAGAGGCAGGATTCTATTATTCTCTGATTCTGAATCTGCCCCCTAAATCTTTGTGTTCCACCTTATAGGATGTGACTGACAAATTTAAAGATTGCTTCAATCTAAACCTGTTTCAGCGGTCAATCCATATGTATCCATTGTTGTGCTTATACTTGGCATATTGCAAGTATATGGTATATTGACCTTTTTGCCCTTTAAATTACCCCACACAAGACCCACAATGTCTTCTAGTGGCTAATTTTTTAGTCTTCTCTGTTGGGCCTTGTTCAATAAGCATTGATGCATTATAGATCTTTTTTGCCTTTTCTGGACCAGAGGTTTGTATCTCACAAAATTTCAAATGACAAAGGTAGTGAGGTAGGGAATTGAGTGAGTGGGATGATTTCAAGACATTGTGTTGGTTCTTCCTCATTTGTACTTGGACCCTCAGCTTAAGGATTCTTATTATGGTATGAAAATATTACCTCAAATCCACGTTCACATCTCCATTTTAAACTGTTCTTTTAGGGTGATATAGTAGCTAACAAATTTACACATGATGCTTTTATTCCTCATGAAGGGCCTTGTCATTGTCTCTTAATTGGGCTCTAGTTAGTGACATGATTATATTTATTCCATTGCTATTACTTTAACTTAGTCCCTCCCAAAATCAACCAGTATATTCATCAGAAAATTTGCAGATCAATGTGTTCAGCCATGCAGTCTCAGCAGCCATCTGTTATTCCATTCCCTGGGTTGTTTATTCATACTTTTGCCCATTCATCTGTTTTTTGTTTCCTTTTATCCATTTCTCACTGAAGATAAACAAAAACCTGTCAGAATGTCACTGCAGCCAAGTCAGTGAATCAATCTGCAGGAGCAATAAAGGGATTAATCTGGGGGGAGAGGGGTCTGGGTACAGGAACAGATTCCTGCTTCATATTGGAAGCTACAAGGTAATTTTCCGGGGTGAAAAATTAAGCCATGGTCCTTAATTGTTTCAGAAGCTAGAATTTCTACTCAAACTTCTGTGAGACCCAAAGTGAGAGAAGAAACAGGTCTTATGATTCATACACTGATGCATACATTTTCAACTTGATTGCCTTCTTATTTAAACATTTCCCCATTCTTTCACGTGAGTGCTTTCCTGAATGCTACACACCTGGGAACAAGTACCCAAAAATCTCTAGGTTTTTTTAGGCAGAAGTGCTGTCCCTTCCCACACAAATTCCTCCAGAAATACTTGGTGGTACAATTAATGTTGATTTTTCCTTTGGTTAAAAGCCTCCAACCTAATGTCATTAAAGGTCATCTGTCTTGTCTTCTCCCACCTGAGCCCTGCATTTGGATAAATTTGGATGAATTGAGCTTGATTGCAAGGTGCTTAAGTTCAGTGAGCTTTGGTTGGCTAAAATAAGGGTAATTAATGTGAGAACTTGATATGGTAACTAGATCTTGTGCTTCAGAGAGTAAATTGATACTTTCAAAGAGAAGGTATAAGGTAAGTGAGAAGAAAAAAATGAAGTAACAGGAAAGGGGGGTGGTGTTAGAACAGTATTCTGCATTTTGCTGTGGAGAGGCAGAATATAAGAGTATCCTTCCCTGTGAAACAGCCAGGTGAGAGAACAACTAGTTAGGTACATCAGTACTCTGTTCCTAGAATAGCAAATCCCAGTTGCAGAGTTTACACCCATTGGCTGAGAAGCTAGTCTAGCAATAACATTTCCTGAAACAAGTTTCTAAGTTTGCATCTGTTTTCAAATTGGGAAACCAATAGTGGTGTGCAAAGTAATTTTGGCAGTCATGCTCCAAAGAATCACATTCCCCGTCACTATCTTCCCCCATTCTGTTTACATCCGTGTACCAGGCAGGATTTAGCGCTTCTTTTTTTATAACTCAAAGGTCCAGAAAACCTGGAAGTAAATATGTTTTGAACATACTTCTGGGGCTCTGGGTAGAGCAATCTCTTTTAGAAGAACAATGTATAGATTTGTAACTAACATATATAAACCCTGATTCCAGCACTAAGCTTTATGCTTAAATGGATTGGGTTATATATGGTGTTTTGTGTCAGCCTCCCAAATCATTCTCTGTTTCATTTTGCTCCTACCAATAATTTGCCTTTGGGAAATCTCAGAACGAAGTTTGTGTTTAGATCTCCACAGATGAGCACAAAAGTGGCATGAGGTTCAACACCAGCACTCAAGATAACAGCGAGTTTGGGTATAGCACACACTTTATCACACTCCACAGAAAACGAAGAAATCAGGGCGGTGAGGTGGCACAGTGACTACAGCACCGGCCCTAGAGTCAAGAGGTCCTGAGTTCAAATGCGGCCTCAGGTACTTAACACAAAAACTAGCCGTGTGACCTTGGGTAAGTTGCTTAACCCCATTTGCCCTACCTTCCCCCCTCCAAAAAGCAAAACAAAAAAAAGAAAAGAAAATGAAGAAACCATAAATGACTCAGAGTAGTCCCTAATAATAGCTAGCATTGATGTGAGGTTTTAAGGTTTGCAAAACAAATTACAAATGTTTCCTATTTTTATCTTCACAACAACACTGTGCAGTAGGGGCTATTATTATCCCCGTTTTAAAAATTAAGAAACTGAGACAGAAAAGATTAAGTAATTTTTACCGGGTCACATAGCTTGTAAGCATCTAAGGCAGGATCTTAACTCGGATCATCCTGGCTCCATTGTGCCACCTAGCAGCCATTAACACTTGATACGTTTCTCCTCCATCTAAGAAAGTCCCATCTTTCCCCAGGGCCGTAACCCCCATGCTCATAATACCACTCTGAGATTTGAAGTCCCCTTCAGAAGGGAAAAGCTTGATGTTCCTAGGACCAAAACTCCATCCAATGTATCACATTGCTACTTCTAATTGTTAGGGGACACAAAGTAGGGAAGAGGAGCCTGCAAAGGGGACTGAGTTGGAAAGGTCAGACTGGTAAGAAACTAGGAAAAGGTAATGTTGCAAAAAACCAGAGGAGGGAAAGTATAAAGGAGGCTATGACTTAGACTTTTAGAACTCTCTGTGTATTGTTTTAAAATTTTCATTTGATTCTCACAACGTCCCTGTGAAGCATGTGCTATTATTACCTCTACTGTATAGGTGAGGAAATGGAGGCAGAAAAGCTAAGTGACTTGACCATTTTTTATGCAAAACTTTGAGGTAAGATTCAAACTCAGATCTTCTTTTTTGTTTGTTTGTTTTTGGAGGGGGGAAGGCAGGGCAGTTGGGGTTAAGTGACTTACCTAAGGTCACATGGCTAGTAAGTGTTAGGTGTCTGAGGCTGGATTTGAACTCAGGTCCTCCTGACTCCAAGGTCAGCGCTCTATTCCTTATACCACCTAGCCACCTGGTAGTTTTTTTGTTTTTTTTTAAACTCAGATCTTCTTTACCGAAAGTCTAGAGCTATATCAGTTCTGCCATCTAGCTGCCTCAGGATAACCTAATGAGATATTCTTCCATATGGATTTTGGTGGAAATAACTTCACCAGACAGTTTTTCCTTTGCTTTAATGATAAGAGAGGGGTACTAGAGAGTAAGAGAATCTTTTTAAAGCCCTGTCTTTAAATGTTTCTGTTTATTCATCTTTTCTGGAGAAAAGACATTTTCTGAGAAATCGATGTTATTCATGTGTTTTATGGAGACAGGATGACGTAAAATGGTAAATAGACTCTACTGAGTCCTGTCCTAAGGTAATTTAAGAGGGATTGAGAGTAACCTATTTTTTTCCACTAAATATAGGCCTGTGGAAGGATTGAATTATAGGGTATGATTTCCTTCACACTTACGATCATCTGGCTTAGAGATGGAAGAAAACTTACAGGTTTCTTCTAGTTCTCCCCCTCCATTTTATGGGTGAGGAAACTGAGGCCCAGAAGCTGAAAAAGATTTGTCAAAGGTTACACAGATGGGAAAGATATGAACAAGAATTGCGTATGATTCACAGATATGGAAGAGTTATAAGGATTTACAGTTTAGCTGTGTCCAACTGTCCATGACCCCATTTGAGGTTTTCTTGGCAAAGATAGTAGAGTGCTTTGCCATTTCTTTCTCCAGCTTATTTTACAGATGAGGAAACTGAGACAAACAAGGGCACATGACTTGCCCAGGGTCACACAACTAGTCAGTATCTGAGACCAGATGTGAATTCAAGTCTTCTGACTCCAGGCTCAGCACTCTGTCTGCTGTTATCACCTAGCTACCCAGTTGTAAGGGCACTAGTAGATAAACTACATACTATGATACGATCACCAACTAAATCCAGGTTTCTTAAAAAAAAATTAGGGGGTCATGGACTCTTTTGGCTTTCCAGTGAAATCTATGTACTTCTCAGAAAAAAGTTATCAGATGCATAAAAAAAAATACATAGTATTATATATAAATAATATAATACAACAAATATATAACCACACTATATATCACAGTAAGAGGCCAAAGTTTAAAACTTTACCAATACTTTTGAAATACTTAATAGTATAATATATATTACATATAATATAATATACATCACATGTTCATACATTTATTTCTAGATATTTGTGTATATATGTACATAGGTCCAAGGAAACTCTCTAAGATTATAAGTTGCAGAGCAGATACTGTTGTGCATCAATAGAGGAGATTTCCTCAAGGACTTACTTATACCCATGAAACCACAGATCTGATACAAAATGACCAAGATGACATCATGACAATGACAACATGGCAGCAATAGCCAAACAACGGCAAAGAGCAACAACCACCCACCAAAAGCTGCTGCAGATGCAGACACACATGCTTAATGTGAGTGTAGCATGTAGGTAAACATGTGGGTGTATGTGTGTATATACGATATACAAATACACACATATATTTTATATGCATATATAATATGCATATGTATACATGTATGTAATATATGTTTATAACATTCACCTATAATATACACATACTGCATAACATGTATGTACACACAATATATAACATGCATGTATATACATATCCACTATCTAATATTATACATAACCACATATTCTATATTATACTGCATGTATCATATGATATATGATATACCTGTGATAAATACATATAAATATAGATAATTATATATATAGTTGTATCATATATGTCTATATCCATAGGAACCCCCTGACATGTGTTATTGTTACTGTTGTTCATTGTTGACTAGACCTGTGATTTCATTGATATAAGGAACTATAGCCATGAAGAAATGCCCTCTGCTAATACTCTCAGCATCTGCTCTGCAACTTAGAGTCTTAGAAAGTTTTCTTCACTTCTGAGAAGTTAAGGAACTTCTCACTAGTCCACACAGCCAGTCTGTGTTTGACGTTCTGCTTCAATTCACATCTCCCCGACTTGAAGGCCAACTCTCTATTCACTTGACCATATTGCTTCACAGTGGCTAAACACAGAGGCTCAAGTACCTGAATAAGAAGGGGCAGAGTCAAGATGGTGGCATAGAAGCAGGAAGACTCTATGGCACCTCAAAAACAAATCTTAGAGCTGCAGAATCCACAAAGTGACAGAGAGAAACAAAGCTCCTGCTGAAAGGTTTCATTGCAGCATGCTGGGAGCCAAGCCAAGCCCTGTGTGAGCCCACAGTTTTAGCCCCAGGGTGGCCCCAACCAGAAGTGGCTGAAGGGACTTCAGGAGAGTGGATCACCAGCAAATGTGGCAGTTTCCAGAATTATCAACCCATAAATGCCAAAGACAAAGTAAAAGGACAGTGGAACTCTCCTGGATCTGGGAGGCATGGTCTGGCCTCTGTCCCTGGAGCAAGAAGTAGCAGAAGTGGAAGCCCTGCATCCACCTCCATATGGCTGCTTCAGAGCTCCCAGCCTGCAGATCATAGGGGGGCCAAGTGACCATTCAGAGGCTAAGTGCTCTTGCCTTAACCTGGCTTTATCAGGATTGCGGGTGGTAGTCCTGAGGTGTGTGACCAGTGAGCCAAAGCTTGTGGGGGCTGTAGAGATGGCACCCTCCTAAAAGCTCTGGCAGCTGAGAAAACCCCAGCAATTTGGGACAAAGCTCTCCCCTCTGGAAGCAGAGTTCTACTGTGGCAAAGAGCTCAAAATTCAAGTAATTGACTGGCAACATGAGCAAGCAAAGGAAGCAAAGCAAGCACAGCCATCCAACTTTAGATTCCTTTTTTAGGGACAAAAAGAATCAAAGCTTAGAGCAGGAGGAAGACAACAAAGTCAGAACTCCTGCATCAAAAGCTTCCAAGAAAAATATAAACTGGTTACAGGCCATGGAGAGTTCAAGAAGGATTCTGAAAATCAATTAAGAGAAGTGAAGGAAAAACTGGGAAGAGAAATGAGAATGATGTGAGAAAATCATGAAAAGGAAATCAGCAACCTCACTGAAGAAAATAATGCCTTAAAAAACAGACTAACTCAAATGGCAAAAATAGAATGCCTTAAAAAGCTGAATTTGCCAGATGGAAAAAGAATTTCAAAAGTTCACTGAAGAGAATAATTCCTTCAGAATTAGATTGGAGCTAATGGAAGCAAATGACTTTATGAGAAATCAAGTACCTGAATAAATATTTTTTGATGCATTGATCAAGAAAGGGAAAAAATGATAGAATTATACTAGGTGCCAAAATATGGAGAAAGTAGAATAAAATAATGACCAGATATAAAATGAGGGTGGTACATTAAGAGTCTGAAAGTAGAGCTTAGAAGAGAAGAGCAGGCTAATCTTCCTTTTCTTCTTGAGTTCATAAGAGTAGAAAAAAAGCTCCATGAGAGAGCGAAGTCAAGGACATGGTACAAAGTAAGAAAGTCTAATTTCACTTAAGTCAAGGAGGGCTGAAGCTAAAAAGGAGTTTGGCTATCATGAAGTAAAATTTCTCAGCACAGAGTATCGAAGACAAGGAGAAAAGTGGAAAACAGTAAGTGGGATGTAAGGGATGGGGCTGAGTATGATAAGATGAGAAAAAAATCTGGATGAGGGAGGATGAAAGACTTTTTTTTTTCTGGAAACAGTGGCAATGAATAAGACAGTTAAGGAAAACAGTAGAATGGAAGGCAAGGTAGAGGAACTGGTAATTGAAGAGATGGGGGAAATGGGTACATAGAATCTGATTATTTGCATGCAATAGCAGACATTGAAGTAAAAACATAGACACAGCTTTAAGAAAATGCCACATTCCCAACTCTCTAAATAGTTTTTTTGGTAGGCAATACTGGCATGACCCATTGCTTTAAAAGCTAATAAGTTTCCTAGAATAACAGCTAAATATATGAATGATTGTAAAACACCTATTGATATGTTCATCCTGTTCAATCCTCACAACAGCCATGTAGATACTACAGATATTATTCTCATCTTAGAGATGTGGAGAGGTTGAGTGACTTGATCATTGTTACAGAGATATTAAGGGTCAACATCAGAGTTTCAAGCAAGGTCTCTCCAGAGTCTGGGTTTTTCCAGGTTTTTCACTTTTTCCATACCATACCGTAATGGTTCTGTTCTCTATAGATGGAGTTGGAGTTGGAGTTGTTGTTGAGTTGTTCCACTCATGTCCAACTCTTCATGACCCCATTTGGAGTTTTCTTGGCAAAGATACTGGAGTGGTTTGCCATTTTCTTCTCCAGATCATTTAAAGATGAGAAAACTGACGCAAACAGGGTCACGTGATTTGCCCAGGGTCGCACAGCTAGTAATATCTGAGGCTGAATTTAAACTCATGTCCTCCTGACTCCAGGGCCTGCCCTCTATCCACTGCACCACTTACCTGCTCAGCTTCTGGAGCTTATATGGAAAAGAAGTTGCTTCATCTCACATGTGTATGTAACACTTGTGCCTTATTAATCCAAGTTAAATACTAGTACTGAGCTACAAGAAGATGGAAAGTGACAGGCTTACAAGTCCGAAAGTTTCCATTCCCAATGTGTTAAGTAGTTGCTTTTAATCTTTAACCACCTATCAATATTTATTAAGAAATGAACTTTTAAGTTAAGTCTTAGTGAAAATATTGATATTCAGCAGAGTTGGATCAACTCCACAGAACATATTAAACCAAGTTATTTGATTCCAAGTTGCCAAGCAGAGTTTTGGGGGAGGAATGGAAATCAAGCCACTCAGAGCAGTTATAGAACATCCTAGTATGGTTTTAATCACTTTAAAAACAGAACTCCAATGGGAAAATCTAGGTATGTCATGTCACTGGCTTTAACAGAAGGATTAAAACACATTGAGACAGGCATAGGTGTGGCTGCTACCCAAGAAAGCCCTTCAGGGTTGTTGACCTAGTGACTGAAAAGGACTCAAGAGGGAAATCGGTACACATAACAGGATACTTGGTGATATCAATTTTTCCATATAATATTCCCAGGTCCTACCTACTAGGTGATTCTACTAATTAATATAACTAGAGCTACTTAGAATTGTCAGATAGAAAATCTAAGAGATTATATAAAGATTGAATTTACAGAAAAAAGAATGGAGGCTGTTCTCCATGACCACTTTGTTGTTTTCAGGTAAATCTATGGAACTAAAAGCAAGCAAGGGTAAACAAATGAGCACTTACTGAATGTCTAAAGTGTGTCAGACACAACGTTAACTAAGCACTTTACAAATATTATCTCATTTTATTTTTAGAAGCTAAATGACTTGCCCAGGGTCACATAGCTAGAAAGTACCTGAAGCTAAATTTGTCACTTATTGACATGCTCATCCTATTTGATCTATCTACTGCACAACCTAAGTGAATGAAGGTAGGAGGCTACACAAGAGTATAATACAGCCATTAATTTTCATAACATCCTGTACAATCTACTTTATTTTCCTTCACAACACAACTCAGTTGTATGAAGACAACTGCTTGCTTCTTAGAAGAGAGGGAGGACCTCTGCCACAATCACCACCCTTGATTAATGCTGCCTGAGATTCAAAGCCTTCTTCACTATAATCTCCCTACCCACCATGACCATAGGCCACCTTTTGCCACATGCTATTCCCAGACTCTATTTCCATTCAGTGCCCTGTCTCTAATTCCAATGACGTGTCATGTTATCCTGTTCTACAGCTAGCAATTTCCATCCTCCTGTTCCATCATCCCCATGATGCAAAGTCACCATCACCTCTTAGCTGTACAAGTGGTTCCACAAACCCTGAATTGGTCCTCTTACTTGTCAGAGCTATCTTCTCAAAACATCATGTAAATCTTTCTCCATTTACACGTTGTTAAATGCAATGGAAACTCCTTGGGAGCAGAGGATTCCTGTTTTGTCTTTGTAGCCCCATTTCCCAGAACAGCTTTTCTCTCACTTGATATGTGATGGGCCATATATTTTTTAAGCATAGAAAATATTGTGAAAATATTAGAAAATATAGAAAGTTTGTGTCTCTTCTCCTGCACAATTCTTCATTGCTAACATATTGCAGCCTACTCATGCCCATTATGTGTCTTTCTATTTCCTTTTAGCAGCCTATAACCCTATGAAGATACACGCTTCTTGAAGACAGGAGCTATTTTTAAAATTTTTTAAAAATTTTCGTACTTAGTGCTCAGCACAGTGCCTGGCACATTTGAATCGCTTAATAAATGTTCGTCTAATGATTGATTGATTCCTCAAGAACTATGGTTTTCCATACACCACAGCCAGGATAGATCTGATCATGTCACTCCCTTTAGTAACTTGGTGTTACCTCCAGGAAAAAAATACTCTTTCCTTAGCCCTATACATAAGACCCTCCACACTCCATTTTCAGACAACCTTTCCCACTTATTTCCTGTGCTTCTGAATATATGCTACATTCTAGTCAAACTGGACTATTAGCTGTTCTTTGAAATTGACACTTCATGTCCTTTCATGGATCTTATCTACATAAGATATACCCCAAATCTAGAATACATTTCCTCTCCTTGTCTGAACTTTTGTGATTTACTTTGGATTCCTCTAAGGCTCAATTCAGGTGCCAACTTCTCTGTGAAACCCTCCCTGATCCACTCAGCAACTGATGGTCACTTCCCATGAAAATATTCCCTTGAACACTGTGATATTTCCTGTGCCCCCATAACTCCTTCCCTTGTATTCTATTTTTCTGTTCATCTGGTATCCTCTCCTCTCTCACAAGATGTAAGATCCTTACGGGAAAAGAAACTTTTTTTTTATTTTGGGGTTCGGAATATCCACCACCACCACCACAGAGCCTTGGATTTTGTAAGCATTCTGTCAATATTTGTTGAATTGAACTGATTGGGAGAGTTTTTGCAATCTATTTCCAGAACATAGTAGTGAATACAGAAGGAGGGGTGGGAGCAGAGATGCAATGAGAACTTTAAGGATCCTCTTGAGTTCTGAAGAGGCTGAAGTGAAGTGTTCATTTTCATCATGTGCCTTTTTATTATGCAGCTTATTGCTGTTTCTGTTTGAAGACACCCTGATGATGACAGCTCTCTGTGTTTTTGTATGTGTATGTGCGCAAAGAGCCTGTGAGGACAGCAGCCTTTTCCTCACCATTTACAAATCAAGATTGCTCTCAGATTGATTGTCACAGCTGCTACTTTCAAAGCCTTGTCATTGTTTGGCACTTTCCCTTATACTCCCTGTCCCATCTTCATTGTCTATTCCATATCAGAAGATTCTTAAATGTGCCTCATAGAATGCATATTTTATAGATTTTATTTCCATATATCCCCCCCAAATGAAGGGAGTTTCCTTACATTTAAAATGGCCTAACTTTGAAATCAATATAGTTTAACAGGGAGACAAAGCATAAAGATGAAGACATATGGGAAGAAAGTTACAACAGATATAGTTGACTTGATATAGAGGGAAGGGTCAGGACAAAGGGCACCTATGAGCTCAGTCCAGACAGCCATTTTTTTT
>CM053580.1:381911873-382029226 GCA_028627135.1 Pseudochirops cupreus | reverse complement strand
AAAAAAAAAATTGAAATCTTTTCATTCCATATAGCTTGGAGAGCATAAGTATTCAATATGCTGCCATCTACTTAAAACACTATTAAATTTCTATGAATTTGTATTACACCTGGGCAGTTAGGAGCAACAGTTTTGCCTGTGACGTGTTATTTTCAGTATAGTTTCATTTGTTGAAACCTGAAGGAGATTTCGGGATATGTACTTGAATATAGGGATTTTTCATCTGTTAGTTCGTGAAAGATAGCAAGCTTTGTGATATGTGTCTGGCCACTGGAGCTTGTCTTGGTAGGTGCTATATTTTTTTGCAATTTGCAACAATATGTTCAACAGTTTCTGTCATTTCCTTAAGTAATCTGAATCAATCAATATGTCTAGGCACCTCAAGGGCAACTTTTCTGTAATTTATGGTAGCCCTGATTAGTCTTCCATTTCTGAACCAGCTATTTGTTTAACATGTCTTTGTCTATATATTATTGGTTGAGTTCCTGGGGATGTCACCCAGGAAAGCCTTTGAGTTCCACACTTAAATTTTAGATACTTGTCATTATTATTTTATTCTTGTGTTTGGGCAGTTCTTTGGATTCCAACTAACATTCAGTGAGAACTGTATCAGGCAGTGGAGGATCAGATATAAAGGTGAATAAGACACTGTTTCTAGTAGAGGAATACAGTATGTGCACAAAAACTACAGTTCTGAATGTAACATTCATTTTAAGAGCACAAGAGATATATAAAGTACGATTAAGATCAAAGGAGGAAATGGTAGGTTTGGCAGGGAAGAGGAGGAGCAGAAAATACCTACAAATGTTTCATGGAAGAGAAAACATTTGTTCTGGATCTTGTACTTACCTAGATATTCCACTGGAATGTGAAGACATTCCAAACTTAGGGAACAGAACAAGCAAAGGCACAGAGGTGGCTATCCTATGATCACGTATTATAAACCTCAAGTAGTCACTGGGTTAGAACACAAGAGAACGTAGAGGGGAACAGTTTACTTGAAATCGTGGAGTTGGGAATTAACATAGGCATTAAATGTAACCAAACTATCTCAAATAGAAATATGCAATTTGCGATTAGTAGTCAATGACTGAATATCAGTATAGCCAGGACTTAGAGTCTGGAATGAGTAATATAGTCAGGTATGGCTTAACGGTGGGTTGAAGTCAGATCATGAAAGACCTTAAATTTTGTATAATTTGACTTTATTCAGTCCGTAATCATAAAATATTAAATGCTTTTGAGCCCAGGAGTGTTATGATGATAGTTGTAAATTAAGAAGATTATAAATATTAAAATAGTATTCTCTATGATCGTTATGTTATTGACAAAGAAATTTTTAAAAGGACAATGGTTGTAGAGCCCCCCAAACTCATCAAATAGTTATGTACCTACATGTTTTGGAATTTTCTCATAATTACAGTCCTTTCTGTTTTTTTTTTTTTAATTCCAGTGAAATGTGTAACAACCAACTAAAAACAACCAAGAAAGCACTGCTTGCTTTTCTGCTGAGTGCAATTGCATTTGGCCTGTTTTCTTTCCATTCTCTGATTTATTTCAGAGATAATGTGGATTGTTGCCCATGACATCAGGAAACATTTACTGTGGTTATCTGTTTGGGATCACTTGACAGTATACAGGGAGAGAGGAAATGCTAGTTGACAAAGCACCTGAGCTTGTTAACAGAACCCCCACTTAAAGACAGGGGTCCTGGCACTTATATTTGTTACATACTTTGTTCTATGAACTTTGAATCTCAGGATTTAAGAAGCCAGAGCTTTGGAACTAGGGATTTTCCAAAGGTCAGGGTTGAAGTTACTAATTTATTCAGAGACTGTGGAGCATAGAGGCGTTTTCTTCCTTTTTCATAAACACCATACAATGTTATGTTCTTTGCCCAGTCATAAATGCCCTAAAATGTGAGCTAAGAAACAACACTAGCCAGTGAAATAATCTGTTTTTTCCCCTCAACTCTTTTTGTATAGTAAATTACTATACACATAGAAAATGTTTATTTTCCTTAATTTTAGGTTTTGTACTTTAATTTCTGCAAAATGCTTGTGTATTCTTTTTCTTTAATGGCAAGTATGAAATTTAAATCACCACATTTTCTGAAGACCGTTATTGTATTTAATATTGCTAGTGTATATGTCATGGTATATTAATTATACCAAGGTACCTAGGCATATAATTATGGGGTTAATTAATTTGAAGGTAACTTGTTAGGAACAGATTTTTGCACTGGGCTAATTTCAGTTTAGCAAAATAGGGATCCTCTTAACAGTAAGCTAGCAGCTTCCAGGAGATGTTCTTTGAATCTTTAATTATGACACTTTATTTGAAAGAAAAATGAAAATTCACTTACCTCTCCCACTGTCACCCCTCAAATGATTCCCCTTAGTTTTCTTATGTAAGCGAGGTTTCATACCCCATGCCAGTGACTTTTCCTTCCTGCATGGCAACTCCTTCCTAAGTTATAAGCAGTTATTATTCATGTGCCACAGGGAAATATTTTTCATAACCTACTCTACTAATGGTGTGGTTGGCTCAATATTCCTGGAAACATAACAGTGATTCCTTGAGGGAAAAAAAAAACCGTTCTTTAAATTAGAGTTAGAAGATTCAAAACTTAAATCATTGAGTTTTGAGCTTAATATTTTATTTTGTTTTCATCAGAGATGAAGTGATTCCTGAGGCAAATGGGGTAGAGAGAGGGGGGAACTTAGGACATACTCCCTAAAGAATGGCAATTCCTACTCTGATGCCCCAGCATAGTATGGGATCAATCCTGAGCTCTTGAAGACTGAACACAGGACAAGCTTGAGTAGATTCTACCATAATGAAAAGGTTTTGAATACAGCCCTAGTGACGGCACCTCTTTTCTGAGAAGTAACGGAGTGTGGAGAGGTTCATCACCAGTAGACTGGTCACTTTAACTATGGCAACTCCTGACCAAGAACAATTTCAAAATGACTCTCAGTCCTGTTGGGCCTCCTTTTACTTCTTTAGCCATGGCAGCATAATGGTGGAATACGGGGCAGAGAATGTTTCCTATCACACAGGAGTTAGGCTTTCCATAAATACTGACTTTATCCAGTGACTGATGAGTAAACCTACTGGAAGAATTTAATCCCATTAATCATGACATTTTACTATAAGTGAAACCAGTAGAGAAAAAGTGGTTGCTGCTAAATGGCAAGATGGCCCACTGCTAATTCTTGGAGAGGCACATAAAGGATTTGGAAGAGTGGGATTCATCAAACATCCAAAGGCAACTCAATATCTCATGAGACAGTTGGTCATGTCATATTACAGTACTCATAATGAGTATTTGCAAAAAGACACTCTTGAAAATAATTGGAACTTATATGCCAAGATATGTTGCAAAGCCTAAAGAGCCAGATAAAAATCTGATTGATTTTTTATAAGACCTTCCAAATTTGACCAACATCTTTCAATACTTACAGATTTTAATGAAAAAAAAAGAAAACATAGGGAATAAGGGGGGTGAGGAGAAAGAGATAGAAAATATATCTTGGAATTAAACAAAGGAGGCCAAATGCTAGTAGGCTACACAGAAGCCTTACACCCATATATCATTAGCAATTTATGCAAGAAGAAAGTTTTAGCTTCAAGTTTCCCTTCAAATGTCCCTAGTTAAAAAAAATAAACTGTGAGACACTAGACATAGCAAGTACCAAAAATAAAATATTTATGAAAATAAAGTGATTGTGCCATTAGCAGATGATATACAGCTGATTACTGATGGAGTAGTCATTTCAGAATCTAATCAATGTCTGTATAAAGTCAGACTACTAACTTCAGAGAGCCAAGATCTAAATCAGTGTCAAAATTAGAAGAAAAGGGAAAAAAATAGATGTGCACACAATTAAAAGAAATGTAACCTGATATATTGAAACAAGCTATTGACACCAAAATGTAAGAAATAGATGAAAGAACAGAAATTGATGAAGACTATCCTCATTTCTTAAGCAATTAAATAAGATAAGTAATTACCAAAACACCCAGCATTACTTTAGAAGTAAACATTTAAATTCCTTGCAATGCAACAGAATAAGGTAGCAAAGAGCAATATTGGATTAGTGGGATGGAGAGTAGTCAGAGGATACTTTTTCTCCAGATCTTCCAGACTGTAATACTTCCTAATCCCAACCTTATAAAACGAACATCCACAAAAAAAAGTTTTGGGGGATTTTTGATTCTAGTAGGCCTACAAGTTTTGTCTACATTGAGGGAATGAGAAACTCTAATAAATGTATTGATATACTATGAAGCAAAATCATTCTGGAAGTATAGAAAATTCCTAAATGATGGTGAAATACTACAAAATAGCCTCACATTATGCCATACACCATGAAAGATTAATAAATATATTGAAGAGATAGAGATAAACATGCTTCAGTAGCCTAGGAACTTTCATAATTTAAACCTCATTGAAAGCTGCTAGGATATAATCGTCTTTCCATAGTTACTACTCTGTCAAGAGAACTTGGTTCATTAAAAGAACAACTGATCGGGAGAGTAGATCAAGGAGAGACAACATGAGAATTGCTGGCCTACCTGAAAGTTATTATTAAAAAAAGAACCTGAATACAATATTACAAGAAATGATTAAGGAAAATTTGCCTTGGAATTCTAGAACAAGAGGATAAAGTAGAAATAGGAAAAAAAAAATCTACCATTCACCACCTGAAAGAGATCCCAAGAGGAAAACTTATAGGAATGTCATAACCAAGTTTAAAAACTCCCAGGTTAAGGAGAAAATATTGTAAGCAACAAGAAAAAAATGAAACACTGTGGAAATACAGTCAGGATTTCACAAAAACTAGTAGCTTTTACTCTAAAAGACCACAGGTCTTGGAACATTATATTTCCAAAAGCAAAAAAACTGGGCTTGCATCCAAGAATAACTTATCTAGCAAAGTTGAGTATATTCCTGAATGGAAAAAAGGGACACTTGATGAACTGAAAGACTTTCAGGTATTTGTAACAAAAGATACAAAGTCAGTGGAAAGTTTAATATAAAAGATTCAGAAGAAATATGAGAAAAACACTAAAGACTAATTATAAGACAGTCATTAGGATCAAACTGTTTACATATATATATGAAAATATTGTTGGTATTTTCTACTAAGGTAGTTTGAAAGAAAGGTTGGGACTGAGTTGTGTATAATGAAGTGATTCTAAAATAAGAAATTGAATAGGAAAAAGGTAAAAGGGAGTAATTATATTATAAAAATGGGGCATGAAAGAAAGAACTAGTACAGAGGAAGCAGGTGGGGATGGAGGGCTAGTAATGTTGGAATTTTACTTTCATCTGGATTGAAGAGAAAAGAACATATGCATTTGGAAGGGTATAGCAGTCTTCTGAACTTGTAGAGGTGAGAAAACTGAGGGACAGGGTGGGGGAGGGACTTTGAGAGAAGTGTGTGGATTGGGATTTGGGAGAATAGGAAGAAAGAATGGGAGACTTTTGGAGGGATGTGTGGATTGAGACTGAAGGTGGGAAAGGAGTTGGGAGGATTATTGGAGGGGTCGGTGAAGTGGGACAGTGGAAGCGTGGGGAGAGAAGATAAGTTAGCAGGGATAGGGTAAAAAGAGAGTCTGAAAAAGAAGACAGTAAAAATAAGGTGGAGGGAAATTCACAAATAATAATTATAACTTTGAATGTGAAAGGGATGTTTATAGCAGCTCTCTTTGTAGTGTCAAAGAACTGGAAATTACAGGATCCCCATCAGTTGAGGAATGGCTGAACAAATTGTGATATATGGTTATGATGAAGTACTACTGTGCCATAAGGTGTGAAGAACTCAATCTTATGAGGGCATGGGAAGACTTGCACAAAATAATGAAGAGGGAAGTAAGCAGAACCAGGAGAACAATGTGTATAGTAACAGCAATATTGTTTTAAGAATGAATTTGAGTGACCAAGTCATTTTGACTATTATAAATACACAAATTAAAAATAGAAGACATATGAAGAAAGATGCTATATGCATTCAGAGAAAGAACTGATTAATATAAGTAGGTGTAGAATAATTTTACATATATATATATATATACATAATACATATACATAATATACACACATATTTTGTGTCTAATGTTGGCCATCACTAGGGTAGAGAGGGAGAAAAAAAGGAAAACAAAGAAATTTACATGATAATTTTGTTGTATATTTGGAAGGAACAGCAAGTTGTATGCTGCAGAGTTGCGGTTTTATCTTTTTTATTGTACAATATTATGGAAATGCTTGTTTGGTTTCATGAATTAAAAATAAAATAAATTAAAAAAAAACAAAACTTGGCATTCTCCAAGGCTTGACTTGCAAAAATTGATCATTTCATCACAGACTTGTTCAATATGTAATGTTGCAAAAACACGACTTCATGATGAAAAATTGTAAAATATTTCTCAAAAATCTTGTGAATTCAATTATATAAAACAAGTGATTGCCACAAAAAGAGAACATATAGAATAATAATTTTTTAAGTTAATAAAAACATAATATTTATAAGGAGGCAGCTAGGTGGCTCAGTGCATAGAAATAGAACTCTAGGCCTGGAGTCAGGAAGACTCGAGTTCAGATCTGTCCTCAGACATTTACTATGTGACCCTGGGCAAGTCGCTTCACCCTCTTTACCTCAGTTTCTCTCTAGTACCTATATAAATAATGAGACACACCCTCAGACTAAATTTTGTGCTGACAGAGCTAGTAGACTAGTAACAGCAGAAAGCAATGGATATTCTTCATATTTCACCAGATAATTATACAAAGGCTCATGGCCATCTTTCTGGACAGGATATCTGTAGTTTAGATGACAAATATAGTCTGATAGATTAGGAAGAGATTGAAGGACTATACCTAAGCAGTAGCCTTTAATGAGGTTGATGTTCTATTGAAGTGCCCTTACAATCTGTTTTTGTTTTTTATTTTTAGTTAGGGGAAGGTAGGGCAATTGGGTTTAAGCGACTTGCCCAAGGTCACAGGATAGTTTTGTGCCAAGTGTCTGAGATGAGATGTGTTTTTGTTGTTTTTCTACTTTGTGCCATTTGATCTTTTTTATTAAAAACTTGAATATAGGCATAGATTTCCCATTTATCAAATATGTATATGAAAAAAATTGAAAGAGGATGAATGAATCAGCATCTAAAAAAAGGTATGACCAGGCTAGACTGATACAAGGTGGATAGTTGGGAAGACTCGAGTTCAGATCCAGCCTCATACCCTTACAAGTTATGTGACCCTGGGCAAGTCACTCTACCTGCTTTTCCTCAGCTTACTTGTCTATACAAAGACTTGGAGAAGGAAATGGCAAACCACTCCAGAATCTTTGATAGGAAAATCCCAAATGGGGTCATGAAGAGCCAGACACAACTGAGATGACTGATTATATATATAAAATATAAATAATTTATATAAAATATAAATGATTACATTTGAGTTTTTAAAAATCAACTTTAGGAACACAAATCTCAAGAAGGAAAAGGACCATATAATAAATCAGACCCAGAGACATTTGAAATTAATATGCTGGCAAAAATTTTTTTTTAATACCCATAACTTGATCAATGGACATTAAATAACAGCGAGTACTACTGGCACTACAGCTCATCTTCCCTGCTGTGCACCCAGAAGGCCCCCACCCTCTTCATGAGAAGTCTTCAAATGGAGGCTGCAGAGCTACTTTGAGAGGTCGTTGTAAAGCAAGGTGTCAAACTGGCAGTCTGCTGCAAGTCCGAATTAAAGTGTAATTTGAAAATTTTAACAAATTAAATAAAAAGGCGTTTATTGTTGTTCAGCCATTTCAGTTGTGTCCCACTCTTCATGCCCCCTTTTGTGGTTTATTGGGATAGAGATTGGAGTGGTTTGCCATTTCCTTCTGTAGCTCTTTTTACAGGTAAGGAAACTGAGGCAAATAGGATTAAGTGACTAGCCTCAGACACTAGATGATGGACCCTGGGCAAGTCATTTAATCCTATTTGCCTCAGTTTTCTCATTTGTAAAATGAGTGAGAGTAGGAAATGGCAAATGACTCCAGTATGTTAAGCCAAGAAAACTTCAGATGGGGTCACAAAGTGTCAGCCATGACTGACATGACCGAAATAACCAAACAATGATACTAACTACAAAATTTAGCACAGTACCTGGCAAGTAGGAAGTGCTATATAAATGTTAAGTTATGATCGTTATCATTATTATTATTCTGCTTCTGAAAAAAAAGGGCCTGTGATTCAGATTGTTCCATAGCCCCCTGGCAAATATCCACTTGTTCTTGGCAGCCATCCAGTTTGATCTGTGTTCTCCCTCTGAAATGGACTGGTGACCCAGAGAACTCAAGCATGCTTTGATCCCATCGTGAACCCATGAGCACAGTTTTTTATTGCTTTGTTTCGATAAAAGCAATCACCCAAACAAAAGAGGGAGGGTAGGGAATTATGGGGCATTTACCCATATTTATTGTGTAATGTGATAGAATAGATGGGGTTTAGAGTCAGGAGACTAATTCAAGCTCTGACAGTAATTATCTGCATTACCATAGGTGTCATATAAACTCTCCGAGTCTTATTTTTTTCATGTGTAAAATGAAAATACTACTGTCAACCTACCTCATAGGCTGCTGTGAACAAAGCACACTATAAATCACCATATAAGTATGAATTACTCTTATTATTAGTTGTAGTATCTATGTTCAATAACATTTTTATGGAGTTTGGGGGAGGGAGAATATGGTTTACTCCAGGGTCTGTACAATACAGACATAAGAAGTAGATTTGGATTCAGAAAAGCTGATTTTGAATCCTGGTTCTTCCCCTTACTACCAGTGTGATCTCTGTCAGATCACTCCATCTCCCTTGGCTTCAGTTTCCTCATCTGTAAAATTAGGATCTTGGGCTCCATGATGTCTGTAGACCTTTCTAACTCTTAGGCTACGATCCTATGAAGGCTCCTAACTCAAATCTGGTGCTTGTTTTAAGTTAATATTTGTATGTCAAAAATTACTTCCATTTTTTTCTTTTCAAGGAGCTTATGATCACAAAAACTTAAAAGAAGAAATGAAACAAGTACAAGAAAAATTCACTGAAAGTGGGCTTGTGCCAACATATGTCATATTGACAAGTACATTGAATACATATACTTCTTGTGTTTTGGGACTCTAGGAAAAGCCAAAATCAGAATAATTCAAACCTAAAAAAGCAGAACAATTGGTGTCATGAATCCTGCTATAATTTTAAGTAAGCCTGGAGGAGAGTGGCTTTGTAATAAAGGTCTGAACTTATTTTATTGATTTGATATATTTCTAGAAGTAAGTACACTTTAAAATAACTTTTCTCCAAAACTGTTGGCTAATGACCTTTTGAGCCATAATTGTTGGTAATTCAATTGGAAAAATGCCTAGGCAAGCCTTTCATTTCTTATTTAGTGTCTGGAAAATGGCAGAATTAGTGAATGGTATAAAGGGCTGGGATTCAGAACATCTGGGTTCTCATCCCAGCTCCACCACTAATCAACTATGTGACCTTGGATAAATCACTTTTCTTCAGTCTCAGTTTCTCCACTTATAAAAGTAGAATAATATATCTTCCTGCTTTATAAAGCACCAAAGAGGATAACAGATGTAAAAACACTTTTGAGAATTTAATTACATTCAATATAAATGCAGCCCAAGTACTCCACTGGAACTTGAGTGATAATAAAGAAACCACAATAATAAAAGAATCATCCTCCCCTGAATTTTGGATGGGAAGGAGATTCTTCCTCCCCGCACTCCAGTCAGGGAAGATTTGCAGAAGGACGCTAGCAAAACATGAAAAGTTATAACCTTCACCGATAGATAAACTACCCACAACAAAGATATCACAGATTCATTTCAGAATGCATGACGTGCCTTTGCTATTGAAATAGGACATAGCATAATGTACAGTCCATAGTAGATGCTTGTCAATCCTTATCAATTGATTGATCCCAGACTTTCAGCATTTGCCCTAACAACAGAGCATGACCAAGCAATAAGTGTGTAACCAAAGTGAAACAGATTTGGGTTTGGTCGTAAATCTGGGTAATATATTAAATATTCAAGTCAAAGAGTATCTTTTATAGGTTAAGTCTAGCCTGAATATCTTTAGAGCTCAAATTCATCAAATAATTACAAAGAGCCAGCTTGTCTTTTTTGTTCTAAACTTTGCATAGGAATTCTCTCAATTCTTTATATCATCCAATATTTTTTGTTCACAAATTTTTCCAAAGGTTTTACAGATCAATAGAGAATTTATGGATCCTTCAGTCCCTGAAAATTCCCACAGGAGCTACAAGTTTAAAAGCTTCCTCTACAGCTTCTCTTCAAAACATTGACCCTGCCAAAATGTAATGAATAAACAAACGCTCCAATCATGTATACAACCTATCACATTGGTATATTCCATATAGTTCACAGGAAACTTTAACTTTCAAAAGCTAAAAGGTCAGTTCCTTCTCTCCAGCATTTGTGTTATGACTACAAATTCAACGATCACTTCTTTCCCAGTATGTCATGGAATTTATGGATTAATAGACAATAAATTAATTCTCTCTTTTTAGAGGGGACAGTTAATCCCAACTTTAAAAAATTTATCCATATATGGAGGGCCTCTTTTAATGGATGGAACTCAGCAGAGTTCTGCTCAAGGAAAATCAAAACAAATCTACACAGGGGTTAGTTAGCTGTCCTTCAGCTGGTCATTGAGGCAGTCTCTATCCTTTGCCTGCCACTCCCACTTACCCTGGGTTCAGTTGATTTGGATTACTTGGCTTATCAACAGGGGAAATAGACTCTCCAATTTTAACATTCATTGGCTCATCACCCCACTCCAGCTACTCTAGGAAAAGTTACTACTTATAAAGTTGCTAATTAGAGAAACAGTTATGGGCTTGAAATTGGGTTTTCCTCAGCAACATGGGAAAAGTGAAAAAAAAAAAAAGATACCCAATACCCAATGAATAACCTGAATCAGGTATGTACAGGCAAATTAGTCTCATTTAGAAAAGGAAAAGGGGGATACTTAAGCAATAAAGAACCATAGAATTATTTTTTTAAATGCAGTATCAATACTTGAGAAAAAATCCTTTGGAAGGCTAATATTGAAGCCTTGTTGAGAAGTGCTGCTGGTGGTGGTGGTGTCTGTGTGTTTACAAGACTGCTAATTAGCCAGTTCACATTTCCTCTACTGAGCACAATCCAATCAAAATGCTGAGAATGATTCAAGTATGATATACTTTTCAATGATCACTCTCCCTCATTCCCAATTTTTCTCTCTGTCCATCTACCTCTCCTTCTCTATTCCATGTTTCAGGTAACCACTGCTTATCTAGACACTCAGGATTTTTTTATTACTTTGTTTAGATAAAAGCAATCATCAAAACAAAAGATGGAGTTAGGGAATTATGGTGCATTTATCGACATTTATTGTGTAATAACTCTTGAGGTCCTCTGGACCAGTATATTTCAAGGTTGATAATCAATCCCTTAGTTGGAGAAGGAAGTATCAGAAAAGAGATGGTCCCCTCCTAGACACAGACTTGGATATGGAAGGCATGTATTCACAGCTGTTTGGGACTAGATGGGAGAGAAAGACTCCACCATTCCCATCCTTCCCTCCCCACCCCCACCCCCAAGCACCTCTTTTGGTGATAGCTCTAAGAAGTCCTCATGCTTTGAAGTTCAAAGTGAAGAAGAATCATTCTAGGCTTGGGTTGCTCCTGTATTATATCCATGTCTTGGCTCAGCTAATTCAGACTTTTCATCATCACTTGAAACATAACTCTAGGTCAACATGGCTGATTAGAAGCTGTAAGAGGGTATCTGAAAGGGTCAGGAATAACTGCCATGCCTTTGAGCATGCCTTAAGGGCTGCTAAGGTGGCACTACAGGGTGCTACACTAGAAGCAGATAGATTTATCAATGTAGAACTCATGAAATTCAAGAGAAATCTCTGAATATAACTTTAGTAATAAAAGTTTCTATTTAGAGAATATTGACTTGACTTAGAGTTTTTATAAAGAAATGATAAGCTAGTTTAGCTATTGCTCAAAGGTTTTTTCCAACTTAGTCATGAATGCTTCAATGAAATCCTAATTTATTTCAGATTCCCATCATGAATTGCTGTCCTGAGAAACCAAATATTTTTTTATCTTGTTTTAACTTCACTTTTTATCATTAAAACTCATAAATTATTCATTAGAATATCAATGATATTTCATCTGACCTTATCACAACCTTGTTAAACTTGTAAGGGTTGCCCCAAGGCCATCCCCAGGATTTCCTACTAAATTTTTTATAGTTGTGGCTTTCTTTACTTTTTCTAATTCCTACTTTATGCTTTACAGTTGCTTAGTTCTACTTGGTTTAATATTTCCTTTCCAAATGTTCATACAGACTATTTGTAGTCAACCTGTGGTAGAATCTTCTGAGCTCATATTGGCCTGATCAGTCACAGTTGGACACACTGCACATTGACCCCAGAATACTGATGACATATTGGTTCTCTTTGAGTACTAAGGACAACAACCATCACCACTCTATTAAATATTTATCTCAGTGGGAATTTCAGTTTTTGTCAGCATCTCCATAGCAAAGTAATTGGGCTATTTTGGTTCAGTAATTTTTTGTAATTAACCAATGAAAAGGTGAAGTTTTTAATCAAGATGAAATGAAAACTTCAAAAATGTTTTTTAAAAATGTAGAATCACTTTGAAATAGGCTCCATAGAGGAGGACAGATTTTACTGGAAATAAAATGGAACATTGTGAGATGACTACCATACTCAATGATAGAGTCAGGATCCAAAATGATCTTGACAGCCTAGAGCATTGGGTAAAATCTAATAAGATAAACTTATACAGTTTCCTCAGTTGATCCTCATATGATGTGGACATCCTAATTTCCCTCCTTTGGAAACTCTCTAATTTATCAATGTTTCTCTCCAACTGTGGTACTCAGAACTGAGCACGGCATTCCAGGTATAACATAATGAGGGCAAAACATGGACTATCACATCCTTATTCCTGGAAGCTCTTCCTCTCTTTAAAACCCCAAGAACACATGATCTTTTTTGGCTTCCACATCACACTGCAGATTCATATTGAGCTTTCAGTACCAAAAAAACCCAAAACCCTTTTTTGGACAAACTACTAAGACTACATCACACAACTATACTTGCAAAAATGATATTTTGAATTAAAATTTAAAACTTTTACATTTGTCCTCATTGAATTTCATCTTATTAGGTTCATTCAAATGCCAAATAAGATCTTTTATCAAATCCTTTGCTAAAATCATGGTACATTTTATCAATGACATTCCCCTCATCCACCAGTTTAGTAACCCTGTCAAAAAAGGAAGTTTAAGATCTTTTTTGGATCCTGACTCTGTCATCCAGTGGGTTTGCTAGCCCTCCCAGTTTGGAGTGATTTATAAACATGAAGAGGACACCATCTATGCCTTCATTCAAGTGATTGTTAAAAATATTAAGTAGTACATGGCCAAGCACAGATCCATGGTGCGCTCCTCTAGAGACCTGCTGTCATGTTGACATTGTACCATTAACTATTCTTTGACTCTTTTCATCCAATCAATTCTGAAAACAAAATTGTTTTGTTATCTAGTCCAGGTGTCTCCATCTTCTCCCTCCGTACCATATGAGATATTTTACCAAATGCTTTACCAATAATTAGCACTTTCCAAAACATAGGGCAGGTTGCCTTGAGAGACAGGAGATTCCCTCCTTCTTGGAGACCTTTAATCAGAGACTGGATGGTCACTTTTTGGGTATAGTAAGGACTGGTTTCATGTATAAGTTGAGCTAGATGGATTCCGAGCTCCCTAGCAATTTCCAAATTTTCTGTTTTTGTGAACTCTAGTTACAATCTAGTGCTTAATGAGAATAGAGGAGGAGATGGCCTAATACAAGTCAAAATACAGGTTAAAAAAAGATCATCTATTCATTAAAAATGAATGCCTGTTTCTTTCAGTTCGAAAAAAGAAAATTAGCATTAAAAAAACAGCTCGTCAAATGAACCCCACATAACAGACTGGTTTGGTAGGTGATATTAATCTCATTTTCAGAGCAAAAAGAGCAGGAAAAAACTTTTTAAGACTTGTTTTCCCAAAAGTTTGGAATCTTACCTGTGACATTTAAAAGACCATTCAAAAGATAGAAAATAAAACCCTTGATCGGCTCTAGATCAGCTACTTAACAACATGCTTGTCAAATTTATGGGTTATATCAAGTAGTGCTTGCAGTTATGAATTAGTTTCAAATGTGTTTACAATCTGAAGGGATTTAAGCCTCTCCTTTCAATTCAGATTCATTTTCTTTACAGGGGTCTAAGTATCTTTTTTATTGGCTTTTTAGTTAGTGCAAATCACAGAATGGAATCACAAGATGGTCTCTTTTTTTGCCATAAATTTAAAAGCTGTAGAAAGTTCTATTGCTGTCAACTTAATTAGCATACCTTAAGTGGAAAGTTCAAGGTTAGAAAGATTTTCCCATATTTAGATTCCTGGGGTGGAAAGTCTCTTTTAGAGGTGTTTTTTTCAAAGCCAAATTAGATGCACATAAGAGAAAAGCCAACTAAATAGTTCATCTAGTAATAAATTGAGATGAAAGGAAACTGAAAGTTGGATGCAAGCCAGCATGTGGGTATGTAGAGTTGAGAGTGGGAAGTAGAGAGCTGGCAGGGCCATAGATGAGAATCTGAGAATCAAACAAAAAAAAAATGTAACCAAGAGCACAGTAAAGACTATTGCTAAAGTCTTCCATCACATCTTCCCCTTTTCTATTTACTTGGCTACCACCCTTGTTCAAGTTCTCAATCTTAGTAAGATAACAAGGTGGACCTGGTGGAGCTATGGAAGTCAGAGGAGCCACTAAGGTGAATCACCATCAATTGTCCTTTTATCTTAGTATTCTTTAGGTGAGGTTTTTAAAAATTTATTTGTTGTTAATATTCATTTATTTAGTTTTAGTTTTTAACATTCACTTTTATAAGATTTTGAGTTTTAAATTTTCTCCCTCTAATTCCCTTCCCCACTCCCCAAGAAAGCATGCGATCTGATACAGGCTATGCATGTACCATCGTATCAAACATATTTCCACATTAGTCAAGTTGTAAAGAAGAATTAGAACCAAAGGGGAAAAAAGAAAAAATAGTATGCTTTAATCTGCATTCAGACTCCATAGCTCTTTCTCTGAATGTGGACAGCATTTTCCATCATGAGTTTTTGGGGATTGTCTTAGTTCATTGCATAACTGAGAAGAGCTAAGTCTATCAAAGTTGATCATCGCACAATGTTGCTATTACTGTGTATAATGTTCTCCTGTTCCTCTCACTTCCCTCAGCATTAATTCATGCAAGTCTTTCCAGGTTTTTCTGAAGTCTGCCTGCTCATCATTTCTTATAGTACAATAGTATTCCATCATATTCATATAGCACAACTTATTCATCCATTCCCCAGTTGATGGGCATACCATCAATTTCCAATTCTGGGCCACACAAAAAGAGTTGCTATAAACATTCTTGTACATGTGGGTCCTTTTTCCATTTTTATGATCTCTTTGGGAAACAGACCTAGAAGTTATATTGATGAATCAAAGGGTATACAGACTTTATAGCCCTTTGGGCATAGCTCCAAATTGCTCCCCAGAACAGTTGGCTCAACTCACAATTCCACCAATGATGCATTAGTGTTGTAATTTTCCCACATATTCTCCGACATTTATCATTTTTCTGTTTTGTCATGTTAACCAATCTGATGGGTGAGGTGTAGTACCTCAGAGTTGCTCTAATTTGCATTTCTCTAATCAATAGTGACTTAGAACATTTTTATATGACTACAGATAGCTTTAATTTCTTCATCTGAAAACTGCCTATTCATAATCTTTGACCTTTTATCACTTGGGGAATGACTTGTTCTTATAAATTTGACTCAGTTCTCTATTTTGGAAATGAGGCCTTTATCATAGACACTGGCTATAAAAATTGAGAAGAGGAAAGAGGGGGAGAGAAAGAAGGCCTTAGGAGAATCTTGAAGGATATACCTACAGGAAGGGATCATGATATGTATGATGAATCAAAAAGAGTAACTGCAAAGGGCTTTTTAAAGAGAAATATCTAGGAGAAAATGGTGTAACAAAAAACCTAGAGAGGCCAGAGTATCAAGAAGGAAAGGGTGGTCAACAGTGTCAAATGCATCAGAGAGACCAAAAATTAAAAATGAGGTAAGATCATCAAATCTGAAAATTAAGAGATAGTTGGTAACCTCATTATTTCTTATATGCAATACTCAATTTTCTAACCTTTGCATAGGCTGCTCCATCTTGCCCCTCACCCATGCTTGGGGTACCTCTTTCCACATCTCTACTTCTTAGAACTTACTGTTTCTGTCAAAGTTCCCTTCAAGTACTGCCTTCTATATGAGGCCTTTTCTGATCCTCCTGACTGCTAATGCCTTATCTCCCCCCCCCACACACACACATTACTTGTCATATATACATACATATATGCACATGGGTATATATAAATATATATATATATATATATATTTATATATACACATATATACACACATACATATGTTTTTATGCTTATGGTAAAAAAGCATAAAGTCCTTGTGGGCAGAGATTGTTTCATTTCTTTGTATCTCCAGCAACTACAATTAGTTCATCATAGCTGTTTAATTGATAGAAGAAGAAACAAAACTCAGTAAATGGTTGTATACAAGAAACATTTAAAACATAAAAATTCATGTACTTTTCAAGGGAGATACTGGTGTCATTTCTATTGATAAAAATCAGTAAAATGTATTATGCATCAATTGAACCTAAAAAAAGCAAAAGTAGTTATCATGATCTCAAATAAAGCAAGGTTAAAAATAAATATAGTCAACAGAGACAACAGTGAAACTACATAGCTTAAACTTTCCATGAATAATGAATTAAATCAACATATAAATGTATATATGTGTGTGCTTTGCATAGCCTGATATCTAAGTATTTAAAGGAAAAGGTAACATGTTATCAAAACATCTAGATTGTAAGATGACAATTTTGAGTAATTAATGTACCTTTTGAAACAGAAAAAATCTAGAAAAAAATTTAAGAGAAATTTGAGATCTGAAAAAAATTTAAAAAACTAAATATCACACACACATACACACACACACACACACACACACACACACACACACACATACCCTTATGTATCACAATTGCTGACAAGGAATCTTAGGGAGCATGGCTATTTTTCCTTGGTACACCTTTCCAAAAACTGATCTCTTTGAGACACAAAGAAAAGTGATGCTATATTGAACTTGAATTTGTTAAAAAAAAATTCATAAAAACAAAAAATGTTAAACATATATTTTTAAATTGTCATCAATATGAAAAATAAGGACAAAATCAGACAAGATGAATAAAGAATGAATGGGTGAAAAAAAGATTCCAGACATGTACTGATTTTCCAGAATAACATAAGATGCACTTTTATTTTCTTAGGAATAAGACTTTGGGGGGGCAGAGCCAATATGGTGACATAGAAACAGGAAAACTCTGCAGCTCCCCCTATAACCACCTCAAATATCTATAAAATATGATTCTAAACAAATTTTAGAGCTACAGAACACACAAAGTGACAGAAAGAAACAAATCTCCCACTGAAGGCAGCCTGACAGGCTGACAGGAAGGGTCCATTGCAGCACACTGGGAGCAGAACCCAGCATGAGCCTGGGGTTTTAGCCTCAGGGTGGCCTCAACTGGAGCAGCAACTGGAGCATTTGGGAGAGTAGATCACCAGCAGCTGTGGCTGTTCCAAGAAATATCAACCCATAAATGCCAAAGACAAAGTAAAAGGTCACTGTGGACTTTGGGAACAAGGGGACCAAGAGTGTGGTCTGGCCTTTGCTGTGCAGCAACTGCTGCATGGCTGCTTCAGAGCTCCTGGCCTGCAGATTGTAAGGGGACCAAGTGACCATTCTGAAGGGTAATAGCTCTTGCTTTAACCTGCTTGGATCTGGATCACTATCTTGGGTGGAGGTCCTGGGGTGTGTGACCAGGTGCCAGAGCCTGTGGAGGCTTCAGAGAGGGCATCCAATTAATAGTTCTGGCAGCTGAGAAAACCCCAGCAATGTGGGACAAAGCTCTCCTCTCTGGAAGCAGAGTTCTACTGTGGCAAAAAGCTCAAAAGTCAAGTAATTAAGTGGCAACATGAGCAAGCAAAGGAAGCAAAGCAAGCACAACAGTCCAACTTTAGATTCCTTTTTTGGGGACAAAAAGGATCAAAGCATGGAATGGGAGGAAGACAATGAAGTCAGAACTCCTGCATCAAAAGCTTCCAAGAAAAATATGAACTGGTTATGGGAATAAGACTTGTTATTCTTGTCTGAAAAAGGAAAGGGACTGGGAGCAATGGACAGAGAGAAGGAACATGGCATAATGGAAAAAGTGTAGGATCTTGGAGCTTGGGGCCTTGAGTTCAAATGTCACATCTACCATTTATTACTTGGGAAGTCTTAGACAATTTACTTCTTTCTGGCTCTCACATTTCTCATTTTTAAAATGAAGGAATTGGATTAAAGATCCTTCCCAACTCCAAATTCTCTAAGTTTTAATTCCAGAGGCAGGTTTCAGTTGTACATATGGAAAGCATTCTATTTAGAGTAGCCTAACTGATCACGTATAATACATAGCAAAATGCTTGCCTTTCCAATGAGGGAACAGAAGAAAGAGAGAGAGAAAGAATTTGGAATTAAATTTTAAAAAATGAATATTTAAAATTGTTTTTTACATCTAACTGGTAATTTTTTAAAGGAAAAAAATACTAGAGCAGTCTAGAAAGGGAATGGGCTGCCCCAGGAAGAAGTATGTTTCTTATTACTAGATCCAGTCTCAATGGATGGAGAAAAAAATCTTTTACCACAGGCAAATACGTGCATACATACACATGGCATCTAGCTAACATAACCAAAACTTCTTCAGCTGCTAAAAACTAAAAGTTTGGGGCATGTCTTAATCAAACCATATTCTACTTGCCTTGTCTATTGACTGACTTCTCTTTTTTCTTATCTGCAAGTTTGTTTCTGTAAGCACAAAAAGAAGAAAGTCCTTCCCCACCAATTTTCCCTCTTCTTCATTTTAAGAATGAATTTTCTTACTCCTCCCTAGACACAACCACACTTTGTACTACAAGACAACACTGACTCCTCAGAGCTATCCTCCAGCTGGGCATGTGGGAGAAACTGAAGAAATTTTTCCACAAAGTTTATTTTTTTTTCTTTCTGCATGATTCCCATGGAAAGGAAAATCTATTTAGATAAGCAGACCCATTACCCAATTTTAGCCACCATGAGTTGTGGGCAGAATTATGAATAAACTTAAGTTTCAGTGTTATTACTATTTCATTTTCTAATTTAGATGAAAAAGATGGAATTCACAATGAATGCATACCAAGATGGAATTAATACAGGAAATAATCTTTACAATTTTGAGTCTTCAAAGAGGCAGTAGTTTTCATGATTTTTAGTTTATGTATATACAAAATACTATTCTGATTTGTTCACAAATTGAAGTATTTTCCATCTCTAAAAACATTTCTTGTCCAAGCATGTGAGGAGTTGAATTGAATCTATATGTTAGTAAATTATAGCCTCTCATGTCTCTGAGTAAGCTCTAAGGCTAGGTTGATCCTGTTTCCATCCCATTAAGCAATTACTCCACCCTTCATTTCCCCAGTCTACTAACATAATCTGTTACTCCAATGCTAATATTGGTAGTCTGGTATAAAGACCATCTTTCTGACCCTTAGTTGAATCATGTGCCTCTTATTATGCTTTTTTTCTGAGTCCATAGCAACAGTCCTGGCTAAAACATAGACAAATTATAATAAGACCTAAATGCTACTCACTCACATCACTCAAGATGATCAAGGTCTAGAAGTTTATTTTCTCTTGTCTTATAGACTCTCAAAATGTATATTATCTTTTAATTCCTTTTCTTTCTTCTTTACTACCCTTATCCAATTTGATAATACTGCTCACCAAATTTATCTCCACAGCAGGTCTCTGATTAATCCCTTCATTCCCATAGCCATACACCTAGTCTAGGACCTAGCCATTTGGACCGGGATTCCTAACATGAATCTTTTGCTATTCTACTTGCTTTGTGTCACACCTTCTATTGTTCACACTAACAATATCCTACAAATGGAGCAAGAATCATCTTCTCTAGCCTTTGTAATGTAATTGTTGGAGGTGTCACATGGCATAATCAGAAGAGTACTGAACTCCTTCTTCTGACACTTGGTTAGCCAGGTTACAAAAATCTCTGTCACTTAATATCTCTGGACCTCAGTTTCTTGACATTTAAAGTGGCTATTACAAAACTGTAACAGTAATGAAATTTGAAGTTCCTTTTGTATTGTTAACCTGAGAGGTACTTAGCACCTAGTTCAAATTAAGCCTCTGTTAAAGAAACAGAAGGTATGAGCTCCTGTTGCTGATGTAACAGGGAGGGGCTGAAAGGGGAGGAGCAATAATGTATATAAGGAAAAGCCCCAGAGAGGGAGAGTCAGAACTTCTTGAGATAAGCTTCATGGAGGCAGAAGCAGCTGCTACCAGGGAGGCTGAAGAGGAAAGGCCCAGGCTGGAAAGAATGATTTTGATTTTGGGAACCTGGGTGAAGTGACTTTGATTCTGGGAACCAACTGGAACTTCTCCTGGGAGCTGCCAAAGACTTCCAAGGATCATCTGGAGCTGCCTAAGACTGAGGAAGCATGGCTGTGATGCTGGTACTTTGCATGAACCTGTCAGAGGTTTTGTTGAGCCTTGACTTCCTGAGAACAGAGACTGTGAAGGATTTAGGGTGGACTGGATGCTGTGAGCTTTAACATGGAACAGGAACTGCATGGAGAGCTGGACAAGGAACTGGGAGCTGTCTGCCTTTGAACCCAGGTGACAGTTTGGTGAATCCAGGTAGGATCTGAAACTATGGAAGGGAATCCAGGGAATCTGAGAGCCTACCTCAGGTCAAAATGAAAAGACCCTCCATGAATACTGAGTAGTGACTGACCATGATGTGAGGTTTTGCTTTGGGACCCACTTTGGGAAGAGTTATGTGATTTGGCCATATGAGACAATGGACAGCCATTGAGCTTCCCTAATTCCCCCCCAAATCCCCACCCCACCACCCAGCTTTGAAAACCCAGATGTTGGTGCTTCCCTCTCTGGTAACTAACTAGGTATGCATGTAATGGCCAAATAGCTAGAAGCCCTGTCTGCTGAATTGTGTAATTTATTTGTGATTGTACTTTGTGATTGAATTAAGGACTCTGTGATGAACTAAATCAATGTATTACCCAGGGGTGGAGTACTTTGACTTTTGTATTTTGTGCCCCTTAAGGAGGCAAGCCTCCTAAAGGATGATTGAATGATTGAGTTGATTGAATGATTGAGTTACTAAGTGGTTGACTAAATGATTGTACTTTGTTCAAAATCATGTGACCACTGTGGTAAAAACTATGTGGCCATTTCTGTGATAAGTTGTTATGAATGCTGTATTTTGATTTTCCGTAATAAGTTGTAACATTGTGAATGCTGTACCTTGATTTACTGTGAATGTTTTGCTCCAATTTGTTATTGAATAAATAGTGTTCACTATATTCTGTAATTACAACCTTAAAAGCTGTTCACAGCAGCCGTCCTCTGGAAAGCTGCTTAGGTATGGCATTACAAAAACCTTTGTCACTGAACATTCAAGGCAGTGAGGTATGGTTAGAGAGTTATCTTCAAAACCAGGAAGGTTCATGTCCCGCCTCTGAAATATGTTGTCATGTGACTCTGGCTAAGTCACTTAATCTCTCAGTGCCGCCAGGAAACTCAAAAAGACCATAAGTTGCAGAGCAGTTATTGACCTGCTTTGGTTTTCCTCATTGGACATTCCTCACATCAATGAAATCACATGTCTGATTAAACAAAATAACAACACAAAAACCGTTAGAGAGTACCTTGCCATGTGAATTTCTCATGCAATGATTTGTGGGAAATGCTTGGCAAACCTCAACATGCTATCCAGCTATCTTCAGTTATTGTTATGTTTATTGTTAGAATTTCTTTCTCAATATCCTAGAGGACTTGTGAAGTCAGTGCCAACAAGCAGTGCCTTTTAGGTCCTTCATCTACCTCCCTCATGACTATGAAATTGGGTCTGGTTCCCCAGCAGTTATAAGAACAGGGCAGCTTGTGGTCACTAAGTATTTAAAGGACTCAGCATTTTTTTTAATTCTATTGTGTCAAATTACTCAGTATTGATGTATCCTCTAAAGATCCCTTGAAAGCTTATGTCTATAACCCAAGTAACCAAATCAAATTCTGCTTTGCTCAAGAGAGCAGAAAATTGGTACATAAACTTCTTTCAAAGCAGAAAAGCCATGCCATATCTGATGGTGGGAAGTCATTTAATCACTATGTGCTACTATTTCCTATAAAATGGGGTTGGGTTTGATGACCTTTAAGTACCTTCCAGCTCTCAATCTATGATCTATGATTCTAACACTAATTTCATTGTTGGTTGTTGTCCTTTGTTCTCAAAGAGGACCAAAATGACATCACTATACTAGAGTCAAGTTTCAATGTGTCTGACTATGGCTGATCAGACCAATACAAGCTCAGAATGCTCTACCACAGGTGGGCACAAATAGTCCATGTGAACATTTGGGGTAGATTCTCTAAATTTGTGCATCCTGAATTTCCTTTGAGCTGTTTCAATTCTGCTTTGTTCATAGAGCACAGCACCTGCTCTGATGTGGGCATGCCACACAATCAATTCCAAAGTTCTTGAGAGAGACCTTGAGAGTGTCCTTGTATCACTACTTCTGACCACCATGTGAATGCTTGCCCTCTGTGAGTTTCTCCATAAAATAGTCTTTTTGGCAAGGGCACATTTGGCATTCAAACAATGTGGCCAGTCCATCAGAGTTGTGCTCTCAGAACAGAGTTTGAATCCTTAGTAGTTTTGTTCCTGTAAGGAACTCAGTGTCTGGTACCTTATCCTGCCAGGTGATCTTCAGAATCTTCCTAAGACATTTCAAATGGAAGCAATTCAGTTTCCTGGCATCGTGCTGGTATACTGTCCAGGTTTCATAGGCATATAACAATAAGGTCAGCACAACATCTCTGTAGACCTTCAGTCTAATACCTCTTCTTTCCCATACTTTCCTTTGGAGCCTCCCAAACACTGAGCTAGTTCTGGCAATGTATATACAATAAAAATGTAATTATATAAGTTAGGAAAGTCACCAAAAAATGCTGAAGTGCTTCCTCTGTGCTCTTTTCCTTTAATCAAAGGTAAGAGTCTTGAAATGTTGAAATGTGTTTGGGAATAAATTGCATTGACCTCCCACACCGAGCAATAAGAGTAGGATTGGCCATCATTAGATCTATTCTTTTTCTTTTTGCTTTTTGCTTTTTGGAGGGGAATTGGGATTAAATGACTTGCCCAAAGTCACACAATTAGTAAGTGTGTCAAGTGTCTGAGGCTGGATTTGAACTCTGGTCGTCCTGACTCCAGGGTAGTTGCTCTATTCACTGCATCACCTCGTTGCCCCTATTCTTTTTCTTTCTTTTTTTCTTTTTTTTTTCTTTTTGGAGGAGGGAAGGCAGGGCAGTTGGGGTTAAGTGACTTGCCCAAGGACACTTGGCTAGTAAGTGTTAAGTGACTGCGGTTGGATTTGAACTCAGGTCCTCCTGACTCCAGGGCCAGTGCTCTATTCACTGTGCCACCTTGTTGTCCCTTAGATCTATTCTTAGTATTCAGTGATAGTGATCTTCAGAGGTTTTAGAAAAAGTTGTGTACAAGTTTTACTGGAAACTTGATATAGTTTATAGCAATAAATAAAGGCATATATTAGAAGAAATATGATTTACATGCTGCCTTCCTGAAATTTGATGCCAATAGGCAATCATTAAGAATTCTGAGGGGAAGGAACTGACAGCGTGCTCAGCAAATCATGCCAAATGTCTTTGTCTTATCTTTGAAAGTCCCTAAGGCACATTCATCAAAAATATTACCAAAGTGAATCACAAAAGTAAGATGACTAAAGTATATTATATCTCTCTTTGAAAGTGACTACCCTAACAACTTACTATTAAATATCAGATATATTAGTCGTAGCATTTAACTACCAACCTTTCAAATTTGGAAAAAGTTGTTTAAGGTTCTGTATCTTAAAAACTCTTTCAGAAGCTGGTCTAAGGTGCCTACATTATTTTTTCCTCTCAAACCAAATGCATTGGGTTAGTTATCTTTCTGTCCATTCATCTATCCGTCTATCTATCTATCCATCCATCTATCCATCTATCTATCTAGTTTTGCCTGATTCCAACCAAAATGGCTTTTTGGTTGGTGATGCTACCTCCTAGAAAACACTAACTCCCATCAGATTATGAGTTCCTTAAGGGCTGGGATTGCCTTTTACCTCTGTTTATAACCCCAGCCCCTTAACACAGAGCCTGACAAGTAGTAAATATTCAATAAGTGTTTATGGACTAATTGATATTTATAGATTGTTTTGTCTATTATTTTTTGATGGGGGGGGGGGGAATGCAGGGCAATTGAGGTTAAGTTGCTTGCCCAAGGTCACACATCTAGTAAGCGTTAAGTTCCTGAGTTCAGATCTGAACTCAAGTCTTCATAATTCCAGGACTGGTGCTCTATTCACTGCACCACCTTGCTGCCCCAATTTATAGCTATTTTAAAGATTTGGAAAGGCTCAAGTAGATTCAGCATTCAAAAAAAACCAGGAACAAATCTCGATTTTATTATTCACTTTTGCTATCATTTTGGAAGACCAGGTAGCTTCTCTGCAAGAGAATACCAATTAGCTTAGCATTAGGGATTATCTAATGATTTACCTCAAGTAATGTCAAAATGGTATAGGCCTACTTTCTACTTTCTTTTTTAAGTCTAGCCTTCATAATATTTAGAGGCAGAACAGAAAAATGGATAGAGAGCTGCCCCCCTTGACACAAAAACCTAAAATTCAATCTTATCTCTGATACATATTGACTATTTGACCCAGGGCAAGTCATTTATCCTCTCAATCCTCAAAGGCAACACTCTAAGGATATAAATTGCAGAGAAAATAACAACCTCAATTGGTAAATGAAATTTTCTCACCAGAAAATTTCTTATGCCAGTGAAATCACAGGTTTGGTCCCTACCCCTTAATTATTTTATAATACATTTAGCATTAATTATTTCTTCAATGTGGCAAAGATTTGTGAATTCTTTACTGTGGATAATTGCACTGACAAAGTACATAACTCTTCAATAACAATAGATGGTACAGTCAACATAGTGATGAGCTTTTATCTGTTTAGCAATGATCACCCTCACACAACACGCAGAATGATGGATTCTCTTACAGTCCACATTCAAGGTATTTTCAGTATTTCAGGACATACTGGAGCTTGTATTGTTCTGGGACAGCCTGTAAAAGTCCAATATTTCCATGTTGTGGGTGAAAAGGAAGATTTATGTGGTTTTAATTTAGATTTTTCAGACACAAGTTTGACATATGGCAAATAAAATTTAAAACTAGATGTTTTCTTCAGCCTTCACTAACTGAAAAAAAAAGAAGAAATAATGAAAAGAAAAAGGAATAATTTTCTAGGAGTAGAGAATTTTTTTAAAAAAATAAATTAACGGTGTGTAAAGCCAAGCACAAGCAGCTTTCCAGAGGACTGCTGCTGTAAACAGCTTTAAAGTTCTAATCACATAGTATAGTGAACTCTCTATTTATTCAGCAGTAAGCTAAAGCAAAACAATCACAGAAACCAAAGTACAGCATTCACAATGATGGAGCATAACTACTTATCACTAAAGTGACCACATAGTTTTTACAAAGTGGCCATATAGGTTTTAAACAAAAGCTATCATTCATTAAGTCCTTAACTCAATCATCTTTAAGGACCAAGCCTCCTTAAGGGACACAAAGTACAAAGGTCAAAGTTGTCCACCCCTACATCACCTTGTCTCAATTTCTCAGTCAAAAAGTCTTTTTTCTTCTTGATTGGAGATTAGTTTCCAATCATCCTTAACTCAGTCACGCTTAAGAGGTATAAGGTACAGAGCACAGAGTTATCCCACCCCTAGGCCACAATAAATCATGATCTTCTCAGTCAGCATTAAGTATCTAAGGAGAGGTCTTTTCATCTTGAGTTGAGGCTGGCTCCCAAATTCCATGGTTCCTCTTCTATGGTTGCAGCTCTTGCCTGAACCTACGCAACTGTCACCTGGATTCACAGGTAGGTAGCTCTCAGCACCATGTTCCTCATTAAGTTCCTCATCCAGTTCTCATTCCATATTGAGGCTCACAGTGTCCAGTCCACCTCAAGTCCTTCACAGTTTCTATTTCTGGGAAGACAAAGCTTAACAGAGCCAAAACAACATTCATAGACATTGCTGGCACCATCAGCAATTCACTATCTGCTTGTGAAATCAACAGAGACCCACAAACAAGGTCCAAGAGGTCAAAACAAATCATCAATAAAGTCCCAGGACTTCTGAAACCCTCCTCCAGGACTTCTGTAAACAGATAAAAAGAAAATCCTCTTTCAGGGCTTCCAGTAATGTCCCAGGGCTTCTGTATAAAGTGTCACAAGCACTACAGAATAGACAAACAGATTGCCTGGCCTCCACAACCTTCCCCTTCTCAGTTCTGCTCTCTCCCAGCTTGGGCTTCTCCTTCTATGTGGTTATTAGCTCCTCCCTGTTCTACCCCTTCCTGTTGCATCAGCAACATCCTCCCACTGTGGGTTTCACAAGTTCTGTTTCTTAACAAAGACTTGATGTAATTAAGGGCAAGGCTCAACTGAAACAAGAAGCAAAGTACTTGTTTGCTTGCCATTACACAGTGGTGAACAATAATCCCTAGGTCACTTAACATCCTTCCTTTTCCACCAGTCTCTATGCTCCACTCCAACAGGATTTAAAAACTGAATCAGAGTTTTGGCTTTGGGACTTAGGTATTTATATTCTGGTACAGTCTCCTCTAGAGCCCCACACACTGACTTTCCTTCAGCATCCCATTGCAACAAGCAAAACTTCATGCCTGCAGAAAGTGATGGATAATGGACTTAGTCTAGACAGAGAAATAAAAAACAGAGGGAATCAGAACACTAAGTTAATGTACAAAATTACACCAGGCCTGAGAAAAAAACTGGCATCTATCTGAGGCCAGTCCTATCCTCCAAGAAATCCCTCTGAACAAGGATTGAGGCTGGTAAAAAGTAAATACCCTAACACAAGAGAAGACTGACACTGCTTTTGAGGTCTATCTGCAAGAAAAGGAGGCAGTAAATCCACAATCAAATGGGAGGGGGGTCTAAAAGTGAATGATAAGGGAAAATAAGGGACTAAAAGACTAAAGCCACAAAAAACTCAGGAGAAAGAAAATTTGATTAAAAACCTCAAGCATAAGAAGACACATCAATAGAAAAGATGCAAAAATTAGAAGGGAAGATGAGCAACAAGACATCTAAAAGATTCGAAATGTCTCTCAATATGTATTGCAAGAGAAAAAAAATTGAACCAACACCTGATGAAATATAGAAGGATATGGATACTCAAAAGAAAATGAAGCCACAGTAAAATGTTCCATAATGGTCCAAGGATGATATTCAAAATATTGAGAGAATATATCTGGGTGCTAATGAAAAAAAAATCTGTTCTCTGCACAGTCAAAATAATTATTGGAACAGGAAAACTTGAATACATGATGATATCTCTCCAAAGAAGCAAGAGAGAAAACTAGATATTGGAACTACAAAATATACTGTACTCAAGGATAATCTGGAAAGAAGATAAGTAAAATAGAATGACATTAAAAGAAGACATTGCTTTTATAGAAGCAGGATACATTAATATTAGAATCGGTATTATAGATATAACTTTAAAAATTTGGCCTTCCAAAAATTGACAAGTCAGTTAATTTTCCAAAAATCTGTACCTGTACAAATCCAGTCAACCAGAAAGTAAAGTACCTGAACCAGAGTACCTGAATCTGTGTTTTCTGATGGGAAAACAACAACAACAACACTGGATTTGGAATGAGAGAGGCTGTCTGATCTTAGGAATCATATAACATATACAGATTTCAGTTTCCTAAGCCATAAAAATAAAAGGTTTGAACTAAGATGTCTTTAAGGTTCCTATAAGTTCTATAATCCTATGAGAATTTTAAGGGATTAAGAGAAGCTGTATCCCTATAATCACTAGCACATACATATTGCTGTGTTATTCTCAGGAGCAGCTGGTCCTAATCTGCCCATGCTAAGAAGTCTGCTTATTATCAGTGCAGCTTGGAAGATGGCTTCAATCTTAAAATAAACAGTCTACTCTGGCTGCAGTGTTAAGTGGATCTGCCCACTTATTCTGGATTCTTGGATGATGTTTCCAGTTTTCTGGTCTCAACTCTGTTCCATATCTATTGCATCATTCTTGGCTTGAAATTAATCAATGTCTGTCCTCAAACAATTCTTGTGTGGTGATGCTAAACCCTGTGTCCTATGACTAAAATGACCCTCTGCACAACAAACATGACTTGTCTCCTCAGTTTCCAAACTTTACTTGTGTCCTTCAGATAGTCTGGGTACCTCAAACTTTTCAATATTCATAGTAAATATGGCACTGCTCTTGACCTGCCCTATTCCATAACAATTTAATTTCAGTGCCTTATAGAAATTCATATATTGAATAGAGCCTAATATCATGTTTTTATAAAGAAATAACCTCAGGAAGGAAATGGATAGCATTTATTGCCAGCATCCAGATCTAGTTCAACCTGTAGTTTTCTTACTCTTTTAATTTACAGAAAACCCTAGACTCATGAGAGTGACAAATTTTCTCTCTTCTATCAGCTCTAGCCTGCCTTCTATAATAGTCCCTCTGATTTCTTGGGGCTACCAAACTAAATAGATGTAATCCATGAGCTTCCAATTTTGAATCCACATATACCAGGTGTTATCGCAAAGCTTTCTCCCAAAAGATCTTTTCTCCTTAGTCCCCAATGGCCCCATCCAAAACATTCTCCAGGAAAATCCCCAAATGTGTGTATGTGTGTGTGTGTGTATGTGTGTATGTGTGTGTGTGTATAGTTTATGTCTAGATTTCCACAAATATGGATAACAGGACCCCCAGTTTCAACACAAGATATCATATCAGCTACAGAACAAACTTTGTTTAATCTCTTGCACCCCCCCAGCCCTCACAAAAAATACATAAGACATAGGAACTAATAAACAGATATTAATAAAGACATAGACCATGGACAATAAACACAATTGTCCTTTGTCTTTGGTGAACTTTTTTTTGGTGCTTTCAGAGCCCTACACAATCTCTTAAAGACTTATTTCATTCTTTGGTTTTGTTTCTTCCCGAAAAGCAAAGACCTTTGGGCCTCCCGTCTTTTATAGAGGGGGATCCTTTCAAAAGTTCCAAGCACAGATTCACTGCCCTCTAAGTTAATCAGGCTGATTCTGGAACTCCTTGACAAGCCCCTATTGCATTGAAAAACCCCTTGTTCCCTTAATTAACCCAATTCAAAAGTTGATTTATTTTTCAAGAAGAAATTTATTAGTGGAAAGAACATGATCTAATTCATCTCAGGTGAAGCTGTGAAGTATTCCAAACATTCTAGAAAGCATTTTGGAATGAGAAAAGAGTTTTTCAAATGTTCATACCTTTTGATCTAACAATCACACTACCAGGGTATTCAGTGATAGAAGAAATGGTACCATATGTACTATGGATAGATATTGTTATTGAAGCAATGAAAATGAGCTTGGACAGACTTCAGAAGGTAATGGAGGATGGAAGGACCTGGTGTGCTTTTTCCCATGGGCTCATGGGAACTTAAAATCTTTTTTTTTAAGGCAAATGGTCATTTAAAATTGAAAATAACATGTACCATTAGTCATAATCACTATTATAGCTGCTTTTGCTTAACTTTTTAATGGGAAATTAATATGGGACTATAGATAGGAAATTACTAATCTGTATCTATAAAAATCAGTTCTACGAGGACAAAAGAATAACTGAAAACTAAAGAAGAAGAAATAAAATAACTTAGATCACAGAAACCTTGCCCTAAAATATTTTCAATCTAGGCAGAGACTGGCACAGATTCTGGGCTGCTAGCCACAATTGTCATCTAATTAGATTCTACAGTCAACTCTCCGAAATTCTACTCTTTCACTGAAGACAGACCATTAGAGAATTAATAAAGAATATCCCAGGTAGACCTGGGTCTGAAAGTCATTTGTGATTGCTAGGGTATCTTTTTTATACCTTCTTCCTTAAAGGATAGGACAATTATGAGAAATATCATAGTAAAAAGTGTTATATTTCCATGCTTTTGTAAAACTATGATCTTGTCCTTTTGGTCACTCAATGTCCTTCATACAAGTAATTGTGAGAACTCCTGGGAATGTGGCTTCTACTGGAAGGCAATATATAGTAGGAGGAAAAAAAATAGCAATGTAGTCAGAGAAGATTTTTTTTTTAATTGTCCTTGAGGACTCATGTTCTCTGCATCAAAAATAATACCACAATTAAAAGTACATTATTTTGACACTTGAAACTCAACACTTAAAAAAAAGATTACTAATTTTTAAGATAAGATCTGTTATAACTGATTTAAGAAGCTCCGACTCAGATACTAGCTAGCTATGTGACAATCAACTGACTTTCCTACACCTCAGTTTCCTCATCTTTAAAATTAAGAAACCAGATTAATTTATTTGTGAATTCCTCTCAGATTATACAATTTAAATTAGCTTGAAACTCACAAAGCCTTACCAATGCTTATTTATAAAAAAAAATTTTAACTCACATTTTAAAGTCATTCTAATATAATTCATTTTAGCAACCTTCTATGTATCAGGCACTGTGATAATATAAAGCTAGACAAAAATTGAAAACAATCCCTGCTGTTAAGCAGTACGTATTCTACTACGAAAAAATAACACATATACAGATAAATAAATACAAGTCATAAACAAAATTAAAAAAACAAATTTTTGAGAGGGTCCTAAGCACAAAAAGTCATGGGAATTGAGGGAATGGGATAAGGAGTGTGAAATCAAGAAAGACTTCATGAAGGTCCTAGCTGAGCCTTGAACAAAAGTAAGGATATGTCTGGAAATAAAAGTTGGAGACAGATTGAAGAGGGCCTTAAATGGCAGCCTGAAGATAAGTGGATTTCATTCTGAGTACCATATTTGAAGAAAAACATTGGTAAACTGGGGTATAAAAAGGAATACAAGTAAGATCACAGAATCTGAGAACTGGAAGAGACCTGAGCATCCATGTAAGGCAATCCATATCCAAAAAGCTTACTGAATATAGTATGATGTGATGTGATATGAAACAATGTGATATAATAAATATATGGTATGATATGATATGACATGACATGATATGATGTGATATGATAAATTTATGGTATGACATAATATAATATAGTATATCATAGTATGGTATAAGGTAATATAATTAACATAATATAACATAATTAATAGAATAGAATATGATATGATATAATATAATATAATTTGAGGCTTGAAGGCCTCAAAGGCAATTGAACAGGCCATTTCAATTTGGGGCAGCTTGAATTATTAGGAAGATTTTCTTGATAGAGAGTCTAAATTTGCCGTTGTTCTTAGTTTTGCCCCATGGGACCAAATGGAACAAATTTAATCTGTCCTTCACGTATCAACTCTTCAGATACATGAGGACATTTATGTTAAAATTGAGCCTTCTCTTTTCCAAGCTTTCAGGTATGCCCAGCTCCTTCAGACAAAATTCATGTGCCATGGTCTCGAGGCCTTTCCTCTTGGTTGCCCTCCTCTGGATGCTATATGGCCTGTGTATGTCCTTAAAGCTGTGGTGCCCAGAAATGAACATTGTACTCCAGATAAGATCTGATAAAGATATAGTACAGTAAGATTGTTACCTCCCTATTCATGGAAGTTATGCTTCTCTCAAAGTTACACAAGATCACATTGGCTTTTGCTATATCATATTGGTGATTGCCATGCTTACCATATCAATCACATTGGTGATTCACATTGAGCTTACGATCCACTAAAACCTCTAAATTTTTTTTTAGAACAACTGCTTTCTAAGGCACACAACAAAGACTGATTATAAGGAATCCATAAGGACAGATTGTTTACTTTTTATTTATGTAAAATATAAAAAGTGTGTATGCCTAAGATTCTTATCAATAATTGGGTAATTCATAAGAAAGATTGGGGTAAATCTGAGTATGACTTGAATTTAAAAAGTAAAACCATTTAGGAACAGCTTAAAAGAGTAATTATTTTATACAAGAGAGGTGCAGGAGGAAGAATTGATAGAGAGGAATTAGATGGGGGAGGACGGCTGGTAGTTCTGATAACCTACTTTCATTGGGAATGGGTTTAAGAGGGATCAATATTTAGAAGAGTAGAAAAGTCTTCTAAATTCAGAAGAAATAAAACAGTAGGGGCATAGGGAGGGGGATAGGATGAGAAAGGGTGAGGGCACAGGTAAAATAGGGGTATAGAAGGGTGTTCAGATTTATGGGAATGGAAGGATAGGGGAGGGATTGTTGGAGGGGGGAGGTAACAGCAATAGGAGGGCAAGGTAGTGGGTAGAGGAGAAAGGTAGGACAGGAAACAAGAGATATGCACAAATATAAAAACAAAGACTGTATGGCACAACTTGATGGCATTTTGTAGAGGCAATTCTCCATAGGTTCTGAAGACCCTTCTAACTCTGCGCCTCCTTGAGTTTATGTTTTATCCTAAGGGCAATAATGAGCCTCTAAGTTTTAAGGATTTTCATAGCAAGATAACAGAAGGCATTGTTCCTATATTCCATCATCTAACAGACATTCCTTACCATAAAAGCAATATAGCATTAGTAAGTAGAAAACTTAGAGATTTTCCCTAGATTAATTCCTTTTACCCGGACTGCAACGTTATGTTTGAGGCCCTAAGAAAAATTTCTCAATCATCTCAAGAGTATTCAAGAAAGGTAGAAAAGTGTTGTGTCAGATAAAAGGGGTAAAATCCTGGTACTGTCAGGCTCAAGCTGTATCTATACACTGCCCCAAACCTGTAGTCACTTCAGTTGACTAATAACTGGTTTGACTTTGAGGAGCATGTAAAAAATTTATTTTATTTTAAAACTTAATTGTTAATTTTTTTTACTTAAAGAAGACACAGTTTCCTTTGCTATACTCACTATTTTTTTCTCTTCATACTAAAAATACACTTTGATAATTGTATCCATTAGCAACAATTTATTAAGCATTCACTACGTGTCCAGAATATAAAAAAGAAAATACCATACTTCATGGCATTTTTCATCCTGTAGCAGATAAACAAGGTCTGAAAAATAGCCAAGAGTGTGAGGTCAAGGAAGAAGCAGCAGATTAGTTAAATCCCAAGAGAGGTGAATTGGCAAAGTCCACGGTCTTTCAACATGGACATGAATAAGAGATATCGTTGTAATGGAATTAAAGATTTCATAGCATGAAAGTCATACAATGTCAGTGGCACAGTGTATCCTGATTTCAAACCCTGTCTCAAATAACTACTAGCTGTGTGACCAGGGGCAAGTCATTTAGCCTCAAATGAGACAAGTCTCAGTCTCAATTTCGTCACCTATAAAAATGGGGATAATAATAGCACCCACCTCACAGAAGTGTTGTGAGAATCAGATGAAATAACATGTATAAATTCCTTTTAAGCCTCTAAATGCTATCTATTACATTGTTATTAGCAATGGGTAATTTCCAAACGTGTAATGACAAGTATTTGCCCATTGAAAGGAAGTGTGGTTTAGTGCTTGGACCAAGAGTCAGAAAAACCTAGGTTCTAATCTTAGCTATTATATGACCTAGATGTGTAATTATGTGTGCCGCCTTCTTTGAGTCTCACTTTCTCATCCCTAGCATGAAGATGACAATATCGTGCTATGTACCCCACAGGGTTGATGGGGAAGAAGAGGGGGAGGGTGTCAAATGGGAAAATATATGTAAAGTGCTTTGCAAACATTACAGCCTAAATAGGGGTGGGAAATCTGTGTCCTCAAGACCACATGTGGCCCTCTAGGTCCTCAAGCACAGCCCTTTGACTGAATCCAAACTTCACAAAACAAATCCCCTTAAAAAAAGGATTTGTTCCTTAAAACCTGGACTCACTCAAAAGGCCACAGGTTCCCCACCCCTGATACTAAGTCACCTATTATTATTAGTGTTCCTAGGAAAGTATCTTTTGCACTTTAAAGCATTATGTGTATGTGATACATTATTATTATAATAACAATAACATTTACATAGTACTTTGAATTTTATAAAGCACTTTACAAATATTCCATTTTATCCTGACAATAACCATGTGAGTTACCTGCTAGTACTATTTTATTTCACATCTGAAGTCAACAGCGGTTAAGTGAATTGCCCAAAGTAATTAATTGTCTGATATTGGATTCAAACTTAAGTGTTCCTAACTCTGGGTCTAGTGCTCTGTCCACTGTACCACTTAGCTGCTTCAGTGGTCATCATTATTAGAACTAGAGAAATCTTCCTTAGGTGATAAATAATTTCTCCAAAGACAAGGTACACACTAGCAGCAGAGATGGAAGACTATACAAAGTGGCCTCTGATTTAATACTTAAAAGACATTTAATTTATTTTACATTGGTTGACCACAAGTAAGAGATCTAAATGACTTTTAATTTAATTTGTGTGTAGTCTGTATTTAAGCTAAATGATTTGTGATCACTTAAATCACTAAGCCTAATATGAAATTACAATTCCAATTTCTAGGCCAGTTACACTTCATAATTGAAAACACTACTTACTTTAGTCTTGTTGGCCTTCTTATGGTAGAAGTGAAGACATGTGTAGTTGGTCTGGCATGCAGCTTGTTGCTACGGGTGGCTGGAGGAGTTCCCCTGGTGTTGGCAGATGGCCTCTACAGCTCTTACTTTAAGTGTTTGCCCAGTAGTCTTCAGAAGGCATTAACCAGTTTAAGCCTTCCTTCTGTACCAGAAGACATATGTTGCAAAGGTGTGAAAGAGAGTTTCATTCATTCTCCCTCTGGAATCTAAAACTCTACCTCTAGTTTCTTTCTTGACCCCTAGTCTTTTATCACTGTCTATTGGATATTTCAAATAGAATATCCTGGAAGTATCTCAAATTCAACATATCCAAAACACAACTCATTCTATCTTTCTCTGTCCCCTTCCTAACTTTCCTTTACAGTAGAGGATACCACCATCCTTCTAGTCACCCAGGTTCACAACTTCATCGTTAGCCTTGATTCCTCATTCTCACTCACTCAATGCATCCAATTGCTTTCCAAATCTTGTGATTTCTACCACTAAAACATATTTCACATCTAACTTCTTTCTCCATGTACAGCTATCAACCTAATTCAGTTGGTCTTTACCTCTCACCTGAACTATTACAATAATCTTCTTAATGATTTCCCTCCTTAATTGTTTCCAATTTCCATTCATTCTACATACAGTTTTTCCTAAAGTCTGACTATTTCACTACTCTACTCCATCAATTCCAGTTTCTCTCTATTACTTCTAGGAGTAAATTTAAATAATTCAATTTGGCATTTAACAGTCCTTCATAATCTATCTTCAGCCTACCTTTCCAGCCTTGTTAGCCATTATTGCCCTATACATACTTTGAAGTCCAATCAAACGATTCTTCCTACTATACCTCATAAAAGGTATTCTAATTCCAATCCCTTTGCACTGACTGCCAATCATCCTGGAATAGTAAGTTTTGAGCATGGAATTCCTGGGAAAATTCTGGAACACATTATTAAAGAGATGCTGTTAAATCTTTAAAAAGAAAAGCAATAATTATACAAATCCATTAAGAACAAGCCACATGAGACTAAACTTATTTCTCTTTTGATGGCATTACTAAACTAGTAAATGAAGGGAATGATATGGACATGATTTCCCTAGATTTTTAGTGAAGTTTTCACTAAATCCTTGTTAAGAAGATGGATTGACATCACTTAGGTGATAATTGAAACAATTGGGTGCTGAATTGGTTGGATGACCAAATTCAAAGAGTAGTTTAGTGGGTCAATGTCAAGGTGGCAGAAGGTCTCCAGTGAACTACCCCAGGGATCTGTGCTTAGCTTTGTGCTGTTTAACATTTTATTCAATGATTTGAATAAAATGTAGGCTTGCTTATCCATTTTGCAGATGGCATGAAACTGGGAGGAACAGCAAACACAATAGATGGCTAAGTTAGAATCCAGATGGATCTTGACAGGCTAGAATGCTGGGCTCAATCTAATAAGCTGAAATTCAATAGAGGTAAATATAAGATCTTTCCCTTGGGTAAAATAAAAATCAACTTCATAAACATAAGATGGGGAGGTACAGTTAGACGGCAATTGTTCTGAAAAAGATCTAGGGATTTTAGTGGACTGAAAGCTAAATATGGGTCAGAAGAAGCATGATGTGATAGTCAGTAAAAAGCTAATGAAATCTTGAGCTACATTAACAAAGGCATAGCTGCCAGGAATAAGAAGACATGGGACCTAATCCAGTCATTGACATTTATTAGAGGTAAGACCATGGAAATGTCACTTGATTTCTCTGAATTTTGTTTCCTTATCTATAAATTGAGGGTAATTCTGCTTTTCCTCCCTATCCCTACAGATTTATTGTAAGGAAAGTGTTTTGCTTACCTTAAAATACTAAATAAAATTCTTATATTTTGACATTATCTGTGGAAAGGTGATAGTTGAAGCCATAGAAATAAATAAAATAACTCAAGGAGAGAAGAGGGTCAAAATATCTTCAAGAACTCTCTGGCTTTACTCTTATTAACTCTCCATTTAATTTCTCCTAAGTTCAGGTTCTCAACTTTTCCTCCCACTTTTCTCCCTCAACCATGCTTTTATCCCCCATGTATATTATAGACAATTTAGCTTCCATTTTCACAGATAAGACTAAGGTCAAGGAGTAGGTAGGTGGCACAATGTGTATAGCACTAGTCCTGGATTCGGGAGGACATGAGTTCAAATATGACCTCAGATACTTACTGGTTATGGGACTCTGGGCAAATCACCTAATCTTGATTGCCTCAAAAAAAAAAAAAAGACAGAAGTCAAATAGCATGAGACACCACAGCTTCCCATTTTACTTCTGAAAACTTTTCAACCTCATTTCCTACTCTGTCCACATTCTTTCTATTCACAAAAGGAAAAGAGAGATATGGCTACTCTTCTGTAATCAACCTTGATTCCTTCTACCTCCACAGCATGTCTTTCATTTCCTTCTCTCCTTTCTAGTCCCAATGCTGCTGCTCTAGTCCAAGTCTTCACTACCCTGCCTGGACTATTGGAATAACTTGTACTTAGTTGGGGCAGTGCTTAGAGTGCTGTACCTAAAGTCAGGAAGTCCTAGGAACAAATCATGTCTCAGAAACTTACTAGCTTTGTGACCTTAGGCAAGTCATTTATACTCTGTCTTTCTTTATCTGTAAAAATACTTACTTTCCAGGGTTCTTGTGAAAATACAATTAAATAATATTTATAAAGTGCTTTGCAAACTTAAAATACTATGTAATATGAATTATTATTGTCATTATTAATAATAATTTACTAATAGGTCTTCACACTTGGACTTTCGCCTCCTTTAATCTATCCTGCATATAATAACAGAAAAATCTTACATATATAGACTTTCTGGGAGTAAACTATTATGCTCAAAAATTTTCAGTAGCTCCCAAATGCCAAAAGAATAAATTTGAAACTACTCTGCCTGGCATTTAAAGCCTTCCATATGTTTCAAATATCTCATACTGTTCTCTACCATGACTTATATACTCTAATTAACCTAAATTACTCATTGCCCACCAAACATTCCCTGTACTTTTCTAAAGGCTTGACTTTCCTCTACATGTTTCCTGTATAATTACCCTTGAAAGGTCAGATTAAATGCTATCCTAATCTCTTATAGGTAACAACCTTCTCCCTTAGTGCTCACATAAGGCTTATTTTTTTGTGCCTAAATCACTTATATAACAGTGTGTTATTCATCTGTGAATAAATCTTATCCTTTTATTAGATTTTAAGCTTCTGAGGGCAAGGAATGCATGCAAATATGACTATATGGATAAATGAATGAATGAATGGAATGGATGGAATGAATGAATGAGCAAATATTTATGTGATGGACACTGTGTTAAATGCTAGGGATACAAAGGAAAGCAAAAAGAATTTCTGCCCTTACATCTTAGTGGAAGAGACAACTGCAAATGATTACATGTGCATGTATGTGTGCGTATGTGGGGGGGGGGACGTGTGTGTGTGTGTGTGTGTGTGTGTGTGTGTGTGTGTATGAGGAATACATGGAAGTAGTTAGAAGACATCCTTAGAAAATAAGTCTCTAGTCTTCCAGATAATTGTCCCTCTTTTAGGTAGACCAAGAAAGGTCTCCTGCAGAAAATGGACTTTTAATCTGAGTCTTCAAGGAAGCCAAGGATTTTAAAATATAAATGTAAGGAGGTAGAATATTCTAGGCAAGAAACATTGCCATTAGAAAGGCACAAAGATGGAAGATAAAATGTTGCCTGGAAAGAACAAGTAGGTCATTGATAGGAAACCATTAGAATATATTGAGCAAGGGGCTAATATGGTCATATCTACTCAATAGGAAATTGTTTTAGCATTTATATGGAAGAAAGATGGGGGTGAGGAAACATGAGATGTGAGACCAATTACAAGGATTTAGATGAGAGGTCCAGGTGAGAGGTGATTAGGATCCAGTCATAAGTGGTGGCTCTGTAAATGAACAAAGGGGACATATTGAAGAAATGTTGTGAAGGTAGAAATGACTTAGCAACTGATTAGACATATTAGGGTGAGTGATGGTAAGGAGCCAAAGACATCACTTAACTTGTAAATTTGGGTGACGGTGTGTGAGATGGAAGAGTTCAGAGTCTGAGTCTTAGATCAGAAAAGGTCTTTATTCTTTCTTATGAGAAAGGACACTGCCAGGGAGAGCAACATGTGGAGGCTGAGAGGCTTCTCTTGTCCTGATCCTAAGTCCACCTCTCACACCTGTCCTGCCTTACCAAGGCAAGCTCACAATCTTTCTAATTGGCACAAAGCAGTTTCAATCCTTCATTATGTATTTCCTTTCACCAAATCTGGAAGTGCCCAATCAGAAGTGGACTAGTATGGTTTTCTTTCAAATTACCTCATTTCCAGGGAATCACGAGTTACTCACCAGACTGACCTGGTTTACAAAGTATGGAGAAGAGATAGGAATGTAACAGGGAGTTAAAAGAAATGAGGAAACTGCACTGTGAGTCATCTCTCACAATGGGGAGGACGGTAGTGCTCTCAATAATAATAGGGAAGTTTAGAAGGGGGAGGGGTTAAGGGAAATTTAATGAGTTCTATTTTGGTGTTGATGACTTTGAAATATCTACAGAACTAAACTTGCTTCCACCACCACCTAATGTCTTACTTTTCACACAACTAGTTCTTAATAAGTATTAAAATATGGAAAGAATTGTTTTTTTCTTTTTATTTTTTTTAAATTAACTTTTGTTTATTTTTAGTTTGCATCATTCATTTCCACAAGATTTTAAGTTACAAATTTTCTCCCCATCTTTCCCCTACCCACCACTCCAAAACAGTGATCCCATGTTTACCCCTTCCCCTCTCAATCTTTACATCTGTTCTCTATGTTTTTCTGTAAATTTTCCATACTGAGGCATAAGGTCAGATATTAAGAGCCAACAAGGGTCATGGCCATGCATCCACAAAATATTTGGGTCACTGATGGGCCTTTGACCATTCTATGCATACCAAAATACATGCCACATGAACAGCATACTTCCTGTTCTGATCAGAGATCTCTTAGATTATATTTCTTTGCTCTTTCTTACACCTCAAAATTTTTTTATTTTATAATAAAATATATTTATTTTATTATAAAATAATAATACTTTATTAGTATTATTTTGGAATCTATTTATGTGCACTCTGTGTCTCCCCATTATCCTTTGGGTGACCTACTATTCTGTACTTTTGGAGGCTGTGGCATGCCCTGATTCACAGGCATATGGAATCAGAATAGTCATATTATTTTTTTCTTTTAGGAAGAAGCTTGAAAGTGCTTCACAGCTTCTCTAATTAAACCCAGCCTGCTTTCTTCCTCCTGTTCATTTCTGGCTGAGAATCATTGTCCATCTGCAGTGTCTGGCCATGATATATGTCCTCATGGAGCAGTTTAATGGTTTGTAAAAAATTACAAGCTTTCATTTAGGTACAGGAGAACAATCCACATCATTTCTCTCCTTCTTTCCCTTTCTCTCCACATGAATTTTCTGATTTTCTCGTCTTAAGGATCTATAAATTTAGATGCAAAGAATCTAAATGACTTTTCTTTTTTTTTTTGGTTTTTTTCTTTTTGAAGGAAGGGAGGCAGGGCAATTGGGGTTAAGTGACTTGCCCAAGGTTACACGGCTAGTTTTCTGTTGTCTGAGGATGGATTTGAACTCAGGTCCTCTTGACTCCAGAGCTGGTGCTCTATTCACTGCACCACCCAGCCACCCCCTAAATAACTTTTTTATATATGATCTGTATCATGTTTTCCTTTTCTAGCTTGCACATTATTTTAAAAGTATTATATAGTCAGTTCACATGTGAATGTCATCTCCCCATCTTGATAACAAGACCCCATTAAAAAAAAAAGAGAGAGAAAAAATAATTCAGGCTTCTTCTCTGGTATGAAGGAAGGACTGAACAATTTTATGCAGATTTTCCAGATCATGAGGGTGCCATGATATGGAACCCCCATGATGTGGAAAAGACATTTTACCTTTTTTTTTTTTTTGGTACAAGTAAGAATGACATTGTTCTCAATGGATACTGTGGAATCACAAAATGAAGATACTGTCTATTGTCCGTGACTGCACCACCCTTTGAATTCTTACTTGTCCTATAAAGATCAATACTCCTCCAAGAAGCCTTTCCTAATCTCACTCTGCACTCACGGGTAATGACCTTTCTCCTCAGAGGTCATATAGTCCTTCATATATGCTTCACTAATGAAGTTATCATTGTGTGTGAAAGCAATTTATATTTGTGCCTGCAGTAGTAATGAAATCTGAAGATCCCTCTGTATTGCCAAGCTAAGAGGTACTCAGCACCTAGTTTCAAATTAAGCCTCTGTTAAAGAAACAGAAGGTATGGTCCCCTGTTGCTGACATAACAGGAAGGGGCTGAACAAGGAGGAGCTAATACCATATATAAGGAAAAGCCCCAGCTTGTAACCTTGTGAATACCTTGATTTTCTGTGAATGTTTTGTTCTGATTTGTTATTGAAGAAAGAGTTTGCTTTACTATGTAATCAGAACCTGGAAAGCTGTTCAGAGTAGCAGTCCTCTGGAAAGCTGCTCATGTGTGGCTTTATATCCTATGAGATACTATAGGGTCTTAGAACTTTGAACCATGTCTTAGTAAAATTTTATATCTTCCTTTCATCTAGTATAGAGCCCTACATACCATAAGAACTTAATAAATTATTGTTTAATTTAATTTGAAGCTCCTTCAGGGTAAGGACCGTCTTCTACTTCTCTAAGCCCAACCCCCACACCAACATCTAGAACAGTGGTTCTCAACCTTCCTAATGCTGTGACTCTTTAATAGTCATATGTGGGCATGTCCGCTTATGGGCAGACCCCCCTGGAGACAGAGGAGGTTCCTAAGACCATCAGAAATATGTGTTTTCCAATGGTCTTAGGCGACCCCTGTGACCCCTGTGACCCCTGTGAAAGGGTCACTCGACCCAAAAGGGGTCATGACCCACAGGTTGAGAACTGCTGACCTAGAAGAATGCAAACCCACATAGAAATTGTACCACTTTGTTCTTCAGAATCTCCAGGAACTAAAGATTGAGAAATTTTTTTTAAAAAATCTAGAGCAAGGAGAGAATTGGGAAGGCAGACCAACCAAAAATCAATTACACTAGTCTAGGAGTGGAGTATTAGATACAATTTGCAAGTCATGCTTATGGAGTGAGAGCTGGTTGCATTTAGTTCAGGCATCCCTTCCACATTATGACTTTCCCCGTCTCAGTTTTTGGTAGATCATAAGACAACGTAAGAAATTAAATAGGAATTGTGGGGTGGTTTTGCAGACCCCATAGACAACACAGAGTCCAGCAGATGATACAGATTCTATAACCCAAATTTTATGATAATATACTATAAATATCCCATAAAATATCAGGTTTCTTCTCTGGTATGAAGGGAGGACCAAAACATTTCATGAGGATTTTTCAGATCAGGAAGGTACCATGATTTGGAACCTTCATGATGTGGAAGGGATAACTGTACGTTTTTTTTCTGTTTGGTACAAATAAGAATGAAATTTTTCTTAATAGATACTGTGGAATAATAAAATGAAGACACTGTCAACTCTGATACATTGGAACTATCTGGATTGCCAAGAAGAAAAGAAATACTGTGGGAAAAAGCCATGGTCATGGAGTTGCAGACATCACAGCAAAGGCAGAGAAAATGCTAAATTTGTGTGTGTGTGTGTGTGTGCGCGCGCGCACGTGCACTCACGCGTGCTTTCTGAGCCAACTCTCCAAAGTACAGACACAGGGAAGAAAATGAAAAACCCATTAGACACCTTGTTGTCAAGTTATACGCCCACCCTACAGTAGATTGCATAGCTCTAAAAGGAGATCAGATCCATTAACAGATCTCTGACAGGCATTTATAACCAACTTTTATGTTTCTCTAGTTGGGTGAATGGGCTGTTGTGATGTTGTCAGTCAGTCAGTGAAAGGCTCTTGACATCATTGTTTCCTTGGCACATGCTTAACAGACTCCTTCTGGCATCATCTGTGTGGACCAGCTTTTATGAATGGAAATGGAACAAGCATTTGTTCACCTATTATGGTCCTCTAGGGATTTACTTATTGCAAAAATAGGTCAGGGTCTTTTCTTCTATGTTGGGATTAACACCACAGCAACTGAGCTGTGCAATCCTGAAGAAGGTTGGGTTTTCTTTGTTTTGTTTTTGTTTTTGCCAAATACTTAATTTCTGTCACATAAGAGTCCTTGTTTTTGGAGACACTGGCTTGAGTGTCCATTTGGATGAGAAACTTGCCACTGAACTTTAGTGCTTCCAATAAAAGGAATCCTTCCATCAAATGCTGACATGTTTCTGTTTTAACTTCTGATGTAAACTTATATCATGGTAGAAAACCTAAGTGTTGACAGCAAAGGAAATTAAATGAGGTTATTGACTCCCAGAGGATGCCTACTTTAGAAGAAGCCCTGCATCATCTTGTCCACAGGCTCTGCAGGAGGATAAGTGTGGAGCTGTCATCTTCCAGCCAACATGCCAACAAGAGTTAGGCCTGTCAGAATCAAGAAATCCAGATAACTTTCCATTAAGCTGTTGTCTTTGGTGGAGATGTACTTTCTTCTAAAGGCAATAATGTCTATTTAAAAGTCCTTTCTTCTAGGAAATTATACACCCTAGTATTATTCCCAATATCCTCCTAACCCAGTTTCTTGAATCACCAATTATTTATCTCCTCTTTGCCTCAGTTAATACCCTTTGTCAAATGGATCTAATGATATCAACTGACAACCTATTTTAGGAATTCTGAAAGAGCTTTCTGGGACCTTGATAGGGACATTGTCTTTTTTTTTTTTTCAGTCTTGACCACAGAATCATAGAAGTGCTGAATTTGAGTTGGAAGGGACCTTGGCAGCCATATAAGTCCAGCCATCACCTGAAAAAGAATCCCCCTTGCAACATTCTTGATTTACCATCAATTAGATCATCAGTTAAACATTCCCTAAACTTTTTCTGTGAGGTGGAACCCTCTGACTACCTCTCCAAATCATACCCATTCTATTTCTGGGGAGTTTTAATTACTAAGACATTTTTGGGTTTTTTCATCAAGCCTCAATATGCCTCTTTGCAACTTCAACCTGTTGATTCTGTCATAATTATGTCCCCTGAAGTCACACAAGAAAAAAGCAAACTCTACTTCTAGGTGTCAGCCCTTAAGATACTTGAAATCATTATCATGTTTCTCCTCCTAAACCTTATCTTTACCAAACCAACCACCTCCATTTTCTCCAGCTGATCCTCATGTGGTATGACCTTAAGGGCCTTCACAATCCTGGTTGACTTCCTCCATGTGATCTCCAGAAATTCTAAAAGTATACTTAGCATTGATGTTTGTGATTTAGTTTTTTTTTTTAATTTCCATTTTTTTTTGTTATAAGAGATAAGTTTTGGGGAAAGGACAGGGTAAGGATATGTTGGAAAATGTAATTATCATAAAAACCAAAGATATCATTTTATCTTCCAAAAATGAAACATATAGAACTGAAAAAAATACACTGGCTGTACTGTGACGAAAATAGAGCAGGACTGTTACCTTCTTCATCCCCATGTCATCATCACCATCACCATCATAATCACTATCCCTGCCAACATTTATTTAGTGCTTACAATTTGCCAGGCGCAGTGCTAAGTATTTTACAATTAGTGTCTTGTTTGATTCCCACGATGACTCTAAAAGCTAAGTGCTATTATTATCCTCACTTTATAGAGAAGAAAACTGAGCATAGGTCACATAGTTAGTAAGAAAGTGTCTGAGACTGGATTTGAACTCACTTCATCCCAACTTCAGGAGCAGCACGGTTGATACTATGCCATGTAGCTGTCCCTGTGGCTCCCCCTTCATTCTAAAATTTCATTGACTATGAACTGTTGATAGAAAAAAAAAATCACAGAATCCTAGTATTTTAGAATTGGAAGGAATTTAGACAATAGTCAATTCCAACTGGCACCTGAAAAAGAATGTCCTCTATGACATATTTTTCAAGAGGTCACCTAGCTTTTGCATGGAGACCTCCAATAAGAAGTACCCCTCATATCCTCATGCAGTCCAAGCATGAATTTGCCATTTTAGCTGTCAGTCACATCACGCAGTTGACTTAAGTTGAGCTTGCATTCTACTTAAACCCCTAAATCTTTCTTTAGAAAAAAAGTCAAACACAGGTATAAGACTTCACACTTATCCTCTTTTAAATTTGACTCCATTGGTGAAGCCTAATAATTCATCCAGCAAAAATCTTATTACATCTTAAAACTCTAGCATCCTGTGTGTTAACTATCCCTTCCATCTATGTGCTATCAGTAAATGTGGTAATCATATTATTGACCAATCAATCAATTAATCACTGAGCTAGGCACCAGGAATTCAAGGAAAAAGAATTCTCATTAACAAATACTTATATTCTAATAGGAGAGATGACAAGTACATATAAAACATGTCTATATGTGTGTATAATATAATATATATGAATACCTACACAGTATAAACATAAAGTTAAGAAATACAAGTATATAAAAGTAGTAAAACAGAAGATAGTTTAGTAGGGAAGTCACCAGCCGCTGAAGAGACCTGCATCATTAGCTTAATCCAAGTCGAAAAAAATACATAAAATAGCATAGGTTCATGATAAGTTCTTGGGGTTCTCCAATGCAGCCCTATGTCCTCATCTTTAACTCCCAGAACCCCTAGCTAGCCACCTTCATGGATGAACCCAAGTAGTACTTTCTGTAAGAGACCTCTCCAAATTCTATTATTGTTCATGCGTCCCCTACATTACCTAGTGTTTATTTTCTATATATTTTGAGTTTCCTTATCTCTATGGCTGTTTTTCTACCCACCTCCTACCCCTATTAGAATGTAAACCCTCTGAGGACAGCAATTGTTTCATTTTTTTGTTTAGATTTCCTGAATTTATAACAGTGCTGGTTACATTGTTGCTATCTGATAAATGTTTAATTGAATTGAATTTGATGTCATACTTTAATGACTATTAGATCAAGTTGATAAGCTGGTGAGTGTCCGAATGAGGGCAGTGAGTATGGTAAAGACAAAGCAATAGACAATTTACTAAGTACTTAGAATGTGTAGGGTCTGTGCAACCTATGACCCCCTCTCAAAAAGTGTTGACAATCAGTTGTGAGGAAGAAAACATCAGTAAAGCAGTGGGAACAGCAGAGGACTTTGCCTTGGAAGGTGTTTCCACAACTTAATTAAATTCCTAAAGCCCCCATGTTATATGTGAATGTAACTTCAAGGAATGTGACCCCTCTCTCCTCCCCATGCTTAGTAAAATAACTACTTTCTTAATATAAAGAAGAGTCATAGTCTCCCACCCAGTGGTTAAACCCTGTAGGCATAAGTTTCATATAAACTCAGGTGGCCTCAAGGCACTGTCTGAGCTCATTAGGAGTGTGCACCCCAGAAAAACTTCAACCCTCCCCTTACATCCTTGTAAAAATTGTATTAAAAACCCCATGATTTTGTTCACTGATTAGACCACCTTAGCCAGAACAGACCAGCAAGTTTGGTCACTGAGGCTAACTTGCTAGCAGGATAAGGGACCCCACCTATCTCTGCTCAAGGGGAGCCACATCCATCTTTGGGAGACCTTCCCATACCCCTGTAAGTATGGGCAGCTATGGGTGTTGTCTTGCCCAACACCATACCCAGCTCTAGGCAAATGCACATGCCTTTACAATAAACTTCATGCCTTGTGCATCACTCCTAACCAGATCAGAGTTATTCATGGCACTGGCATTGCACATCAAGTTTTGATAAGTCTGATCTAAGTTTGGGGGGGTACTAAGATAAGCCAAAAGAAAGGCGGTCTTTCATGTCAAGGACCTTACATTAAAATGGGGGAATGTAACACATACAAGATAGCTAAAGGGGAGGGGTTTGGAGATCTGTACCAACAGGAGGCAGGACATGGTGCTGAAAGTCAGGAGGGAATGAACATTGACCTGCCTAGGCCACGCCATGAAATGGAGATCCCAGGGGGAACTAACCAAAATGAAAGGGGTAAGGGTGGGGCTGACATGACACAATGATGTTCCAAAGTGAGGATGCCCCAGGCACCATGGAAAGTGCTAGTGCTAGACTGAAGTCAGGTTACAAGGAGTGATGTCAAAGTACAAAAAGTCAGAAACAGAGCCAGGAGAAAATGAAATGACGGGCTAAAAATCTATGTCATACAAGGAGCAGTTGAAAAAGCTAGGCATATTTATCCTGGAGAGGGGCAGATGTAATGAAGGATATGCTAGCTGTCTTCAAGTATCATATAGAAAGACTCTTTCTGACCCCCATTTGATTTTTCTTGGCAAAGATACTGGAGTGGTTTGTCGTCTCCAGCTCATTTTACAAATGAGGAAACTGAGGCAACAGGGTTAAGTGACTTATCCAGTGACATAGAGCTAGTAAGTGTCTGAGGTCATATTTGAACTCAGGAAAATGAGTCTTCCTGACTCCAGGCCCAGAACTTTATCCACTGTGTTATCTAGCTGCCCCTAGAAAAGGGATTAGAGCTGTTCTATTTGGCCCCAGAAGGTAGAACTAGGAGCACTAGATGGAAGTTGCAAAAAGACCAATAAGGTTTGTTTTTAGGACAAACTTCCTAACAATGAGAGCTGTGCAAAAGTGGAATGACCTGCCTCAAGAAATGGTGCCTCCTTGGAGATCTTAAAGCTGAGGCAGGACAATTGTTTGTCAATTTTGTTACAATGAGGATTCCTTTTGTGAAGGTATTGAACTAGAGATCCATTAAGGTCTCTTCAAACTCTCAGATTCTATGATACTAGGATACTCATTCAGCTCAGTCATTCAACCACTTCTGTATTCAAATAGTTGTCTTATTGTCAAGCCCACATATCTACGCCTTTTCCCTACAAATAGCATGAAAGCCTAATAATGTTTTGGTAAAAATCCAGCTAAACTCTATAGCACCCTCCTGATCTGATTCTCCTGAGTCTAGGAACCCTATCAAGAAAGGAAATATTTGGGGGCAGCTAGGTGGCTCAGTGAATAGAGCACCAGCCCTAGAGTCAGGAGGACCTGACTTCAAATCTGGCCTCAGACACTTGATCACACATACTAACCGTGTGACCTTGGGCAAGTCACAACCCCAATTGCCTTGCCTTCCCCCCTCAAAAAAAAAAAGGAAATATTTGGTCTGGCATGACCTCTTCTTGATGGAGCTGTGCCTTTTTCTTTATGATCACCATTTCCTTTTTTTAGTGATGCATTAGCCATCTCTTTAATAATAGTTCTAAAAACAGATTAAAAATCAAACTGAAGCTCACTGGCTATTAGCTTGAAGATTCCAAACTCTTCTTTCTTAAGACCCAACATTTGTTTTCCAATTCTTCTGCCCTTTCATGCATTCACAATGGATGACAATAATATCTGCCAGAACTTTCATTATGTGGAGATATAGATCAAGTAGACCATAGGATTTGAAATTATTATCTTTATCATCTCCTTCTTTATCATAATGCTTCTTCTTAGTCATTTTTTTTCTTTACTTTCCAATCCAAAGATCATTCTCCTTAGTGAAGAAAACAGAAGCAAAACTAGACGAGCCACTCTAACTTCTCTCTTAACTCTATAACAAATTCAGCATTGAACTTTCAATGCTCTTCTACTTCTGCTTTCTCTTTCTGGTCTTCCTTCTGTTCTCTTTTTTTTTAATTTTTAAAGATGCTTCAATGAGTCTCTTTTCTGGTTTTTTTTTTTTTGTAAGCTATGGTGATCATGATGATGAACATGATGACAACTACTAGTGGTATCACTCACTCAGGGTGTATACATAATATATTGTTGATACAGTTTTTTAAAATATTCTTTTTTTGTCCCCTGTCCTTAGCTTTCTTCATCAGCTTGAACTCAGTATGAAGTCTATTTTCCTGACACAATTCTTTCAAAAACATCCCATACTTTATTACTTATCATATTGTAATGGTAATGGGAATTTGAAGATCTTTTCTGCTTTGAAGATTTTCCTTGCCCTGTAATAAGTGGAATATAATCACATGGAGTCTGTGGTGGGAGGAGTTTGCTGAATGGGTGGAGCAGAGCCCAGAGGAAGCCAGAAGTCAGAGCAGCTAGAAAGTGGCAGAGAGAGGATACAGGCAAGCAGACAGCTAGGCTTGTGAGTGTTTGTTTGTGGGAAGGCTAAAAGATGGTGTATCTCTCTGCTGTGTTATGGAGTATTAACTTCTTTGTTGCTATGACAGATCTGGCTTTCTGGTGTCTGAATAAATGTCTTACTTCTGTCTTTTATATGGAGAGTCTATTATATTTTGCAATTCAGAACTGTTCCAGCATGTTCATAGTCACCATTGGTACAGTGATTATTGTGTTGGCACTATACATATATGCTTTGTGTGCATATACATATATATATATATGTGTGTGTGTGTGTGTGTGTGTGTGTGTGTGTGTGTGTGTGTGTGTATGTATGTATATCAACAATGTAGTATTCATAAGGCCTACAGTAACTATAAATATACTGATATGGTTATTAATCACAAAATGCAACAGGCTCTCTACATGGGGAATATAGCTAGAACATTTATTCAAATGCCAGAAAACTGAGACCCAAAACCAGAAAGTCAAAGCCATCACAGTAGTTATGGAGTTAGCACATGCAGTTAACGTAGTAAACATCCACATTCTCAAGCCTTCAAAACAGAATAGGCTACCTCAGGCAAAGATCCTCCTCTCTTCCCTCATGGCAACTGCTCAGCATCCACGCAGCTTGCTCCCAGCAGCTCCAGCTCCCCACAGTTCCTGTCCCCAGCAGTCCTCAGCAGGACTCCTTAGCAGAAATTCTGGCTGGCTCAAAAAAAAAAACAAAGGTGTTCCCACCACAGCTACTTCCAGTCACCACACTCCCTCCAGGTAGGTTCTGGCTTCCTCATGCCCCACCCCTTCCCGCTACATCAGCATGTTCAAGGGGCATGGAAGATCTTCAAATCCCATAACCATTACAGTATGTGTATATGTGTGTCTTCTTCCAGAGCAGTAATCAATTCATGTAAAATAATATGGTAGAATTAGAGCATTAAAATACTAAAGTTATACTTCAGTTCTTGGGTTGTGGAATGGTCTGTTCTCAAATGAATGGCATGATCACTGTGGGATGATGTTTATCTGGTAACTCAAGGATGTGAGGTTTATGCTAGGTCTTGATGGAGGCGAAGGGCTTCATCAAAGGACCTATGCCTTTACTTTATGATTCATTACCCTCTTGAAATCCACCTTTATTTCTGCTATGCATTAGTCAACCACACAATATACTCCTGAAATCATCACAAAATATTACTCATATCTCAAAGCCCTGTTTTTCTTAAAAACACAAGTAATGGGATGTCTCCTCCCACATACTTATTCTCTCTAAGCTCTGACTGTGTTCACACCAGGAGGAGAATGCTTGCTGTCTTTGCTCACCTTTTTTCTCCCTCACCTAATTGCCCAGAGTCCAGGAGCACTTTTTAATCTATGCAGGATCTGACCTAGTCATACTGTCTATGCCTACATGCATAATTAGGGAAGAAAACAAAAAAACACCTCAGAAACCTTTTTTGAAATTCAGGAGAATTTTTTTTTTAAGTCTTCGCAAAATTAAGCATGGTCAAAGAAGGGATTATGATGGAATTCTGCTGGGTATTTAATATTATGAGCACTAAAAATAAAAATTCAGAACAAGAAAGAACCCTGAATTTCTTCTTTCTGAGTTAAATTCTTTTCTATTCCAGTGTTGAGCCATAACTTTTTTATAGTGTTCCAAAGTGCTTCAAATAAATTTCTTACCTTACGGTCAAAAGCCATTTCATCTTAATAATTTTCTTTTCCTTAGGACACTTGGACTTTTTACTTTAAATTAACAGGGCTAGAGAGCATTTTCTTGATATATCAGGTGTTCTCTTTTCTATTAACCAAGGTATCTGTTCAGTACCTATTATTTTGCATCCATTCAACACCAAGTCATTCACGCACATTAAAAATGATGATTTAATACCAGAGTTATTTAGAGTAACTACAGAAGATTAAAAATTCCCTTCAAGCAGCATTTATTAATCACTCACTGTATTCTAGTCTGTGCTTGACTCTGAGAATAAAAAGTCAGACAATGAAGCAGTTCTGGTTCTCAAGGAACTTACCGCTCTACTAGGGGAAATGCCATGTATACAGATAAGTAAATAAATATGAAGAAACTTTTAAAATAGGGAAGCCTTAACCGGAAAAATCAGGAAAGGTCTCATGTGGTCCTTGGACTGAGTTTAATGGTTAGTTAGAATGGTTGCAAAGGTTACCTTGAAAATTACAATGGTTAGTTACATCATTACAATGATGCCCTGTATTCTTTTAAACAGAGTTCATATTCCAGATATTATAAGGACTAAATTTTAATGTTTACTCTTGATTATATAAAAAGTGAGAAACAAGTGGCACTGAAGTTCACAGCTAATATGAGTTATTCTGAAATAAAAACACCAACTACTTTATTTGTCAGTAAATATGACAGTCAAGAAACTTGGAAGTTGTTCAAACTAATTTCTTTCTGACTATAATGGCACCAGCTCTTACTGAGAGTGAGTCTAATGAGAAAATACTAAACTGCTTTAATTATCTATGGAGATTGAGTTAAAAATAGTTGCACTTAGATTGGAAACCCAGTGGGAAGAGACCAAGTGAAATTTCTGTATGTACCATATCACTGTTACTCAGTATTTGAAGATTACCTCATTTGGGATTTACCTCTTTTGGTATTCTGCTTAAATTGACCTGAGTATTGCATAACTAATTGATTCTTGAGTGTCCCTATCCTTTTTTTTTCTTTTTTAGGAATATTTATTCCCTGATCAAGTTTAAGAAGAAAACACACCAGAAATTCCTAATTGGAAAACATGAAAAGTGGTTCAATTATCCCTCTACCGATTCTACTAAAATGCTTCAAGTTATTGATGAGGGAAAAGAGCACTTTGTAAAGGGGAATCTTAACTCTCTACTTTTGCTTTACATAAATAGTATGAAATGTAGTCTAACAGATTAGGGGTAAGGGACAGAGGTATTAATTTAACAACAGTAGCTGACATTTACATAGCACCTTATAGTTTGTGAGAAACTTGATGTATAGTATCTGTTTGATGCCCATAACATCTTGTGGAGTAATCACTGTGATGTGGTTAGGGCTAGAGTGCTCTGGAGACCCCAAAACACTAATACACTGGGTCCTGCCAAATGAATTTGACTCATCTTCTCTCAGCCAAACAAAAGTAAAGTTTATTAAAAGTTCATTAAAAGTTCACCATATTAGGTAGACTCTTAAGGAGCCTAGGTATCTGTGATGCTTGCATTGGGCAAGCAGGACACAGCAAGTCTGTGCTAGGTCATTCTATGGCGCTCTCACACACATTGGGGCAAGAAGGGGTCTTATCTATAGAAAGGTTTTGGGAGAAATCTAGGCGTGGTCTGGAGGAGGAGTTTGGGGAAGGTCTTCAGGAGGAGTTAATGAGGTCAATGCAAGGGTGGATTGATATTTTGATGGGCTCAAGGGTGGGAAGTATGTGGACAATGGAGGGCTAGGCTAGTAACAGAGGTCTGAGCTCAGACACAATGAAAGCTTATAGACTCTGCAAAAGCCTCATCAAGTAGGAAGATTCAGAGTTCAAGGTGTTTCCCAGAGCCTGCACCTCATCAACTGCAAGTATCATTTTTTCATTTCTTCATATGAGGAAAATGAAGCTCAAAGGCTTAAGTGATTTACACAAGGTCACATAGCTCATAAATGTAAGAGGTAGGATTAAAAATCCCTTCTTTGATGACTCCTAGACCAACATTTCCTTTTAAATATTTTAATGTTTATTATTTTTAGCATTCCTTTAAAAATATTTTGAATTCTGAATTCTCTCACACTCTTGGGCCCCTCCCCACCCTTTAAGAAGGCAAGCAATATGATATCAATTATACATGTGAAATCATTTAAAACATAATTTCCACTTTAACTATATTTAAAAAAAGAAAATGAGAAAATTTTACAGAAGTGGATGGCATTTTTCATCATGAATCCTTCAGAGTTGTCTTTAATGATTGTATGATTAGAGTAGTCAAGTCTTTCACAGTTGATCATCATTATAATATTGCTGTCCTATGTACAATGATCTGATTCTGCTCACTTCACTTTGTGTCAGATCATAAAAGTCTCACCAGGTTTTTCTGAAATTACCCTCCTCATTGCTTTCCTCCATCACAATCATATGCTAGAACTTGTTTAGCCATTCCCCAATTGATGGGCATCCCTTCAATTTCCATCTCTTTGTCCCTACAAGAAAGAACTGCTATAAATAATTTTGTTCATGTAAATCCTTTTTCTTTTCCTTTTATCCTTTTGGGGTACAGACCTGTTAGTAACATTGCTGCCACATGCATACTGGGCCAGCCCCAAATAGGATGTCATAGACCTCTCCTGCTGTAATGGAATGTACTTTGCTGCTTGTTTCAGCTATTCAAGTGTTTTTGAGCCTTGCCTTTGATTGTGTCAAGTCCTTGTTGGAAGCAGTATACATTTCTGTTGCCATTAATAGGCTTAAGGGAGTTTGGAAACCTTCCCTGCCCTTAATAGGCCTAATGTCATTACATGGAGCCTACAGTGGGAGAAGCTTGGAAACAGCAGAACAAGAAGGGAAGAATAGGAAGGGTGGAACATGAAGGAGCAGAGCAGATAAACACTTGAGCATGAGCTGGGACCAAGCAGAATTGAGAGGGAGAATATTGGTTTTTTCGGCACTGTCTCTCTGTTCTGTGTGTGTTGATGTTACTTTGTCAGAATGAAGCATTCTGTCTGTTGACAGAGAACTTTACTTCTGATACAGAAGCCCTGAAAGAGGATTTTAAGGCTCTTTACAGAAGTCCTGAAAGAAAGCTTTACTGTTGTTTATAGAAGTTCTGAAAGAGGGCTTTACTGTTGTTTACAGAAGTCCTAGGACTTTACTGTTGATTTGTGTTTGGTTTCTCAGACAGAAGCTTTGTCTGTTGGTTTGTGTTACTTTGTCAGACAGAAAGTGAATTGAGATGATAGTGCCAGCAGTGTGCGTAAATATTGTTGTAGCTCTGTTAAGCTTTGTCTTCCTAGAAACAGAAACTTCAAAGGGCTTGGAATAGAATAGTCCCAGTGGGCTGAGATATAGAACCAGAGCAGAGAGCTGCCTCTGTGTGAATCCAGGCAAGAGTCCAGTGAATGCAGGCAAGAACTGGGAGCAACCAGTCCAAGGAAGAGGAGCTGTGAGGGTTGGAAGTCAGCCTCAAGTTAAGATGAAAGAGGACTTTACTTGGGTACTCTGCATTGACTGATGAGATTGTGACCTAGGGATGGATGGTGTTTGTAATTTGTGCTACCCCTTAAGGATGATTGGCTTAAGGATGATTGGAAGCCAGCCTCCAGTCAAAATGAAAGACTTCATTTGGGTATTCTATGCTGATTTAGGAGACTGTGACTTACTGAATATGTTTTGTTTAAGACTATGTGACCACCTCAGTTGTTATGTTACGTTGTTGTGAATGTTGTGCTTTAGTTTCTTAAATGTTTTGCTTTAGTTTATTGCTGAATAAATAGAGAGTTCACTATATATAAACACTTTCATAAGATTGAGTTGCAGAAGGAGAAATTTAGATGGAGGATTGGATAATATCTTTGATCTGTGTGGCATGGTGGGAAAAATACTTAATCTAGAGTTAAAATATGGGTTCAAATCCCATCTCTATGTTTACTACATTTGTGGCTTGAATGAGTCACTTAATGCCTTTCCCCCTACTCAGTTTCTTCCCCTGTAAAATGAAAGGGTTGGAGAAGAGGGCTTCTGAGATGCCTTTCAGCTCTAGGTCTAAGGCCCTGTGATTTAATCAAGAGATGCTAGGGCAGCTTTATGGTAGCTACTGAGGTTAAACTTCAATAGCCTATTGGCAAGACATATAGAGCTATTGAATGTCTTCCATATATGTGCACAAAATTTCTTGTGGTCTTGTCTCCAGAACTATATCAGCTAGTAATTTGACTCTGTGAGTGCGTGCCCAATTATTCTCATGATTCAACACATCTTATCACTTAATCAGTTTAGATAACAGTAATTTAAATGTGACGGGACGTGACTTTTTTTGAGTGAAATGTGGTTAAATGGTAGATGCATTGATTGTTCCTCAAATATCTGGTAGAACATAAAGGTGGCTGCATGTAATATACTTGAGTAATTATATTCTCCAGGTTCTTCCCAATCAAAGACTTCCTATCCTATATTAGACTCAGTAAACACTTCACTGTAGCTGATTGGACTTTATGTCTAATGAATTTTAAAAATATGTTTGATTATGTGTCTGATACTACCTACTTCAGTCTTCTTGTTTTCATCTTTTTGAACAACTTTAATCTATGAGAAAAGCCACTTCACCAAAATTATTTGTTCAGTATTTCATAAGCAAATATTAATTAATTTTTTCCCAATTTAGAAATGTTAAGTGGCAGAAATAATCACAGCTAGGTAGCACCGTGGATAAAGTGCTGAACCTGAAGTCAGGACTATCTGAGTTCAAATCTGACCTAAGACATCTTCTAGCTGTGTGACCCTGAATAAGTCTCTTAACTTCTGTTTGCCTCAGTTTCCCCTTCCGTAAAATGGGGATAATAATAATGATCACCTCCTTGGGTTGTTGTATAGATCAAATCAGGTAATAATTATAAAGTACTTAGCACAGTGCCTGGAACATAGTAAGAACTATGTGTTTTAGTTATTGTTTCTATTATTATGATTATGATTGTTATTTTTGGTGCTACAGTTGAAGAGTTATAACAATGTTTCTAAGTAACTTGAAATCTTCCCTTGAGCCTATATTTTCTCATAAAGAAAAAAGTTGGGAGGAAGTAGTAAAAAAAAAATTGATTTATGTCATTGCATGACTGGGCAAAGGATGGGAAAAAGAGAGATGTAACTTCTCAGGGTAGGAAAGGGAGTACTTAAATCCAGTAAAATTGATACTAGGCATATAGGAGAAAGATAGCAAGATACAGTGGAGAGAACTAGCTTCATCGTCACCAAGATTTGGGATCTTGCCTCTAACACATATGTCTGTCTAATACTGGATAAATCACTTATCCCCTCACTTCCCAAGAAACATTCTGAGATTATAAATTGCAGAGCAGATACTCATCTGCATACATTAATAGAGGGGTTTCCTCACTGGAACTTACGTACACTGATGAAATTTCAGGTCCAGATCTAGAGGTGGGAGGGACCTCAGAAGATCCAAACTCCTTTTTATAGCTGAGATACCTAAAGACCACAGCTGTTAAAAGTGATTTGCCTCAGGGCATACAAATGACAACCTTGAACCCAGGTCCTCTAACTCCAAAGCCATAATTGGACCAACATCAGTGGTCTACCCAGTGGGATACCATCATTATTATTGTTGTTTTGAGTAATAATCCCCATGGCTTTTTAATTTGCATAAAGGAATCACTGCATATCTATTTCTTAGTTATTTCTAATTACTGCACCAGACTGTTGAAAACAAGCAAAAGAAAAGAGAGTGATTCTATTAAAAGTATATGGAGAGACTTATATAAACTAATGCTGAGTGAGGAGAGCAGAACTAGGAGAACTTTGTATGCAATTACAGACACATCGTATCTGTGATGACTAACTTTGATAGATTGGACTCCTCTCAGCAATGTAAGATTATAAGATGACTCCAATGGATCCATGATGGAGAGGGCTATCCAAATTCAGAGAAAGAACTACAGAGTCTGAATGCAGACTGAAGCAAATTACATGCTCTCTCTTTTTTTGTTTTGTTTTATTCCTTCTTTTTCATTGTTCATTACATTGGTTATAATTTGTCTTTATAACTTAGCTAATGTTTAGTGTGAAGGTATTCATAGAACCTATATTGGATTACATGCCATCATGGGGGAGGTGTGAGAGGGGAAGAAAATTTGGAAATCAAGGGATTGTGGGACTGACTGTTGTAAACTAAGAGTAAATAAATATTTTAAAAGAATTTTAAAATAGTTTCCAACATGAGAATTACATAAAATAAATTTTGCTTTGGATAGAAAATATTAGGCTAAATAGACATTAGAAACTTGCCCAAAATTAGCCATCTTAATTATCCAGGATTTCTACTTTTAAAAGAACTAAACATTTTTCTATCCTTTTTTATTTATCCCAATTACATTTCTGTCTTACCTCTGCTGTAGACATCAAAGTCGGGCATTTTCCTCAACAAAGGTACATCCATACTTGATCCAAGTTGTGAAATAAGAGAAAATACATAAAAGAGAAAGGTGTTCTGGATCTAATTCTTCCTTTTAAATTTTGTAGATCAGGGCTCTATAAAAAAAAAAAGATAACCCAATAGAAGTACAGGAAAATAGGGAATTCCAAATTCAGAAGCGCGTTTATCTTCAAACATGGGGAAAATACTTCCCTCTCAGATATATCTGAAACTGCCTTCTAAGATCACCAATGACCTTCACTGTCAAATCTCTTGCCAAAACATACTTATTATAACTATTGTTACTTGTACCTATGAGGACATACATGTACTGCTTTCCAAGTTTTATTTTCAATTCGGTATCCTGATAACCAACATCCTCATTAACTTCTTCATAATTATTTTTAATTGACTATGCCAACCAGTCTCTCCCCATTCAGCTTTAGAGATTCCACACTGTTCTTTTACCAACCTGGACTCCTCTTCTTTTCATCCTTCTCAAGCTCCTCATCTTTTTCCCATTTCCTGTGAGTATTCTCCGAGGGTTTGCCTTTGGTCCTCTTCTATTCTTACCCTGTTGATCATTTTATTCACAACTGCTTCAACTATTTCCTCCATGCTGATCACTTCCTAATTTGTATCTCTATTCTTGACCTATATTCTGAGTTCCAGACCTCCAAACCTTCAATTGTCCACAGAATACTTTTATTTAGAAATCCAACCAGGTCCTCAAACTCATTAAGCACAAAATTGAGCTGATTGTCTTTTCTTAACCCTCTGATTCATTCTCATTCTCATTCTCTCTCTTTCCCTCTCTCTCTCTCTCTCTCTCTCTCTCTCTTCTCTCTCTCTTCTCTCTCTTTCTCTCTTCTCTCTCTTTCTCTCTTCTCTCTCTGTCTCTCTCTGTCTCTCTCTGTCTCTCTCTCTCTCTCTTTCTCTCTCTCTCTCTCTCTCTCTCTCTCTCTCTCTCTCTCTCTCTCTCTCTCTTTCTTTTTCTATCCAGTTTTGTATATTCATATTTGTGGTGTTTTTTTGATTCTTGCTTTCTCCTTCAACTCACATACTCAATTATTTTCTAGGTCTTTTTGATTCTACCTTTGCAAAATATCTCCTTTGTTTCCTCTAATTCCTTTAGCACGACACTAGTACCTCCTTACCATCTGCCTAAATTATTGGAAAAGATGTCATAAGAATCTTTTTTACCTCCACTCTCTGCTCACCCTAGTCTGTCCTTTACACTTTTGCCCAGATAATCTTCCCTATGCATAGATCCATGTCCCTTCTTTGCTCAAAAATCTTCACTAGTTCCCTATCCTATGTTTTAACAATTAAAAGTTCAAATGCCTCTGCCTGGCATGCAAGCCACTCCCACTCCTCATCTTAATCTGGTAAAACCCAACCTTTCTAGTCTAATTTCACATTAGTGTTCCCCACTCCAAGACTCTCTGCTGGCAATATTGAACTACAGTTGTCCCAGAATATACACTGTTCTCTGAAGCCTCCATACCTTGGCTCAGATCATTTTCAATATGTAATGACCTGCTTTTCTCTTTTCACATATTCAATTCCAATTCTTATGTTTAAACCCACCTCAACTACCACTTCCTGCAGGAAGCCTTCCCTTATCTTCCCTCTGTCAGTAATAGCTTCCCATCTCAAATCTCATGTGGCACTTTGTTTTTATCACTCTCTAATGCACTGATCAGATGATATTTTGTTCTGCATAATACTCTATATGTCAGTGTTTTACTCCCCTACAAACCTATCTCAGACATAAGGGATAAACTTTACATTTGTCCCTAAGCCTAGAATAGTGCCCTGTGTTTAGTAGACTTGATAAATGTATGTTGTCCAATCAATCAATTGATAAGCATTTATTAAGCATCTTCCATTTGCTAAACCCTATTCTAGGCTCTGGGGAAAATATAAAGATTAAATAGGCGTAATTGTTGTATATAATTTCTGTTGTAGCAAGGTATCCTTAGAGAGCACTCAGATACTATATAAATGGATTGAAAATATAACATCTGTGAAAATTAGGACATCATAAAATATTAATTTTATTAGGACACTATGCAATGCTAATATTAAAATATAGTAGGATAAAAATAATATTCAGTACCATGCTAATTTACATGGTTTGGAGGGCAATATAGAGAAAATCTTTTTCCAGTTCCAATTGTACTAAAGGGCTTCATTCCAAAGGGAAAAGAGTAGAGTAGTTTTTTTCAGCTGCAGCTTTCTGAGCCAGGGATTATAATAACTTCTGCCAGGGATGGTTTAGTTCCGTCCAACAAATGAGAGGGACCAACTCCACCTGAAGCAATAAACTCAGCCCTTTCTTTTATCTTTTGGAATACCTTTTAGCCAAAAGCCTATTCTCCAAAACACACTAGTTTCGATAGTACAATGATTCCAGTTTACAAAGCAATCTGGTAAGCATACTTCCCAAAGCATTCATCCTCAAACAAGTTCTCTCTGAAGAAGAGTTGCTTCTCAGCAATATGGTAAACTAGGTAAAGCTTACCTTTGAGACTTCTCTCCCATGTCCCTTTTGTGGTGGTTCCAAGGTGATGAAAGGCCATGATACTGAGAAATAAAACAGGCTTCATTTATGAATTATGTTTTCAATTAGCATGCATTTATTTTCTTTTCCTCCAACAAAGAAAAACAAAACCCTTGTTATAAATATGTATAGTCAAGTGAAAAAAAAATCCTACATTGGTCAAATCCAAAATGTATTTCTCATCATAAATACTGTCTATCAACTTTTTTTGTGAAGTGAGTAACATTATTTATCATCAGTACTCCATGGCTGAATAAATTAGGATACAGTGACTATTACAGAATACTATTGTATAGGAAATGATGAAAAGTATAGTTTCAGAGACACCTGGCAAGACATGTACAAACTGATATAGAATCAAGTAAGCAGAACCAGGAGAACAATTTATACAATAGCAACACATTGCAAAAAGTAATTACTTTGATCACCTTCGATTGTACACAGTAGTGTTTTTTTCCATACAAAACTGTATTATCCTTTAATATCGTGTGGTACCTCTGAAACGAGACAAGACTTTTGTCATAGAGTTTGAAATGCAAAGCTGTGATTTTGCCTCCTGTGTATGAGAGATACATAGAAGTAGACTTGAGAAACCTTAGAAAGAGGGAATGTCTTTTTTTTTTATTGAATACTTGCATGTAGTATGATTGAAAGAAGACATGCACTGAACCTTAGTTCTTTATGAATTCCTGTCAGTCCTGAAGCCACTTGGCTCATTTTATAGAACTCAGTTCACATTTTGGTATCTTTCCAGCTATTTTTCTTGAAAGAAAACCACATCTGCCTCTCTGCCATTTTATCTCCCTATGTCTCTGTTTCTCTCTTCCTCTCTGTCTCTTTTTGTCTCTGCCTCTGTCTCTCTTTAATTCTCTCTCTCTCTTTCTCTCTCTCTTTCTCTCTTTCTTTCTCTCTCTCTCTTCCCCTCCCCCTGCCAACTTCCCTCCTCCCTCCCCTTTCCATCTTTTTTTGTCTCTCCCCTCCCATGGTGACAGAAATTTTTACCAAACATATACTTGATAGACTTCCTCAAGTATCTTTCACTTTTCTTAGAAAGATAAGTCTATTTTATTAAGTAAGTTTCAGCTTTTCTATTTCCCATATGCTTGAGATTCCATGAATTACAGACAGGGAAGTTGAGTCAAACTGAGCATGGCACCCTTTGCCAGTGCAATATTTCTAACATGCACCGCCCCCCCATGCAGAACCTCCCTTGTTGACTTACAAATGATCAGCTACTCAAAGGAGTCCCCTTGGTTGTCTTGTGAGTTCAGGGCTGATCTACAGACCTGACTAATCAATTATGTATAAAAGTGATTTCTCAAAATCCAGAATTTCATACTCTTTCAATCTAATTTTTTGCATACTCTGCATGACCTTTCCTTTCAGCAAACCACTTTTCTCACTCAAAACACCATAAAAAGAGGTTGTCTCTAAACAAAAAGTTAATGACCCTTTGTAAAGGCTTAGCATTTTTAAAAAATGAGATCGTAAAAGGACTGTGAACATGTTGTCAAGGGAGTACAAGCTCACTTCAAGCTTCATGTGTGAAACTGTGTGCACTGACTAGCATATTTTATAAAAGGGAGAGAAGTCCTTTCCTTTTACTGAATTCAGAGTCTTTCTACATAAAGAAAAGCAACCGCCTATGAGGTGTAATTTCAGGGACAAGAGAAACTTTCATCTCATCTCCCCCCCCCCCAAAAAAAAGCAAATTCTTCTACTCTTTCTCTGAAAATCAATCTCTCTGAAAATCTACCAATTGATTATTTTCCTTACTTTAAAATACTTTTTACCCTGTTCAAATGCAGATACCCTTAGAGTATATAATTTGACATCTCTGGAGTTGTTTCCTTATATATTAGATGAAAAGGTTGAACTAGATAGGCCTAGAATATTCTTTCTAGTTCTAAATCCTATGACAGCAAAAGGGTTACTGAGGTTGCCAAAAGCAAACTTTGGCTTTTCACAATTTAAGCTATGAAGGCCCAGTGACAGACTTAGTAAAATGGTACAAAGCAAGAAGGTACAAGGGAAGCAAAGCTAGACATTCATTTCTGTATGACTGTAGCAAAATCAACTGTTACCAAAAGATTAAGTGGGTTCAGCTCACCATCATCCATCAACATGTCACTATGATCACTGGGTACCAGGAAATTCTTGTCCCATAGTTCACAGACAGGTCCACTGTTGTTATTGGTACAAAGAGTGCCTTTGTATCTAGTAGCACAGTGTGAGTGAGTAGTAAGATGAACAATGAGTGCAAAATTTTAGAGCACGAAGTGTTATCAAAGGTTTCCACTCAATTTAACGTTAAAGATAGTGGAAAGCCTAGAGGAGTTAATTGACTTGGTGATGAGAACTCTGGAGGGGAGACTAAGACAGTCAGCTTTGCACAGCCCTGTCTCATTTAAATCCAATTCACAGGCAAGTCAAGACATTACCTTTGTGATGTCATTGGTCTTCTCCAAAAACAAAGGATGAACAACGACAATATACAATTATAACATTATTAAATAGAGTCAGGATTTGAACCCAGATTCTCATGCTCCAAATCAAATGTTTTTTATATGATGTATTTCCCCTGAAACTGGGCTCCATAGCCACCATACTATAATAACCCTGTTGTGTTATTATTGCTCATAATCATATCTTTTCAATAGATCTACCCCATCTGAGAAAAGACAAGCCAGTTCATGGCACACAGTAAGCACTTAATGAATGTTTATTAAACTGATTTTCCACCTCCATCCCCATCTAATGCTCATGTAATCATACCTCTTATTCCTATCTTCAAGAAGCAGCTTGAAAACTCTGTATCTGGTAGCATTTTATTCAACTAAATATGTAAATAGATTTCAAATTCTATAGACACCACTAACCACTGGGTTTATGCTCTGCCCCACTGCTTTTAGGCCATGGACCTGTTTCTACAATCACACAAAATATATATCTAGCGGATTTCATAAGTTTTCTACCATGCACAGTAACAGCCAATTTATTCTACCCTTAACAAGCGTAAGCCTGCCAAAAAATAAGACAGAGGGGAATAGACAAAGTTATGATTTCCCCTACATAATCTAATCACCTGAGCACCTACTATGTATCAGTCACTGTGCTAAGTACTGAGACTACAAATGGAAAGAATGAAATAATCCTTACTCTCAAGGAGATAGATATAGATACATAGAAACACATATATACATATTATATAGAGAGACATAGATGTGCAAAGAATACATGATGAGAAAATACATGTATACATATGTATATATGCATACTCAGCCTTTGAGGGAGCAACCAATATTGTTGCTCTTGTATCTCTTCACCTTTGAGACACCACACCCAAAGGTCGTGTCTCCAGGATGCTAATAGAGGGTAGATTGTTTTAGAAAATTCATGGAAAATTGCCTCTAGGACCCCAAGGTCATCTCTATCATGAAGAATTGCCTGATTCTAATACCTAGTATCTGACCAGCAGGATACTTTCAAGAGATATTGGCACTCTGATTCCATAGATGGTCATTAATAACAGATATGAGGAACGCAAAAAGTAATACGAAAGACCCTTGGCTCCAGGACTGTGGCAAAGAGCTGATGAATTCAAAAAAGAGACATACACTCAGTTTTACACAGGCATCGCTTGTGGTATTTGAGTTGTATACGAAAGTTCAAAGATGTAGTCTTGGACCCTTTGCAAACTTAATTCACGCATAATTTCACTTGGTCTTTATACCAGTTCTATGAAATGAGTACTATGAGTATTATTGCTTCCCGCTGTAAAGATGAGGAAACAATGGCTTGGCAATTAGATGACTTGCCCATGGTTGTACTTCTAGGAAAGTCAGTGATTGGATGTGAACCCCATTTTTTCTGACTTGAGGACATAATTCAAACCAATCCCCTGTACCTCGCTTCTTCTTGTAGTAGAAAACCTAACTTTCCAAAGCTAATATTTTTTTGAAACCAATGGGATATCCATGAACTGAGAGTTCTGATGACAATATGTCTGACTTACCAGAATGGTTAGATAATTTATTTAAAACCAGTGACTATAATTATCTGAAGTGAACTTTTGTGTAGGGCACTGATTACACATAAATGAAGAGTTTGTTTGGGAATACCATCATCTTAACAGGAGGGCGTTTGGCTTTGCAATCACGATTGAGAGTAAAAACTAGCATTGTAGATTGAAAATGTCAGATTTAAAGCTTTCCACCACTGCTGATCTTCTAATTCACAAACTCACTCGTAAATACAGAAAACTGTTTTATCATTAGAAGATTAAGAATTCAGGGTTTTAGTTTTTGCCCTCTGGTACCTGGGCCAGAATCTTTCCTCTTAACTAGGAGATTTGAAGGTGTTAAAGGAAGTTTTTAAAGATTATTATCCAGAAAATAAGACAAAAAGATTATTATCCAATATTTGAGTTTGTTTGCCCTGGCATAATTAGAAGGATTTGAAATGAGAGTTCTTTCTAGGTAACTGTAAAAAACGTTTTTTCCGTTCAGTACAAACAGAATATTATCTTTATCTGTTTCTTCATTTGTTTATTTATTTTCAAAGGTCTCTAGAACTCATTCCCTGTAAAAGGCTGTGATATCCTGAATTTTCTCTGGAAACTTCCTACCTGTGACATAGGGTGGTCATAGACTAGTTATAACTGACTGGGTATGAAGAATTTGAAAGAATTGATAAACTTTTTACAAAGTTGATAATTTGGTGAGATGAGGGTATGACAACACTATCTCCTATCTTTTAACACTATTTCCTACAATCATTAAGTTTCAGTACATAAGTACCATTTTTTAATTGAATTATATACATACATATATATGTATATATATATACATATATACATATATTATACAGATATAATACACATATACATATGTGTGTGTATATATATATATATATACACATACATATATAAATCTTCCTCTTAAAGCTGTACTCTGAAAATTCTTCATGGTATGGGGGTGACCTTGTTTTTTGGAAGGATATGCTAAGAGAAATCAGACTCTGGAATAACCTGCCAAGCTGTAAAGGCTTGAAGAAAGGGCTGAGAGAGGGACTATCTATCTGTCTGAGAGGTTCTGGCTCATTCTGTTCTACTAGCAAAGTAGAATTGAAGTAGTTCAAAAGAAATGTGAGATGTGCAAATTTAGAGAATCATTCTGAGCTCGTATTGGTCTGATCAGTCATAGTTGGATGCATTGGGACTTGACTCTAACATAGTGATGTCATTATGATCCTCTTCGAGAATGAAGGACAACAACCAACCAACCCCAACGGTGCCTACATACAAAACGTTATGATCTTTACATGTTCATTCTATAAGCTATTTCATGTTTTTCACATTTAGAAAAGAATTAAGTATTCATTAATTCTTCCTTCTCTTTAATCTGCCCCTGATATTATAAAAATAGTCATATTCATGAATGTTAATATAGCTGCTAGGAAATCCTTTTTTTAGGAGGAAAGAAAAGTTATCTTGTACATCCACAGTTATTGCTATTAGAGATTCACTTGAAAGAAAATCTATTTGTCATAAAATTGTTCTTAAAGAAAAATTATCTTAAAACCAATGAGAATGGAGGAGAAACATATGCCAATCATAATTCCCCTTCTCTAGAACAGCCCCTCTTTAAACTGCTTGGTAATATACTCCAAACCGCTGTCACTAATGAAAAACTAGCTTCCAAATCGTATACTATGCAGGCTGGCTGAGAGAACAGCCCTTCGGATGCTTCCAACAAAGCACTGAGCATAAAAGAAAAATGACATAATTTGGGGACACCAATGACTTTTTGTTTGCAATTCCTCATTTTGGGTAATGTGTGTCTTAGTACTTAATTTGCATAAACATCTGCTGCAGCTCATAAAAGCTGAAACCCTTGGTCTCCAGAAGACATTTATCACCTCCTGTTGTTGACAGTCCTTGAAACAGCCCAAAACAAATAATTCATTTTATTTTTTCTTAATCACAGTGAAATTTTGGCTCTATTTTCATTTTCAATACATCTCTTAACCAAAAATTAAAGCTTCTCTATCACTAAGTAATAGAATCGCAAAAATCATAAACTACTCTCATTTTGTAGGAACTATTCCACTCTTTGTACGTGTGTATCTCCAGTGCCTGAGACATAGAGACAGATTAAGAAAATATTTGTTAATAATAGCTAATATGTATATAGTACTTAGTGTGTATCAGGCACTGCACGAACACTTTATAATTATCTCATTTCATTCTCACAACAACCCTGGGAAGTAGGTGCTAATATTATCTTAATTTTACAGATGAGGCCACTAAGGCAAATAAAAGGAGCGTGATTTCCCAAAGACCATAAAACTAGTAAGTATCTGAGGCAGGAGGTAACCTCGGTGCTCTATGCACTGTGCCATCTAACTACCCCTAAAAATGCCAGGCCTATGCTAACAAAGACACTCCTTACACTTATATTCTAGTGGGGAAAGACAAGGATAAAGCGAAAGGCTAATGGTGAGGATATAGAGAAGTCGGTAGAATGAGTTGAATAAATTAGACTGAGAATTAAGTGAGTAAAGGATAGGTAGGTGTAGTGGATAGAGTGCCAGCCCTGGAACCAGGAAGACCTATCTTGACTAAAGCTGGCCTCAGACACTTACTAGCTGTGTGACCTGGACAAGTCACTTAACCCTGTTTGCCTCAGTTTTTTCATCTGTAAAATGAGATACAGAAGGAAATGGTAAACTACTCCAGTATCTTTGCCAAGAAAATCCCAAATAGGCTCAAAAAGACTCAGACACGACTGAAACAACTGAGCAACAACAACAACAAAAAGTGAACATGACTGAAAACTTATAAAATAGGAATCTCAGGGGCGGCTAGGTGGTGCAGCGAATAGAGCACCGGCCTTGGAGTCAGGAGGACCTGAGTTCAAATCCGGCCCCAGACACTTAACACTTACTAGCGATGTGTCCTTGGGCAAGTAACTTAACCCCAATTGCCCTGCCTTTCCCTCTTACCCCCCCCAAAAATAAAATAAAATAGGAATCCTAGCATTAGTGACTTAATAAATGCTTGTTGATTTATTATTTCTTTAACACTACGATCTAATACATAAGAATAACTCTACCACGATTGAATTCTTAGGCTAACCATTCAACTCTCTTGATGTGCGGTAACTTTGAGAGAGTGTCCAGATGCCCTCTTTCTACAGCCACTGGTTTAGGCAAACGAGTGATATAACTTCAATTATTTTGAACATCAAGCAGAATGGTGTTATGTAAAGAAGGCTAAATATGGAATCAGAGGACCCACTGCAAGTTCAAATCCTGCCCTTGTCCCTTATTTATTCCCTGTGTATCTCTATGGGCCTGAGTTTGTTCATCCTTAAAACAAAGGCTTTGTAGTAGATGACCTCTGAAAGGCCTCTTTCAGCTCTAAATCTCAGGTTGTTGAGATGATATTAAAAGAAACACTTGGAGATCTAAATGAAACCTTTACAAGTAAAAGTCACACAATATGAATGTCTGGGGGCATTGAATGGCACCCCTCTTTTCATCCTTTTCCATCTTAGCTGTGTATCTCAACTCTTCTGTACCTTGGCTCTGAGCACAGAGGATTCACAAACATGTGGAGGAATGAAGGGAGTAGGACCTGACCTAGTGACTTTAATTAGAGTTCTATGCCCTGAGAAAAGAGGCTGCTGAGAGAAAGGGGATGATCATCTGTCCTGGGATCACATCAAGAAAACTGAGCCAAAGACATGAGCAGAGTGAACTTTTCCCAGAGTCGGCAAAATTCTCTGTAGAGAGAGCCAGAGGCTGTTAGTGTTTTGCAGTGGTAAGAGCCTGGTTTCTTTCAGACTCAAAAATCAGCCAAACCAACTTTCTTCACTTTCAGAGAGGAAATAGCACTCAGACTGACAACATAGATTCTGCTTTGGTCTAAAATTCATTTAAAATAAGTACGTATGATTAAAAATTCGACTGACTTAAGTCAACAGACAGATAAGATTACACAGGGAGGAGGTAAAAAGAAACACATGGAGATAGGAAAGCTCAAGATAAGTAAGAGGTAAGAGGTAAGAGGTATTGTTTATGAACGTAATGCTGTTACAGTATTGCAGACTTGTAATGTAATCCTGAATTCATCTTGAATGGGAGAAGGAACTGGCAATAAATAAAAGCTAGTAGTTCTAGAACTGTACAGCGATGAACAAAGGAGGAGAGGGAGAGGGGAAAGGAGGACTTTTTCATGAAGTTACAAATGTTGGAAAACTGCAGATTTGGCCATGCATGAACATAGATTAAGCAACAAGTAATTGGAAACAAATGTGTGGTGTTTTGTATATTTGGCACTTGAAGACTTGTTTCTGGCTTGAAAATATTTCCCCAAGAACAGTAAACCAATGATTAAATAAAATAATTAGGTAAATCTGATTGTACCTTGTAGTCACGATTTTGAAAGCCTGTGAAATCAGTTTTTCCTCAAAAAAATTAGAGCCAAGAATTTTTTTTAAAGATTTCCCAAGTAATAAACCCACATTTCCACAAATTCCACTCCTAAATTCTCTATCCCAAATTGTCAACATCTCACAACCAGGAAGAAAAATTTACATTTTAGATGATTGAAGAATTTATAGAGAACTCATAGAGTCCTTATTAATCTCAGTGTGTTTTAGAAATTGAGGCATTTACCTCAATTTACCTTACAAAATTGGTCCCACATTATTTTATAAATTTTTTGTGGTAGTTTTTGGTCCTGCTTAAGCAATTTGTTATATGTTATTTTTTTCCCTGACAAGTTAAATCCTTCCTTTTCTCACATAGAGTTGTTTGTGTGTGTCTGTGTTGTTTTATTTTTTTTGGATGTGACACTATCATTGAAGCTTTCATCGGTATTTTCTGTTCATATAACTTCATTTTCAAGAAACAGCATAAAAATTATGTTATATTTATCCTTATGCAATTCAAAGCAAATTTAAAAGTGGCACAAAGAGATGTATTTCTCACTTTTGACTTAGAAGTGGAAAGGCAGTGTTGCCTAGTAGACAAAGAATGAAGGCATGGGAGTCAGGATGCCAAGAGTTAGAGTCTCATCTCTGCAACATTCTGGCTGAGTAATTGATTTGGTGGGGTCACTTAACCTCTCAGTGCCCCAGGCAACTCTCTAAGAGTGTAAATTATAGACTAGTCACATTGGGAATTCCCCCATGCTGATGAAATCTCAAATCCAGATTAAGCCCACTGAAGCTACCAAATTAAGTAGAAAAGTAGGCCATGATGAACCATTAAAGGAAAGCTTTATGCAAAGCTGAGAAGTAGGTATTCAGGGATTATCCTGCTTGTCAGAGCTAAACAGAAGAAAACTTTACAGAGAGCAGAGGCTTTAAACTGTGAACTAAAAAGCAGGTTAGAATATGATAGCTGTATTAGGCATTACTCTGCCCAGACCTCGGTATCTGAGGGGTCGATTAGGCTAGATGGAACCAGTGATTTTTAAGGCATGTTCAGCCTTTTATCATGGAGATCGAGAGCAGGGATAGCTAAATTCGCTAAGGGCTGCTTTAAATGGAATCTCATATAAATCTGTACAAAGAAGGGAGGTAAGCTTTTTGGTTCTGATAAACTCTTTATTCTTTTTTTTTTATTATTGACCTAAGATATGCACCCACGTATCCTTGTGAAATGTTTGTTTAAATATCTTTATTTAGTGTTTGTATTAAGTATAACATCTAGGGACTCACCCAATGCACATCATCATTGGTTGACTGGGTCCCCAGAGGGATGCTTGTTACTACTCCTAACATCCTAAGTAAACCTTACAGGTTGCTATCATTCCAAATTCATGCTCAGGAGTCCCATAGATATGCTTTCCCTTAACTATTAGCAAACAGACTCAATTCGTTAGGATAGGCATTTGTTCAAATGATAGATCCAAAACAGTAGTTACAAAACACTTCCATCTTGTGTTTGGGGCATAGTCTCCTCTAGGCCACTTCAGTCTCTGATATCCATAAAGCATTGGTCCTACCATCTACTCATCTACATGTGACATCACTGTCTTATGAGTCTTTGTCTTAACCACTGCTTTTCCTGAAGATCAGTCCCTAGTTCTTGAGTCAAAAATCCTGTTCTGCTTGCAAAATCCAGCATGGGCTTGACTCCCAGTCTCTTGGACCTTGTGTAGCTTATTCTTTTGACCTCTTGAAGCTTAAAAGGTCACATACTCTTCTTCACTTAAAATGAAAGAACAAAATCTGAGGCAAAGACCTCAGGCTCACACTTGTGGGGACATATTTTGGCCTTGGATGGCGATGCCTGAGTCCTGTCCTTCTTACGGCTTTGTCTCTCTTCTCTCACCAAAATGCCATCAGACAAGAACAAGTCACTCAAAGAGAAGGATGGAGTACTGATCAGCCAGTGCCTTTTGTTTGTTTGGTTGGTTTTTAGAAGGGGGAAGATAAGACAACTGGGGTTAAGTGACTTGCCTAAGGTCACATGGTTAGTAAGTGTCAAGTGTCTGAGGCCAGAATTGAACTCAGGCCCCCCTGACTTCAGAGCCCGTGCTCTATTCACTGTGCCACCTAGCTGCTCCTAGCCAGTGCCTTTTGAAAGTACCCCAGTTCCAAGCTACATAACTGCAATCAATCAGAGGCTCCTATTTACCTAGTATGAGCAGACCAGAATAAGTTGCAGAACATCTGCCCCTACTACACATTTCTTTAAACCATTTCCATCACAAATCATCAAAATTAACAGGTTCCCTAGCCTCTTTCAGGTGGAAAATTGCATCAGACTTATTCTGTGGATTCTCCAGCTAAGAGCTAGATGTAGTGACCAGTCCCCTGTTCCATAAGTAAAGGAATTATTATGAGGATCAAGTGAGATACGAAGCTCCTGGCAAACCTTAAAGTATTATCTTTATAATCAATCGATAAACATTTGTTAAATACCTATTATATGCCAGGTGCTATGATTTTGTCTCAACAATTAAATATCCCCCCACCTGTAACTCACATTCTGAATCAATGTGTATGCGACCTAAAGTTGCAGGCAAAAGTAGAGGTTCCATGAACATGGAAAACTGGGTCAGGGGAGGTGGAAAATGATATATGGAGTTATAAGAATTCTCAGTACAAAGTGCCATAGTTTCTTGGCACATTTCCACTTTGGGTTCACAATTATTGCTTTAAGGGTCCAGAACTGGTATTTAGTTCATTAAACATGACATCATTTGCCTTATTCCTTGATAATAATGATGGTAATAAAAATAGCTAATATTTAAAAAGAAACTTAAAGTTTACGAAGTATTTTATGTGTATCCTTCTAGAAAACATCGTGATATTTCTTTTTTTTTTTTTGCTTGTTTTTAAGGCTTTAATGTCTCCAAAGAAAAATGAAAAAAATAAGAATTGATACAGCAAAATAATATAAATGAAAAGAACTTTAAAAGGCAGATGAACTCAGACATGCATTATTGGTCTTGTAGTAGAGATGATGAAACACTTTTCTACTCTCAATAGAGAGGTGGGGTATTATGAATATGAAATGTTACATAAACTTTTGGGTCATTTTTTTCAAATTTTGTTCATTGACTTCTCTTTACTGAAAAAAGGTTAAATGGGGAGAGTATATTGGGAAATGACTATAATATAAAAGTAATAAAAACAGAACTTTAATTTCCACACAGTAGGCTCACATAGAATGTTACTTTTAAAAATGTCTTGATTCACCTTGAGAAAAAGATATTTCATATAAGCAAGTATCCTGGTTTCTTATTTCTATAATAAATAAAATGTTATTTCTTAAAGGCTATTTGCTTTCAAAGAAACCAACAATAACAACAAGAACCCTTCAGATTCAGGTAACTGAAAATACAGGAAGAAACAAGTTGATTGGAGGAAATGGGTGTCAAAATCTGCAATAACCCACGCAAAATTTGCTTTGTTTGAGAATTCTTATCCTCAGAGTAGAGGTACTAGCTCTCCCAGAATACCATGAGGAACAGAGAATGTATTTTAAAATGCATGAGTTGAAAGGAAATCCAGTTGATATAGTAATTTGTAGGTTAAGACCAGAAGATGTTTATGTATGCTGAGAGAAATCAATGATCAATACATTCAAAATGGAGAAAATGGTTGGGAGATGATGCAGCAAAACATAAGGAATATAGAATTGAGAGGTATGATAAAATAGTGACTATCAGTCAAATAGTGTAGGAACCATTGTAGAGGCACAAGTAGCCCTATCCAAGAAAAATTTGTCTTTGCAGAAAATGATTTGCATTAGTCTGACCTGTGAACTTTTATATTTGCAGGGTCACAACTTGTTTGACCCAATGGGCTTGTGAGTACTAGATCTATGTCTCATCATGACCAACCAAAACCAGATTGTCATCTTTTCACTGCTGTCATGCAATAAATCTATATTTTCCTCACCACACAAAATTTGTCATGGTTGTGTCTAATTTAATTAAATCCTAAACAAAGGTCATTGAATGAAGAATAATAGCACTAAATGATATTTAGCAATTAACAGCCATAGTCTGTATGAAACAACTATCTTGTATTCTTTATGTTTAGATGCCTACAGATAAATAACTTCATTTTTAGAACTAAAACTTCACTCCCTGCTGAAAATTGAACCCAATGAATTTCAATCTCACCCCCTCACACTTCCTACATATTTCTTCCAAATGTAGAGTCCTTTTAATGTCAGTGGAAGTGTGACACATGGAACAGATACATGAAGGCATGGAGGTGGACAAGAATTTAAAATATTAATTATAAGCCATAGTAACTGAAATAACTCACAGTTTCATACTATCTATGAGTAATAGATATCTATGAAGTTTTGGGGTTATCCTAGTTTCCATGATTTTGTATCCTTACTACTATATAGATGCCAAATAATATAACTCTCTGACTTTTTGTTCCAAAGAATACAAAGAAGAACACAGATTTTTTTTAAAAAACAGATTTTTGAATACTGGAATCCATTGTTTAAAAAAATAGTTACATTAGCTTCTTGAAGTCAAAAGTTAAACGAGAACATAGTATTTTTCTTAAGCTTAAACCAAGGCAAAAATTGCTCAAAAGAGGGAAAGTTTTGAATGACTGTTCTTCTTTAGGGAAAATAATTCCCAACAGAGACTAATTCTATTTATTTACTAGTCCTTGCTTAGGAAAAGAGAAATTAAATGAAAATATTAGTACTTAGAGTTGGCATATTCATTTCTCACCAATTAAGATTGTCAGTAAGCCAATTTGACAATGGAGTGGTGATAACCTAAATGTCATATAGATATCATTTTGAACATTTTTACAGTACATCATAAATAATTAATCAAGATCTTGAAAAGTTGAAGGTGAGGAATGCTAGCCTAATTTAACTCCAAAGTTCAAAGCCAGATAGTTAGACTTCCGTCAGTGAGCTCATATTTTTTTCCCCAAATATGTTGGCTGAATATCAAGCTAATTCTTTTTATAAAGAAAAAATGTTTTTCTTTCCATTTTCTCTTAAATTGTAGCTCCCCTGATTTTCTTCTATTCCTCTTCAAAGTCTACTCTCTCCACCCACAGTACTAATAGCAGAGGTTGTTCTACATTGAACAAAGACAATTGGATCCTAGAGGGAGCTCATACTGGGTAAGAGAGAAGATTCAAAAGCACTTAGCAGATCCACAAAAACAGAGAGATGGTCATGTGGGAAGTAGATGACCCCCACACCCACCTTTATGTGAAGTCAATGCTTTGGACTACCTCTCCAAGAGTCAGGCTAGCTCTAATTCCCCCTCAGGGTTCTAGGGTACACTAAGGAGTTGTTTACCAGCATCATTTCAAAGTCCCACCAGCTGTTATTCCCATTTCGGTTAGGGACCAATGACAAAATTCTCATTATACTCCCTTCTCAGGTGTCCCACAGTAGTAATTATTCTATGGGTACCAGTCACATCATAATTAATGTAATTCTTATATTATCTCTTCTATTGTCTTGATCTGCTAAACATTGTTCTCCCGACTACTCCTTGAGCAAGACATTCCCTCTCCTTCCTTCAGGCATTTTCACTTGCTATCCTCTAAGACTGGAATGCTCTCCCTCCTCATCACCTCATCACTCCCCTGGTTTCTGTCAGGTCTTAACTGAAATACAATCTTGTATTAGGAGGTTGTCCTAGTCTTTCTTGATCTTAATGCCTACCCTCTGAAATTACTGCTCCCCTCCCCCAGTTTATCCTGTATATATCTTTTATACACGTCATTGTCATCATGTTGCCCCCTCCATTAGACTGTGGATTCCTCAAAGGAGAGATTTTTTTTTGTTTTTATTTTGTCTTTCCTCAGAACTTAACAGAGTGCCTGGTACATAGCAGGTCCTTAATAAATGCTTGCTGACTGACTGTCTAAGCCAAGTGAGCCTTACAGTCAGCAAGCTGTCTATTAAGTAATGATGAATTCTGTAACTTTGGCAATCCAAAAAGTAAAAATAAAAATGTCAAATGGCTCTCAAGGCAGTTGGGTGGCACAGTAGACAGAATGCTGGGCCTGGAATCAGGAAGACTCATCTTCTGAGTTCAAATTTGACTTCAGATACTTACTAGCTATGTGACCTTGGGGTAACGTTGTTTCCCTCAGTTCTTTGCCTATAAAATGAGCTACAGAAGGAAATGGCAAACCAGTGTCTTTGGAAAAAAATCCCCAAACTCAGAAAGAGCCAGACACAACCGAAACAACCAAACAACCACAAATAGCTCTCAATCCTGACAGTCCCCTTCTGCTTCTGTCATGATAACAGCAAAATGGAAGAGAAGAGGGCAAAGGACACTGTGAATAACAGTTTCTAAGCAATTGTTTAACTCTTGGCATCCTAAGTATGATATGTTTGTCCAACAACTATTAAGTTGAGACAGTTCTGATGGAATTAAATTAGATCAGCATTGATAATGCCAGCAAAAATGATGCTAAAAACAAATAAGTTACAGCCACATTATTAGTATAGCTACAAATTGCTTCAAACATTCTGCAAAACAATTTTAAACAACAAGAAAAAAGTGACTAAATTGTGCATATCCTTTGACTCACCTATTCCAATATGGAGATATGTGCCCTTAAGAAATAAATAACCGAAACAAAGGTCTCCATATATACCAAAACATTCATATATTATTGTTCCTTATAATAGAAATAAACAAACAAAATAAAATAAAATAACCAAAAACCCAAAACAAAACCACAACAACAAAACTAGAAGCTGAGTGGGTAGTTCTCAGCTGGGGAATGACTGAACAGATATGTCCTGTATTGGTGTGATGTTATATTTGTTGAGCTGTTAAGAAAAGGCAAATATAAAGAACACCTAGAACCTTGTAAAAATCTTTTATGAGTTGATGAAGGGATAAGGGAAACTAAGAAAGAAATATGTACAATGACCACAATAATGAAAAGAAAAACCACGCTGAAAGAAATCAAAATTCAGATCAATTTACTCATTAATCTTTACTTAGTTCCATTCAACAAGCATGACAAGGATTCATGATAAAATATGCTTTCCTCATCTCAGTAGAGACATGGGGTGGACTTCTGGTATGGAATGATACAACAGTTGTCATATAATATCAATATCGCCACTTATTTTAATGAGCTATATTTTGCTACGAAGGGGGAGAGTATTGCCAAATAAACAAAATGTTTTAAATGACATATTTCACAAATTGCAGTCAAACTGAAGGACAGCACCTTTTCAGAGAAGGAAGGCTGGTCTCAAAAATGTGCCCAAATAGAACAATAGTAATGGACTTTTTTTTTCAAACTTCCAGGTTTATAAGAAACTTTCCTCACAACAGTCATGTGAAGTATGCAGTCCAACATATAATACGAGTCATCTTGCCATGCAGAAGTCATAAAACGCAAACAAAAAAAAACCATAATGAATATAATTGCAGCTAAAACCCACAATTGTGGCAGAGAATGAAGCAGAGACAACCTATAAAAGATTTTACAAGATACTTCAAACCAAGTCGTCAAATCCCTTGAAACTCATAGAATACATAATCTTTGAGTTGAAAATTATCTCAAAGCCCTTATCATCCAATTGATACCTAAATAAGGATCCCTTCTATGTCATACAAGTTAGTCATTCATCCTTTTTTTAAAGACATCTAGTCAAGACAAAGTCACTATCTCCCACTTCACTTTTGGATAGCTCTAATAATTTGCAAAATTTTCTTTATATTAGACCTATAATTGCCTTTTTTACCTTCTACCTATTGCTCATAGTTCTACAAGCAAAAACAGTTTAATTTCTCTTCCAGGTGGCACTTGAATAAAGCTGTCATGTCTTTTTAAGTCTTCTCTAAGGTAAACATCCCTAGTTCTTCCAGCATATTCTCCCATGGCATAAGATTATGTTCCTCCTGAATGGCATCCAGAACTGATTTCAATGTATGGATGGATAAAAAGGAAAATGGTTTCCATCTCCAGAATAAAACAGCATCTTGATGAAATCTACAACCAGTCAGAGAACATAGGACTAACATTCAATGTAGGAAAAAATTAGATCAAGATGACTTGAATGAAGAACAATTTCCCAGACCATGTTATACAGGATGGGTGGTTCATTGAGGTAGTCCATTGCTACAAACATTTTATATAGACACTGAAGATGAACAATGACCTGAGCCCAGAGTTGAACAGACTGGGTTGCATTTAGGAAATAGTGTAACACTTTTCATGATCCTTGTTTCCTGACCTAAAAGTTCATCATTCTAATACCAATAATCTTCTGGTAGCAAGAATATTCTTTTATTGCTTTATGAGTATAAATAATGGAGTTCCATGATCTTTAAAAATCAAAATTCCTGGTAATCCAGTGTACAATGAAAAAGGTTGTGGTGAGTATAAGTTGATTGCAGTATATGGTTGTAATGGTAATGGTAATGGTAATTTGAAAATCTTCCCTGGCCCTTAATAAGCTTAGAGAAATTTGAAGACCTTCACTGATTTGAAAACAAACTCTGCCTCTTAATAGGCTGAATGTAGTCACATGGAGCCTCCTCCTGGAAAGAGCTTGCTGAAGAGTGGAGCAGAGTCCACAGGAAACTGGGAGTCAGAGCTAGAGAGTGGGAGAGAGGACACTCCGGCAAGGACTTAGTCAGGTTTGTGAGTAAATATTGATCTTGTATTGGTTTGTGGGAAGGCTAAAGGATGATGTGGCTCTCTGCTACATTGTAGTGCATTAGCTTCTATGTTGCTTTGATGGATTTTGTTTTCTGGTGTCTAAATAAATGCTTTGCTTCTGTCCTCTATATAGAGAGTTTGTTATATTTTGTGATTGAGCACCATACGGGAATATTTATAGTCACAGTTGGTATGTTTATTGTGATCATGGGCACTGTAAATATTGCATTGGCGCTACAATGGTCCATAATTTACCTATAAGATCTATTATTAAATATATCAAGGAAATATATAATTGATAAAGAAAGTAGACAGAACAAGGACAAGGGGTAGCAGATTACAGTCCAAGTGCTGCACAAATTGGCAAAAGAACAAGAAGATACTTAGTACGTTTAGATGATCCTCTGAAGGATTTATGGGATGACATGAATAAGCATAGAATGAGAAAGCAGAAATAGGTTGCTGGCCATGAAGTATAGTGAGTAAACTAACCTCTGCAAATCACTAAGTATTCATTAAGTACTTCTTATGTTCTAGGTACTGTGCTAAGTGCTGGGGAAACAAAGAAAGGCAAAAACAATCCCTGTCTTCAAGGAGCTAACAATCTGATATAAGAAACAACATGCAAACAACTATATAATGTATAATATATGTAAATAGCACATATTAATGTGACATGCATTATGTCATATATACAATATACATATATACACATATATTTGGAGGCAATCTTAAAGGGAAAGTATTAGCCTTAAGGATGAACTCAAAAAGCTTCTTGCAGAAGGTAAAATTTTAGTTGAGACTTGAAAAAAGTCAGGTAAGCCAGAACAGAGATGAGGACAGAGAGCATCCTAGGCGTGGCAGACAGCCAGTGAAAATATTTGGAGTTGGGCAATTGAATATTTTTATGAGAAACAGCAAGTGAGCCAATGTCCTGGGACAATAGAGTATATGGAGTGGAGTAAAGTATAAGAAGATTAAAAGAGTCAGTTGAAGAATTTCAAAATCCAAACAGAGAATTTTGTATTTGATCCTGAAGGAAATAGTCACTGTAGCTTATTAACTAGGGATTTATTTATCTATCTTTAATCTCTTTCTTGATTTCTAGTCTTACATTTGCAGCTACCTACTAGATATTCCATAGGCTTTTTAAACTCAAGATATCTAAAACCAAATTAATCCTGTTACCTCTCACCAAATTCCTCCCACTTCCCATCTTCCCTATTACTGTCAAGGGCACCATTATCCTCCCAGTCACCCAGTCTCACAATAGGTGTCATTTTCAACTGCTCACCCTTCCTCACCTATCCCCCATCTTTTGTCAAATCCTGTCAATTCTATCTTCTTAACATCTCTCCATTGTGTTCTCTGAAATCCCATCCTATTGTTAACACACTGCCTGTCATATCAGATCTCTTCCTTTTATATCCTTTATATGTTCTTAAATTTGAAGAAATCTTCCTCCTCCCAGAAGACAGTTTTCTGGACATCCTTTCAAGAACTAAATAGTTCTGTCCCTTACAAAATATTGGCAATGGAAGGAGGTCAAATGATCCTCACTGCTACTTCAAGATAATCCTTTTATCACCAACAATTAGCAACCTCTCCTCTTTTGAGGCTTATTTCATTCATCTCTACACCCTATCCAGTTGCTGTTGAAGTTATCTACCCAATCTATAATACCAGTTAGGTCATCAGGTTATTATCTCCCATTTCTCAAAAAGTCCAGGAAAAGGCTCTCAGTTTTCCTGTCTACCGAATAACTAACCTTTATATTTTAATACTTCAAGTTACATGATGATTTCCCCATATCCTAACCTCCCAATTCATATATTTCTTCAACTTCCTTGATTTGAACTTTCATTCCACTTTAGCCACATACCAAGATGGTTGCCCCCTTGATGTCACTATCACCAATATTTGTTTCATCCCCATAATTCAAATGTGTGAAATTTTCCTTTCAGACCATAACCTACGTGTCTACGTCTCTTTCAGTTATTCCAACTCTCCATCCTTGCCCCATCCATCATTCTTTCTCTGCCTTGCTTACTCCCCACAATAGCATCATAGATTTAGAGCTGGAAGAGACCTTAAAAAAACATGTATTCCAAAACCTTAGTATTTTATACATGAAGAAGACTGTGGACTAGAGATGCACAGTGACTTCTACAAATCTGTACACAACCAAAGAATGACAATGTTTTGATCCTCTATTTAACCACTTCAACTTTATGCAGTCCTCTACATTTTGATGCCTCCCTATCTTTCTTTGTAATTTCCTATATATTTCGAAACCCCAGCTATAGATTTCCCCCATTATCTGCATCCTCCAATTCTTGTCTTTTGCCTCTCTTGATAATATCAATCAAAATATCATTGAATAAATTATTTTTTCTTATTAGAGTTCAAAACACTAATTAGATTTCAAAAATGTTAAATTTCTAAATATTATCTTTTCATATCTTCTCAAGCATTCTTTCAATGAGTATGTAAATTATAAGACAAAAATTGTCATAATATTGGAAAAGTTGATACGTGGGTCAATGATTTTTTATAGCCTTGGATACTATTCATTTCTTAATGTAGCCTCAAGTCATATCATCTCTTTTGGCTGTAATACCATACTGACCATAAATGAAACCAGAAGAAAGAAGGAAGGCAAATGGAAGGAAGCCATGTAGGTCCATCTTGGAGGAATTGGTAGAATTTCAATTGTAGCAAAGAACTGGAAATTACAGAGATACCCATCAATTGGGAAATGGCTGAACAAGTTCTGGCATATGATTGTGATGGAATACTTCTGTTCTATAAGAAATAATGAGCTCAATGATCTTAGAAAAACATGAAAAGATTTGCACAAAATAATGAAAAGTGAAATAAGCAGAACCAAAAGAACATTGTATATAGTAACAGCAATATTGTTCAAGAATAACTTTGAGTGAATAAGTTATTTTGTCTATTACAACTACCCAAGTATAATGGTAATTAATTTAAATTTGAAGATCCCATTAATTACCATTACACCAAGTTAAACTATAAAGGACACATGAAGACACTATCTGAATCCAAAGAAAGAACTAATAAACGTAAGTATATATAGATTAATTAGATACATTTTATATATATATATATATGTGTGTGTGTGTGTGTGTGTGTGTGTGTGTGTGTGTGTGTGTGTGTTGTGTGTGTGTACAGATATAGATATATAGATATATTTTGTCTAATGGTGGCCACCTCTAGGGTGAGAGAGAAGGAAAAAAAGGGGAAAAAAAGAAATTTACACGATAATTTTGTAGTATATTTAAATGGAAGAGCAAGTTGTACATGACAGATTTGTTGTTTTGTGTGCAATCATCTTTTTATTATATGTCATAGAAATGTATGTTTTATTCCACAAAATAAAATAATTTTTAAATAAAGAATTTCAATGAACAGCATAATTTCCTACAACCTTTTGTCTCAAGTAAAATATTTGCAAGAAGACCACTGTAAAAATTGGCCTCGTGTGATTAACTACGCCCTAGTTGCCTGAAGTGTCTCCATATTTGATGACTAACAGATCAGTCTATGTACTAGGAAGTTCCCATATACCCAGGAACTAGTTTAGTCTACTTCATTTAGGCAATAAATGCAAAGCTCTCCTTATACTCTGTTTAGCAAATTTCATCTAACCCAGGTATGCAATGATCATAAACTTTCCTAATCATATTGCCCTTGTAATCAATGACATCACAGTCTAAGCCACCCACTGATTGTCCCTAAAGTTCCCTCCCCTCCTACTTAGTCCCTGCAAATCTTCCCAGCAACAACAATCAGATGTAAGTGCAGAGACCTAGAACTCTGTGTTCCTGAGTGGGGTTACTTATATATACTACTCTCCACCCATGCCACTGTCACCCACAACAGTTGTTCTTGTGACACAAAGTCTTGGAAGTTGCATGTTTACATGTCCGTGAGGAATAAACTCCCTGACTTGTGATCTTCAAGTGTTGTATTCTTTCTTGATATCTCACTCACTGTCTCCCTGTAAACAGCATAAAATTAATGTAAAAACACCTATTGAAGAGGTAAATGTTACATTTTTTAAACTCAATATGTTGCTCCATATTAAATCAAAACTCATGTAATCCCTTATATTCATCAAGATAGTTCAAGGATCACCTTCTACATAAGACTTGTCTTCCCGCTTCCCCGCAGCTATTAATGCTCTTCCTCCCAAAAGCACATCGTATTTATTTTATAGGAATCCAAATACCTTGAAGGACACAACTATTTCGTTTTTTCCCCAAGGGCCTAGCATGATGCCTAGTCAACAAGTATTAATTAAGCAGTTAATATGTGCCAAGGAATGTGTTAAGTATCTTTCTAAAAACAATTAATAAATGCTTGCTGGTTGGTTGATTTAGTTGGTTGGTTGGTTGATTCAGTAGAGTTTCATGATATATTAAAGGCTCTCTTCCAGTAAAGTGTTTCCCATTCATATATCATAATTATACAAGATACCTTGAAAGACATAATATCAGAAATAATCTTGCTTGACAATTTTCTGATCATCAGTGTCAAGCATAGAATAAAACCGGCAAAAGTATGCCAGCTAAAAGTGTTCACCATTATTATGGAAGAGGTCTAATATAAAGAGTATAAGTTAAGAAGGATACCCTTTAGCTAGTGAAGTCCTACAGAAGTTATGCTGGTAATATCAATCCACAAGGTACTGCAAAAACTTCCCAGGTGAGATTCATAAAAACAGAATCGTTTGGTCTAACTATCCATACAGAAAAAAAAATCAAGCAGATGGAAAATTTTTGTCTAGATAATTACAGTCAGGAAGACAACCTATGGAACTCATCTATCAGTATTGGTGTGTAATTATCTATATTTGTGTATGTACGTGTATATATGTATGCATATGTATGTATGTACACACATATATTTATATGCCTATATATTGATATTACACATTGATAAATGTGTATGTGTGGCTTTCTGAATATATTGGTCTTTTGCTACAAATAGATTATGAAGTGCACTAAGAAATAAATAGGAGCCTAAGAATAGTCTGAACTGCATTCAGGAAATTGCAAAGCTCTTTTAATGACCTTAAACTTCTCCCAAGACCATCTTTTTTTTAATAACAATATTCTACCACTGTTGCTATATGATCCTGAGCTGTGGGACATTGTGGTCTGCAACGAATTAAAAGCGATTATCACTCAGAGAGCAGAAGAAAGTCTATGGTAATTGCAGGTTGCAACACATGAAACATAACAAACAAAAGAAATCTATTGCAAATGATGTCATCAAAGGAATGTATGATAAAAAATGGATTAATCATATGATAATAGTGAGGGTCAACCCATTTGCTCTCCTGTTATCCTCTCAATGTTAGGATCAGCAGACATGGATGAATTGTTATCTGAATTGTTAGGGGAAAATATCCATATTGATGAGCTCATAGGTCCATTTGAGTCTGTCACCACAATCTTCAGCATTGAGCTCACAATCCATTAAACGCCATAGATGTTTTCCAGATCAACTGCTATCTCAGCATATTTCCCCAAACTTTTACTTACAGAGTTGATTTTTTGAGCCCTAGTGTTCAAACATCTTACTAGTCCTCTGTTTTCTAGCTTTCTAATACATTTATCATGGATTATAGCTCATTATAGTTACATGCATCTCTATACTTTTCATCTTCTTTTCTCCTTTTTAGCTACAAGACAACAAGGATCACGTCTTATCTCAACTTATCCCAGCACCTCACTCAGTTCTCTATGTGCAATAAATACTTAATTTGTTGATTGTAATGAACAAATGAATACATTTTGATCAATAAATCTCAATTTTTAAAGTAAAATGGTTTTCAAAGATGTTATGTTTGAATCAAGGAAATTAATAGCATCTACCTTCTTTTTTATTTTAATTTCACCAAGCATTTATTATGTATCTCATGCCAACACATGAAACACAAGAAACAAAAGAAATCTATTGCAAATGATGTCATCAAAGGAATGTATGATAAAAAATGGATTAACCATATGATAATAGTGAGGATCAACCCATTTGCTCTCCTGTTATCCTCTCAATGTTAGGCACTGGAGACACAAAGATAAAAACAATCCAATCCCTACCCTACGTTTTACTGGAAGTGAGATGTGAAGGCACGATATGTACACAAATAAATGAAAAGGACATACAAAGTAAAACAAAGTAATTTCCAAGTGATATTTTTTCCTATTTCCTAATGATAAATATTCTTATTCTGTTATGGACTGGATGTACTCTTCCTGGGAACAAATTTGTCTAGTTATATTCCTACCTGCCCTGTGACTCTATAATCTGGCAAAAATTGCCATAATTCTTTGCTGACCACTTTTTAATTTTTGTCCCTTGTGTATCATATAGAATGTTGGTATATTTCTTTTGCAACAGATATATTTCAGATTCATATCTATTTGAATATAAACATTTTTTTTCCTCTTTTGCAGAAGATGAACACAAACCTTACTAACTTTGACTGAATGGATGAATAAAATATTATTTAAGCATTTACTCTGTGTAATGCTGAGGTCTAGAGATACAAGCAGAAAAGTAAGACTGTTCCTGTTTTCAAGGAGCTCACATTCTAATGTGGGAGAAAATACAGAGGTAAGGTTTTGTTTTCTAGTCAAATGGAAAGATACCATGGTCCTTAAGGTTCAGTGGAAGAACAGATGATAATGTCATTTCCAATGACAAAAATCTGGTCAGTTTTTGATGTTGAACCATTTGATAATACCAGGATTTGGGTACAAGAACTTTCTTTTCTGTACCTGTATAATCATCAGGAGCAGTTGCCAGGCGGTATCATCACAGGGATTGCTCCCCAAGATGAGACCATGAACACACAACTAGAAGCATGTCTATATCTGTGGTTCTTGGGTTCAGGGTCCTGCACTTGGTCCATTGGTGCTAAAGAGATATGATGATCAAGGTGATGCTGGTGATTTGACTTGCCTAGTAGATGTTGCTTCTTGTGTCTCCCTCAGCTTGCCTTGTTTCCATAAGGTCAGCTTGTTTCCCATAGGTAAAAGTTAGCTAGCTATTGGGGAAGATGACTTGCCCCTTCTCCACATTGTTTTCCTAGATGGCAGCTCTGAGGACAAAGCTGGGAACAGGACCCGTAGTCTGCGGGGGGGTGGGAGAGAATGTGTGCTGCCCCTCTCAGAGCTCCTAGGCTCTTCGGCTTTTGGTGGTAGTTTGTCAGTACTTGTGGCTTATGATAACAAAAAAGATGGGCCCTTTCTCCACAATGATTCTTCCTCTTAATGGTCACTCTAGGGGCTGGACTAGAAGCGGGCCTGGTTTGGGGGACAGTTATTCCTAAGGAGTTTGGATTCAAAGTGTCTCCATTGGAATCTGAGGGGAGATGGGGTTCAAGTTGAGGTTAGAGACTTTCTACTTTCAAATTTTGTGCAGACAGCAAATTAAACAAAATCCTTTCCCTTTCTAACCATCATTACTACTGCCAAACATGATAGTTAATACCAAGAAAGTTACGGAAGAAAAATTGCTTTTAATATTTTGTCCTGTAGATCCAGCTTAGACAATTTAAAAGGCCTAATGAAAAGGTTCTTAGATTTATCAAGAGAAGGCCTATGTTCGAATCCTGACTCAGAGACTTGTTACATGGGTAAGGTTGGGCCAGTTGCTTAACCTGTATGGATCCCAGTTTCTCATTTACAAAATGGCTTCTGCTGATCTCTTCTTGTTTTAAATCTATAGTTGTATGATGTTTTAACTCAGAAGGTGCAATTGGTCAGAACAATCCTCAAATCATAACATCTATTCAGAAATTCTGTGGGTGACACCGTTCCCAGGGCCTACCTGAGGTTCAACTCAGTTCTTAGATCCATTATTACGACACTTTCAACTCTGCAATTCTTCCAAGAAACATCAGAAAATCTTGAACATTTTGAAAAGGCTTTTAGATCTCTCCATTTCTGTTTCTATTTAAACGACTAGGACAACTATTTTTAAATATATTATTAAATGTTAAACTCACGTTTGGTATATAAACATCACAGTACCAGATGAAAACTAACCCCTTTGTGAATCTGAAGAGATGCTATTTCTTGCCTCATTGGGCACTGTCTTGGGTTAATAGATAAGTCACATAGCTTATGGGATCCTGTCCTCTCAGCTCATTGATAATAGTCATTCAAAGTAAAAATTGGATCATTAAATAGACTTCACTGTACTCAGACAACTGCAAATAACAAGCCTTTGAAGAGAAATGAGAGAATGAAAAATTAATTTCTCTCAGCACAAAGAACAATTCAGGAAAAATTCTGACCCTGAACTCACCTCAGCCAATTCCTTGGATGGGAGAAAGGGATTAGGGAGAGGGAGAGGGGGAAGGGAATGGGGATTGTGCCCACAGAGACAATTTGCAGACTTATTCTTCATTGTATAGGGTGCACTACTGAGAAACTAATTAAATGAGCCATCCCCAGTTCATTTAGTTTTCTTATATCCTATATAATTTTTATTGAGTTGTGTCCCAGTTAGAGCTGACGTCAGCATTACATAAATTAGCCTGGAAAGCCATCATTGTGTACCTGTCAATAAGTCATTTAGCAGGATTCTTGTCTTGTTATATTCACGTCATTAAGTAGATGGGGAAAATTATGGAGTAAGTAAAAGGCATTGAGTTGGAGGTGTGTGGGAGAAACCTTTCTCAATTCACCACCTCATCTCTGCTTGTTCTGATTTCTGTTTCACTTCCCCCCCCCCCCCACCATTGAACCTATGAAGCCCTTAAAAGTACTGTTATCAGCTCCATTCCTTAAACTAGCTACTGATCTCCTTGGTAACACTTATCACCCAGGCAAAAGGCTGCCTACGACCACCTTCAAGACTGTGAGCAGAAACAAGTTTTAGATTGTTACCATCTGACAGAGGAAACAGGAACCAAGAGGGAGAGGTAAACTGAGTGCTTGACCAGGGATATTTATCTGCAATATATTGATGTATAAAGGAATCCAGCACCAGTTTAAAGAAAAAAAGCAAGGAGGGGGCAGGAGGTACCCAATGTAATAGCCCCCAAACATAAATACCTTGGATTCTTAATCAGTTACATAAATAAGTGTGCTGGTAAGACATTGTCTTTTAATTCTATTTTTTTAATACACAGCTATATTTCCTTAGATGATTCTCTGCTTTCTTTCTGGATCCCAGGTAGACATTATCTCCACTGTCTTTAGAACACAGATTACATTCTTTGTTTTGTTTTGGGTTTTGTTTTATTTATTTATGTATTTATTTTGCTTTTGGGGGGGCAGAGTAATTGGGGTTAAGTGACATGCCCAAGGTCACACAGCTAGTGTTAAGTGTCTGAGGCCGGATTTGAAATCAGGTCCTCCTGACTCCAGGGCCAGTGCTCTATTCAATGTGCCACCTAACCTCCCCCACAGATTACGTTCTTGATTTTAAAATTTGTCTTTCCATCTCTAGAATTTCAAGGTTTAATATTGGGGTTTGCTCTAACATTCTGCCCCCTAAACCTCTTTCCTAACAGGCTTCCCATGGGGTATAAAATCCCCACCATTAGATTCATTCCCTTTCCATTATGGCAACACACTCTCTCTGAGTCTAGCGTTATAGAAACCCCCATTTTACATAGTATTTTCACACTGCTCATTTCAGCTTAAAAACTTAGTTGGAGAGAGCCTCAGAACTATTTAATATAAGCAACAGTTGCCAGACCTTGAGATATTTCTCCTTTAGATAATGAAAGGGTGCAAGATCATATACAATCATTATCTTCAAATGGTTAAAAGGTTGTGAAAGAGAATTTAAATGTGTTCAGTGTGGCCATAGGTACCAAAAATAGAAGCAATGAGTAAAAGCTATAGGTAAGCAGACTTTTTATTCATTTTTGAAAGGATTTCCTCATAATAAAAACTACACAAAAATTAATGAGTTGCTTCATGAGGTAATGAATTAGGGAGGACAAGGAAGGCAGACAGAATTTTGGCTTGTCATTTTCTCAAGATTGTTATAGAGGGATTCATGCATAGGTGTAGTGTTGGACTAGATCAAGTATTCTTAAGTTTCATTAATCTTCTTTGGTTTTATATTAAAAACCTTGTCATATTACCTTTATTCCATGACAGTTCTCTTGTAACAAAGTAAAACAATTAAGCAAAACTAACAATACAGAGACTTCCTATGAAAGTGCACGTGGCATTGCATACCTATAACACTCTACCCCAAACTCTCAATTGTTAGTTGTTTTTTTTTTGTTGTTTTTTTTTTAAATTAACAGATAACTAGTTTTTCTCCCTGGAGGTCAGCAAAAATGTTAGGGCTGAGAATCACCAGCATAAAGATGATAATTGAATTCATGAGAACTGATGAGATCACCAAATGAAACAGTACAGGGAGAAGATAAGAGGGCTCAGGACAGAGATCTGTGGGGCATCCACGTTTAGCAGGTATCACTTGGTGAAGATGCGGCAAAGGAGACTGAAAAGGAATGGTCACATAGGTTAGATCCAGTTTATCCTATTTGCCTCTCATCTCCCTCATTGGGCTATAAGATCGCTGAGAAAACATGAACTGTGTTCTTTGTCTTTCTTTGTATCCCTAGGGCCTGGTACAATGCATGGTCCATAGCAGAAGCTTACTAAACGCTTCTTGACTCGACAAATTTGTGAGGTAGCAGAATCTAGGGGTTCTGACTTCAGATTCAGCATTCTTCCCATTCTCTATTGTTGTCTCAACTCTAAGATCCCTTCTACCTCTAAGATTAAATATCTTTACCTTAATTCATATTCCTTATATCCTAATCTTTTCTTTCTATTGGCCTATGTGAGTTTTCTCAGTCCCTCTTTAGAGATAGGGTCCAGAGCAAGTACAATCAGCACCAGTTAAATGGCATATTCAAGAATATATAAATTCTAGAAGATTGATTACTGTTTAAATAAACTTTGCTATGATTTTTTGGTTCTACTTTGAGGCTCTTAATTCAGCATATGTTCTTCTGTGACAAAAAGATCTTTTCCCCTTCCGTTACACAAAGAGAATGTGACTTTACTAGGAAACGTACCCTATCTCATCTGACTTATAGGCCACTGAAACTGCAAACTCTGAGTGACACTATTATGTGATTCTGTGTCTCCTTTTCCCCAGTCCACCAAATAGCCTTGTTTCCTTAAATCACCAAAAGCATTTCTCAGCATCTCCAATATAGAAAATACATAAGAGAATTAGGATTGGCAGACATGCAGGAATTCCCTCTAAAGCAATGCTATGATTTAGATGAAAATAATACCATCAGTCAGTAGTAGATTACTCCTAGGTTTTTAAATAATGAAGTACAGAATCATGAATAACATATTTAAAACTGAAATTCAATACAGAACCTAAAAGTGGTTTCTGCTAATCTGAGAGCTGAAAATTCCGTTAACCATTTCATACTTCCCCTCATAGGATCATAGCTTTAAAGCTGGAAGAAAATTTAAAGTTATCTAATCCATCCCTCTCGATCCCCAGATGAACAAAATGAAAGGTTAGGTGACTTACCCAAAGTGACACAAGCAATTTAGAGGCAAACTCAGAATTCTAACCCTGGTAGCCTACACTCTTCACAAAGTACTATACTGCCTCTTTGTAAAACCTGTTGACTTGTCCATTGCTGTGATGGCCAGCTCCCTCCTGGACTAGTACAATAACCTCCTACTTGGACTCCCTATGTCTAATTTCTCACCTAATTCATCCTTCACGCAGATGCAATATTGAAAATCCAAAAGTACAGGCATGATCATTTAATTTCCCTGTTCATTAAGCTTTGGACACTCTATATTGTGCCTAGGATAATAGGTTAGGAATTAAATCTTTAAAAATCTTGTTCCAATCTATCTTTACATAGTGATCTCAGATGACTCTCCCTTATCATACATTCCAGGCAAAATGGCTGATTTGCTCTTTCCCATGCACTCCTGGCTTCTTGAGTCTGAGCTAAAATTGTATTTTCTCCAAGAAGCCTCTTCTGTGCCCCCGCCCCCACCTTAATACTAGTACTGTCTCTCTGACATAGATTCCAAGTTGTTTGTACAGAGCTGTCTGCAGGTTGTCTGCCCCATTAGGTTGTGAGTTCCTTGAGGATAAGGACTATTTTTGTCTTCTTTTGCATCCTTGGTCTTAGCACAGTGCCTGACACTTTGTACTTTATAAATAGTTGTTGACCAAACAACATTTCACTTTCTACATGTCCCCCATGCCTAGAAGAATCTCCCTCCTCACCTACACCTTGCTGAACCCCAAGCTTCCCTCAAGGCTCATCTCAGGTCCTCGTGCCATGTCCCACACCAAGGCTATCCTGGGTTGCTGTTATCCTATTCCCAGAAATTATTCTGCATTATATGTATGTCTATACATAGCATTTATTTATCTATATTTATATTACTTTTCCTCAACAAAATAATATAGGCTTCTTGAGGCCAAGGATTGTTTTATTTTCATCTTTGTATATCCATCACCTTATAAAGTGCCCGGTGCAGCCTTAATTAAGATCACCATTACTAGTCTTTTGTACTAGTGCAGTAACTACATAACTGGTCTTTCTGCCTCCAGTTTCCCCTTTCTCCAAACTATTTTTCACATTTCATCCAAAATAACTTCCCTAATACATGGTTTGGGCCATGTCCATTACCCAGTTCAAGGGGGAAAAAAAACCCATCAGTGGCTTCCCCTTACCTAGAGGATAAAATTCAAATTACTCAGCCATTCAGCCCCACCCCCATAGGTTGGATTCAATTTGTCAGCTTCACAATAATTCCCTCCGTTCCTTCTCTCTTCCAACCAACATCAAGTTAATGTTTCCCTATCCTGACCCTGTGCATTCGCATACTCTCTCTTTCACTTTGGAATAAACCATTTCAACACCCTAAATATTGAAATCCCTTCTCTTCTTCAAGTCCCAGCTTGGAAGCCATTTCTTCCTCAAAGCCTTCCTTAATTTTCCTAGATCAAGGTTATCATCATTTCCCAGAATCTCTCAACACTCTCTGTTGGTTCTCTAGTGCACCTTGGTCATTCTAACTTGTATCAGTTATGAGTGTACATGCCTAATCTTCTTCCATTGTTGGCTCCTTCTAAACAAGATTGTGCCATTTAAAAATTTTCGTGGCTAATACCTATCACAGTGCATTGAACAGAGAGGGTGTATAAACATTTTATATTGGATTTACCAGAGGTTCCCAAATTTATTTGGCCTAGCACCCCTTGGAAAAAGTTACTCAGTGTCCCCCCTGGAGAACAGCTTTTTAAAACACTTTAACAATTGTTTTTGTAATTTGTGTCATTTCAAAAATATATAATTTTTTAATGACAAATCTTAAATTTAATAATTCATTGTAAATTTGTGGGTTTTTTCCTGCATTGAAATTTTAATGATGAAATATTTTGTCATGCAACCACAGAGTATCTTATTGTAAACAAGTCATTACACACACATATTCCTGCTGGTGTATGTTGGACTTCCCAGCAATGCACAACATACCTGCCTGTCAACACTTTTTTTTCAGACCTTTCAGCAGACTTGACCACTGATCAGATATAACTTGCTTTTTCTGTGTTTATCTGGAAAACAATATAATCACAACTTTAACTCTGTTACACAACAGATGAAACATGTACAGTTTTTCAAAATTTTCTTCTCTTCTTTCCTTATGCTTCTACTACCTCCTTATTTTTATTCAGTGACCCCCAATTGCACATGAGGCTGCTACCACCCCCCTGGATTGTTCCAGCACTTACCAGGGGGTGGTATCACCCACTTTGGGAACCTTGAATTGACCCTGCTTTAGAACCCATAGAAGAGGAACCTATGGTTCAACCCATTCATTTTAGAAATGGGAAACTGGAATGCCCAGAGAGATTAAGAAAATTCATTCAAGTCAAACAGCAATTTGGGGACAGAGTTAAGACTAGGACCCTGATCCTAACTTCCAGTTAAGTTCTTTTTCTACTAAGCTACTTTTTTAAAAATAAGCTTTGTTATTCACAGACACTGTGGAAGGGAGATTCATCCTGCCCTATCGGAATGTTAGAGTGATGGGGGAGGATATAGGAGAGATTAGATTGGGGGAGGGGGGAGGGGAAAGATGGGGAGAAAATTCGTAACTCAAAATCTCATGGAAATGAATGATGTAAACTAAAATAAATAAAATTAAAATAAAATTAAAAAAAAGAAAAAAAGATAAAAATAAAAATAAGCTTTGTTTATAAAGCTCAGAGTTCCATATCAGTTTGTGGTACAAAGCTTAATTAACTTTTTTTTAATTTCTAAAACAATATGAGAATTTTTAATTAGTATGTCTTTTTTAAATAATATTTTTATTTTTCCCCAATTACATGTTAAAATAATTTTTAACATTTGGGTTTTTTGGGGGGGTTCCAAATTCTATACTCTTTCCCTCCCCTCTCTCTGAGACAGTATGAAATACATGTGTAATCAGGTAAAAAATTTCCATATTAGTCATTTTGTACAGGAAGGAGAGAGAGAGATAGAGATGGAGAGAGACAGAGACAAAGACAGAGAGACAGAGAGAGAGACAGAGAGAGAAATAGCAGGCTTCAGATCGTATTCAGACAATATCAATTCTTTCTCTGGAAGCAGATAGCATGCTTTATCATGAGTACTTTGGAATTGTCTTGGATCACTGCATTGCTTAGAATAGCTAAAGCATTCATAATTCTTCAATTGGAGAATGTTAATGCTACTGCATACAAGATTCTCCTGGTTCTACTTACTTCGCTTTTCATCAGTTCATGTCTTTCTGGGTCTTTCTGAAGTCTTTGCTTGTCATTTCTTATAGCACAATAATATTCCATCACCATCATATACCACAGCTTTAGAGCAGGCCTGTTTGTCCAGGGGCAATTGGTGGGAGAAAGTGTTTGGGTGGATAAATCAATTAGATGAGCTTATGGTGACATAGAAAGGGTGAGGGCTTTAAAACCAAAAGACCAGAATCCAAATTTTGGAGCTGCCACTTAATAATTATGAGATTTTGAATAAGTTCTTTCATCTCTCCAAGTCTCAGATTCTTCATGTGTAAAATGATTGACTTTGGACCCGATGATCCCTAAAATCAAGCAATCAACTGACAAGCCTCTGTTAAGGTTCAAGTTTGTTCTATAAAAGGAGAGACCAAAAAAAAAAGATGAACACTCCTTGTCCAACTCTCTTTTTTTGCTTTTTTAATTAACTTTTGTTTATTTTTAATTTACATCATTCATTTCCACAAGATTTAGAGTTACAAATTTTCTCCCCGTCTTTCCCCTACCCACCACCCCAAAACAGAGATCCCACTGTATACCCCTCCCCCAATCTGCTCTCTCCTATATCCTCCTCCATCACACCTCTGACTTTCCGGTAGGGTAAGCTGGATCTCCCTGCCCCAGTGCCTATACATCTTATTTCCCAGTTGCATGTACATAATAATTATTATATATAATATATGCATATATATATAATATTTTTTTAAACATTTGATTTTAAAACTTTAAATTCTAGATTCTTTCCCTTCCTCCCTTGTCACCCACCCCCACTGGGAAGACAAGCAATTCAATACAGGCCCTATATGTGTAGTTATGCAAAACATCTCCACAATAGACATATTGTGAAAGACTGACTATATTTCCCTCCATCCTATCCTGCCCCCCACTTGTTCTATTCTCTACTTTGTCCCTGTCCCTTTACAAAAGTGTGTGCTTCTAACAACCCTCCCCCCAACCTGCCCTCCCCTCCATCATCCCCCCTCTCATCCCCTTCCCACTATTCTCCTGTAGGGCAAAATACCCAATTTAGAGTGCATGTCATTCCCTCCCTAAGCCAAATTCAATGAGAGTGAGGTTGGCCCATTCCCTTTTGCCTTCTTATTCTTCCCATCCATTGTAAGTTATCCCTTTCCTCTTCTATATGAGATGATTAACCCCATTCTGTCTCTCCCTGTGTCCTCTTATTCTATTTCTCTCCCACCTCTCAATTTCACCTTTTAAATATCGTCTCTTCCTATTCAATTGATTCTGTGCCCTCTATGTATACCTGTACACGTATATACACACACATACGTATTCATATGCATATATACCCTCCTATATAGACATATGTATATGTATATGTGTGTATATGTACATTTATATTCCCTTCACCTATCCTTATACTGAGAAAAGTTTCATAAGTTACAATTGTTGTTTTTCCACATAAGCATGTAAATAGTCCAACTTTGATAAGTTCCTTATGATTTCTTTTCCGTGTTTACCTTCTCATGCTTCTTGTATTTAAATGTCAAACTTTCTATTCAGCTCTGGTTTTTTCATCAGGAATGCTTGGAAGTCCTCCACCTCATTGAATGACCATATTTTCCCCTGAAACATTATACTCAATTTTGCTGGGTAGGTGATTCTTGGTATTAATCCTAGCTCCTTTGATCTCTGGCATATCATATTCCAGGCCCTTTGATCCCTTAATGTAGAAGCTGCTTGTCCAACTTTCTATAGGAAATTCTACAGGATCAGATAACATGGACTCATACAAATGTATATAAGACAAAATACAAGGTGTTTTCTTGGAAAAGGCACTGGCAACTAGAGAAAGGTGACAGTAAAGAAAAGCCTTAATGGGGCAGCTAGGTGGCACAGTGAATAGAGCACCAGTCCTGGAGTCAGGAGGACCTGAATTCAAATCTGACCTCAGACATTTGACACACTTACTAGCTGTGTGACCTTGGGCAAGTCACTTAACCCCAACTGCCCTGCCCTTCCCCTCCAAAAAGCAAAAAAAAAGAAAAGGAAATGCCTTAAGAAGGCCATTTATTAAGTCTAGATCCTTACTTCTAAAATCCCTAAGATGCTGTGATTTGGTGAAATAATCACTTAAATTGAGAAAAGCTATTAAAGGATCCAACTCCACTCCCCTGAGAACTGTGGATCAGTTCATACAAGGAACTGAAAGAATTTTTATGAATAATTAATTTGCCCATTTCCAGAGGGTTTTGTTTTGGTTTTTTGGTTCATTTTAAGTCACAGAGGGAGTCAGGAAGTTATAGCCAAGTCTAGGCTGCAAGAGTCCAAATTCCTGGCTCTCTATTAGATCAACAGAATACGATCACACTCCATTCTCCCACAATTAACATCAACGAAGGACTTATCTAAGAAAGGTTAAAAATAAGATGAGTGTCTTTTATTTTTATTCCTTGTATGGGTTCTCATTCTGTAAGAATGATTTCTTTTGCCTGTTACTTATCAGATGCAGTCTACCATAAGTTAATTTTACGATTAAGTAATAAAGCTGGCTCCTCACTTCCACAAAAACCTCTCTTGATCCTCCTTAATTCTAAGGCCTTCCCTTACTTGCTTATTTCCGTTTCATCCTGTGTGTTGCCTATATGGATACAGTTGTTTGCATAATGTCTCCCTCCATTAGACTATGAGCTTCCTGAAAGCAGGAAGTGTCTTTTCCCTGTCTTTGCACCCCCAGCACTCAGCCCCGCACCTGACTGAGTGACTCATGATTCATGCTTTCTGCCTACTTGAAGGTGATCAGAAGCTTTGTATAAGTTAGAGGCACTCCGATCCTTTGGGAAATGGTTTACATCTCTCAGTGACTGAGCAAAGATAAAAGCCAGGAAGAACCCAAAGAGAGGGGCAGATAGGTAGAGCAGTGAACAGAGCAGGGCCTCTAGAGTCAGAAGCACTGATTTGAAACCAGTCCTGAGGCACTTACTGGCTATGCAGTCCTGGTCAAGTCACTTAACCCTGTTTGCCTCAGTTCCTCATCTGTAAAATGAGCTGAAGGATAAAATGGCAATTCTATCCAGTATCTTTGCTGAGAAAATCCCAAATGGGATCTTGGAGAGTTGAACACAACTGTAACCACTCAACCACAAAAACCTGAAGAAAATTCCTACAGAGAACTGCAGAGTTTTTATCCTCAGAATGAAGTGTTGGCATTAATCAGCAGAAGCATTGAGGCTTAGTTTCTCATCACAGTCTCAAAAGGTTAGTTCATGAATGTCGTGAAACCTTCACACCATTCCCCACAATTGGCAGTATCGGTTGATACATGAACCATGACCAGAATAGCCCAGAGGTGCTGGATGTAACTAGTGCCATTAGACCTCCTCCTGACTTCCTAGCCTCATGCTGATGGTTTTAAAAGGTTTTTTTCAAGGAAAAAGAGGTCATAAAGCCTCAGGAACCCAGTGGAAAATGCAGGGCTTTTTTTGCATGAATTTTTGAGAAAACTTAGTTGTGTTATTAAAAGTGTTTTAATAAATGCATTTAAGATAAATAATACATAAGAGAGCTCATCAACATTAACAACAAATCCTCAAAATATATACCAAAAAATAAACATTTCGGAAGCAAGGCACAAGTGGACTTTTCTACCTGGCACTGCCTATATTTGGAAACTTGAGGCTCTGTTGCTGGAGGTGTTGATATCTTGAATACAAAGATCAGCTTTAGAGCACAAGTCTGCTAGAAATGTTAATTAACAGCCAATTCATAGTAATGATGTATAAAATGTCAGACACTTGGCCAATAGCAATATTTGGATTTTCCTAGTAATACAGTTGAGTTAGACATTGTTTCTAGTTGGTTCAAAAGCCTGTGCCCTAATTGCCTTCCTTACTAACTTCTTTGAGAGGCAGATGCTGCCTTCCATAATCAAACACTTATCTCTCATGAGACTTTTCTATAAAACAACCCAAAGACATTTTGACATTCCTGGAGCTAACCTAAAGATTTTCTGCAGGGAGAACTTAAAACATAGTCACAGGGTTCCACCACAATAAAACCACATGGTTAATCCTCTGGGACAGGTTAGAGAAATTCCTTTTAAAAGTAATTTAGTAAAGTTAGGTACCCTTAAATATTTTATTTGCCTTTAAAATTGAAATAAAATTCTATACTGCCATTTGAGGATGGCGATTTTCTACACATTTCAATCAAACATGCATTTTTAAGTACCCCCTTTGGGCTAGGCAGCATGACATATGAAACTGACCTCACAATCAAGAAGATCTGTGTCCAAGTACAATCTTCAACATGACCCTCGAATTTTCAGGGCCCCCAACTTGTCTCTATGACAGTATGTGGCAAAGTAGTTGCTAATCTGCTTTTGTAGAGAGAAAATTCTTTTTTTTTTTTTGCAGCATTTTGGAGTTATGCAAATAAAATGATCAAAATGTACCTGTCATTTAACCCAGGGATTCTTTTCCCCCAAAGAAGCCATTGATAAGAAAGTCCCCATGTAGACCAAAATGCTTATAGCAGCACTTCTTGTGATAATAAAGTATTGGGGGATGGGGAAGTAAATGTCCATTGAGTGAAGAATGTCCAACCAAATTGAGGTACATGGATGTAAGGGGATATTATTGTGCTTTAAGAAAATAAGAATAATGAATTCGGAAAAGCTTGGAAATATTTACGTGAATAGATTCAAAATGGAATAAGCAGAAGCAAGAAAACACTTAGCAATGACAACAACAGCATAAATGGTAAGATAACCATACACAAAAAACAAGTTATTGTAACAAAATTATAAAGATCAAACATGAATTCAATGAAGAGATAAGAGAGAACGCCTTCAACCTACCCTGTCCTGGAGGTGGAAAGTAGACTGGTGTTACACATTGCACATGTTTTCAAACTTTTTCAACATATCGCTCAGCTATGCTTTTTTTTTTTACTTTAAAAAAATACTATTTTACATAGAATAACTCTCTGGAAGAAGAAGGTAAAAGATACTGAAGATAACTATGATGACATTAAAAAGTCAAAGAAATAAATTTTAAAATATTTTGAAAAAAATTTTAAAGTGAATATTGCCAAGTTGTGAAGAATAGGAATTCACTGAAAGAAGAGGTTTGAGGAGGTTTTCCCAACCTACTCCTTCTGGAGATGGGAGGGCCACAGGTGTTACATACTGCATATGTTTTCAAACTTTTTCAATGTATCGATTGGTTTTACTGATTCTTTTTCTTTTCCTTTTTGCATCAGAAGAAGGGTAGTAATAGACACATCTAAAAATTGAAAGGAAGCAAAGGACTCCCAGGGCCAAGGAAGCAGTAAATTGACCATTCTCTGGCACAGAAACTTCACACGGAGCAGTCCCATCCCCACCATGCATTGTAGACAGATGATTAGAATCAGGGTTAAACTGCAGAAGAGGAGTGTCAAAGTCAACACTCCCCAGTGCTGCAGAGTGAAACATAATTGGGAAATCTTGACAAAATAAATACAAAAATGCAGCATGACTGATGGTATTTGTGGATTTCCAAGTCAACATGGATCTCTTCCTATTGGAGTTTGACATCATTGCTCTTTAGGATCAAGTGCTACTCTAGGACTCAATCAACCTGTTGAAAATGCCCCACGAAAGGCCCCCAGAGCCAGCTGCTTCACAGTGAGGGCTTCATCCCAGATAATTTTGAGGTGCACAGCATTTTCAAAGACTCACTGGAAAAAAAAATGCCTGAGACTTTCATTGTATAGACACCCTTGTTTGAATAAATCTAGGAGGAAAAAAAATAGCATTTTTTTCCTCTTTTGTTTTACTTAGAATAAAATTAAACAGTCTAATTTTCAGTGTTTCCTTTAAAAATTGGGCCATTTCCTTTTAGGTAATTTTGTATCTAAAAGGAAGTACTTGGGTACTGCTTATTGTTGTTCAGTTGCATCAGACTCTTCCTGACCCCATTTGGGGTTTTCTTGGCAGATACTAGAATGATTTGCTAATTTCCTTCTCCAGCTGATTTTACAGATGAGGAATTGAGGCAAATGGGGTTTAGTCACTTGCCCAGTCACACAGCTAATAAGTGTCTGAGGCCAGATTTGAACTCAGGAAGATGAGTCTTCCTGACTCCAGGCTTGGCATTCTATTCACTATACTACCTGCTTTATAAATGTACTCATTTGTTCAAGATCACCCAACTATTTAGTCACACATCAATCAATTAATGAGCATTTATTTATTAAACAACTACCCTATGGTCGGCTCTGAGCTAGGCACTGGGGATAGAAGAACAAAGAAACTTTTTATTGCCAAAAAACTTCATTCTAATGGGGGAGACAACAAATTATATGAGCTGCATCTTTAAATGCATGAGGGAGACATGAGGGAGAAATGATGTGCCAGGCACTACGCAAAGTGCTTTACAAATGTTAACTCATTTGATTTCACAATAACCCTGTGGAGTAGGTTTTATTATTATCTCCATCTTACAATTGAGGAAAGTGAGGCAGACAGAGGTTAAGTCACTTGCCTAGGGTTACACAGCTAGAAAGTGTATGAGGGCAGTTTTGAACCTGTGTTCTCTCCACTGCACCACTTGACTGCCTCTAAAGGAAGAGAAGAACTTTATGAAAGTAGTAGAAATATGTAAGAGAAGGCCTAGGGCAGAACCATGGAGAAGACATAGAGTTAGGGAACTTGACAGGGATACAAAGTCAGCAAAAGAAACTGGGGAGTGGCCATACTGCCAAGAAGAAAAGAGGGGTCAACAGTCCCATAGAGGAGAGAGTATCTAGGAGAATAGAGGGGTCAACAGGATCAAATACAACAGATAGGCTGAGAAGAATGAGGCCTGAGAAAAGACCATTGGATTTGTACATCAAGAGATTGTGGCTCTGGAAGAAGCAGAAATTTGGAAGAAACAAATTTGGAAGAAGCCATTTCAGTTGAGTGAAGAGGTTAAAAGCCAGATTACAAAGGGTTGAGGAAAAATTTTAAAGGCATAGCTCACTATATCACTATGTAGCATTATATCTTTATAATGTATATGTATAGATGCATATGTTTGTGTGTGTACATATATATAATATATAGGTATATCTAAACAAACACACACACACACACACACACACACACACACACACACACAAGTATTCTTTTCAAGCAGACCTAAGTTACTTGCTTTTTTTGTGACCTAAGTCCAAACATCTTATATGAGATTCTTATGGGTTGCAGGTCCATAGGGTAAGATTCTCCCTCAGAGAAGGAGACTTTCACCTCCTGCTGTACCTGACAGATCTCTAGACTGGGATGAGAAGGAACCTTTCTCTGGCCTGAGCCTTCCATTTCCTGCTATGGGAGTCTCCTGATAAAAGACTGCCAGGGGGCTATGGATTTCAATCTTCACCAATGAAAGATAAATTGCCCCTCCTGGGGAGCAATTTCCATCTGTGTCAAAGTTGTGCCCTGGAGACTACTACCTCTGATTGCACTCACCTTTATCTCTAGCCTCCAGAGAGAAGAGGAGGGACCTTTCTTTGAAATATCATCTTCCATTTACTGTTACCTGCCCCCTGAAGGACAGTTATTAGGGGCCAATGGAATTTCCCAGAGTCCTCCATACTTCAGAGAAAAAAATGACCTTCCCTTTGACCTAGGTCCTTCCATCTCCTACTGTCTAGATCAGTGGTTCTCAACCTTCCTAATGCCACGACCCTTTAAAACAATTCCTCATGTTGTGGTGACCCCCAACCATAAAATTATTTTCATTGCTACTTCATAATTGTAATTTTGCTACTGTTATGAATCTATCTGATATGCAGGATATATTTTCATTGTTACAAATTGAACATAACGCACAGGTTGAGAACTGCTGGTCTAGATTCAGTTCCTATCTCTAGCTGCCCAATCGCCTGCCTAGACTGCAGCTTTCAGAGGGAAAAAACAGAAGTGAAACCAGGCCTCCCATCTGACTGTATGCCCTTCATCTAATACTGCTTTTGTCTCCTGCCTGATCTCTAACCTTCACTGGGAAGAGGAGTAGCATGTTCTGCTTGATGATAAGCATTGCCACATTTTTCATACCCTACAAATCCTAGTGATTCTGAACCACTACATCATCATCTAAACCCCATTCCCTATCTCACACCACCTGATTCCCTATTACCCTCTCTCTCAACCCACTCACCCCCAAATGCCAACCAAACCTACCCACCCTTTCCAATGTGCCCTGTGACATGACTGATCTATAAGCAACAAATTTTCCTTCATCCTAAATCTTTTCTTCTTCTATTCCTTCCATTTTGTAGTAACCACCCAGACCTCACTTCATAAAGATGCTTATTCACTAAATGGAGTTACCTTACGCAAAGTGAGAATCTGAAAAGACCTTAGCCTAAAAGGACCAGGGTCTCCCATTTCATCCTGGGTCATTTCTAGTCATCCTGATCAATATCTGGCCACCGAATCCAAATGGCTCTGGAGGAGAAAGTGAGGCTGGTGACCTTGCACAGCCCTCCCTCACTCAAATCCAAGTTAACTTCAACTCATGTCATCATCTCCCTGATGTCATGGTTCTCTTCCAGAATGAAGGACAAACACAACAACAACAACTCAAAAGAATTAACAATCTTACTTTAATCAAACATATATATATCATTTACCTAGTTCAAGGGAAAAAGTCAGCACCCTGAACTTCAGACAATACAAACAGAAATTCCAAGCAGACAAAAAATACAGATAAAACAACATAATTCAACAAATCAACAGACAGGGCTTCCAGCTGTCTGACCATTGCATACACACATAGCTAGTTACCAGAGAGAGAAGCACCAACATCTGAGTTTTCAAAGCCAGGGGCTCAACAGCTACCCAGAGTCTCATCTGACCAAATCACACAACTCTTCCCATAAGTAACCCCAAAGCAAAACCTCACCTCAAAGTATATATTTGGCCTTCTTCAGAGTTAGAAGACATTACAACCTTCATGACCCACTGCCTAATTATAAAGTAACAAAAGATATGGGCCTTTCTGAAAGAAAACAGCCTCCCCCCATCAAGTCCCTTCTGTTGGGTTCTACTTGAGGCCCATTAAGGGGCAGGGAAGATCTTCAAATTTCCTTACCATTACATCTATTCCCCACCCACCTCAACTACACACAAAGATGTCCATACCCTTGATCTCACCATCATCAACAAATGTGGATATAACACCTGCATATTCAAGGATTCTGAAATCTCCTTACCTGACCTCTCTTGCTCCCTTCCCCTACCAAACCCAACTCTTCATCCACTCTGTGACCCCCAATTACTCAACCCCTCAATTCTTGCCCAAGCCATCAGCCCTACGCTAGACACTCTCTCCTCCCTACCTCATCTTGACCTCTTGTTGAACCATATTCTCTCTTTCATATTCTAAGCTTTTTGTAACCTAGCCCCACATATACACCCATCTTCCTATCTTCTTATGTCTTACTTACCACCATTTACTCTCTTATCCAATGAAACTGGCCTCCTGACCATTCCTCAAACAAGACATTCTAACTCTGGACTTCAGGCATTTTCCAAAGCGCACCCATGCCACAAATATTCTTCCTACTGAACACCACCTCTTGGCTTGCCTGGTTTCCTTCAAGTCTCAACTCAAAATCCCTTTTTGTACAGGTCACCTTTCTCAACCTCTCAGTTCCAGTGATTTCCCTCTTTTAATCATTTCCTGTTTATCCTGTATATAGCTTGTTTCTCTGTATTTCTTTGCTTATATTGTCTCCCCCATTGTGAGCTCTTTGAAGGCAGGGACTGTCTTTTGTCTCTTTTCATATCCTCAGGACTTAGCACAGTGCCTACTGCATTTATAAATGTTTATTGACTGTCTTCTCATTTAGAAACCCTAGATGATCAAAATCCTTAATTCCTTTGAAGGAACCCTATACTTTTTAACCTTGCCCAAATGATGGAAATATTAAAAACTATATTTAAATTTCCTTGTGTATTAGTAGGGAGCTTTGGGGAAATTTCAGATACCTGCTTGTGAAGGAACCAGAGCAAATTTTTCTTGCAATCCAGTGGGATTGCATTATGTATGAGAGGGACCCATAAATTTGATGTGCCCTGTGTTTGTTAAGACATCTAGAGATGCTTTGTTCCATTCTTAGCTGGACTGCTGGAATCATGGAAGAATTTTCACCCAAGCTAGTTTGGTTTCACATGTAATGGAGAGGGTATGACTTCTTTTGACACATGGTCCCTAATCTCTATGGAGAGTGTGCCATATGCTCTATAAACTCTGTAAAGACTAGGCTTTCCCTCTGAAAAGAAAGGCTTGATTTTCTTTTCTTGACTTTATTGTTCTAAGCTTGGGGGCTATTTGTAAACATCAAGACAGGTGGTAACCACTGAGAATTTTGTAAAATAATATATGTCTGTTAGGTTCTTTCGTCATGTTTTTGGAAATATGCAACAATGTTAATTTCCTGGTTTTTTATGAACTGGATGACATGAATATTTTATGAGACTCTTTAGTATAAGGCACTGGGGGAAAATGGGAAAAGGACAATATTTGGAACTTACCCAAAATTTTGGAGTGATCTAACATTTGGGACTATAGATTTTCCCAAAAGCTCCCTAGCTGACTTTCAGAGGACAACAAAAATTTAACTAGAGGGAAAATATTAAAGTTTTGGTTAGGCTAAATGAATCAATTAGACATAATTAGTTTTTTTTAAGGTATAAACAAGATTGTCTATACCCTCTGAACCTTTTATTAAGATATGTAATTGGTAAAAAAGGGATCAGCATGATTGGTTAAAGCCCCTGAAGTCTTTAAACAGAAAGAAATTTCTGCATTTTTTTTCAGTCCAGTAGACCAGTCAAGAAATGTATAATTTCAGTTCAGAGGATTCTGACTAAGCCCATTAAATGAAATAGCCCTTGAGAGAGAGGAACAAGGTCATTGTCTGTCTTTATTTGTCTCTGTCTGTCTTTCTCTTGGTCTCTGTCTCTCATCTCTGTCTCTGTCTTTGTCTCTCTCCCCAACGCTGACCATGTCATTAGAGAAACTTGAATGGTAGTTGATAATGCACCAGGGAAAATAGCAGATTTGGATACAGGAAAGGACTTCCTTTAACTGGGAGGTCAGATTATTTGTGGAAGAGTGTGCTCCAGGCACAGGTGTACTGACTTTTCTTACTATACCAATTCAGTGAATCCCTTTTCTATAAACTAATTCAAGTCTATTTAGCTGATTTTAGTAGGAACTTATAAACACCAATAGCAGAAACCTAGGCTTTCAGGCTTTTGGATAAAATCCTGAGAGTAGTAGTTACCCCTCTGGGAATGCAACCTGTGATTAAAAAGTGTAGGCTGGAAGAAGAGTCTTAGAGATGATGCTGATTCAAAAGTAGAATGTGTTCAATTGGGTAGTGAGTTCTCTGTCAGTAGAGGTCTTCAATCCAAAATTGAATAAACACTCACTGAGGAGATGATCGAGGTTATTCCTACTTAAGTGCATATTAGACTATGTATTCCTTCCAATGCTAATGTTCTATGAGCACTCCTAAACAATTACTCTGCTTTTCAAAGCACAACCATAAAATGGTTCAGTGTAATGGTATCACTTCCCTACAGCTTATCTAGATGGCAATACTCAGTTAATTCTTAGCAAACTGTGATGAATGCACACTTTGTTCCCACCATTAGCCCCAATTTCTTTTGTTATCTACCAAAATACCATATCTGGTCAAGATTACAACATCACATTGGAAAGGGATGAGGGAGCAGTACATAATTCATTTAAATGGGAACAGACTTTAAAGCAACAAGAGAGAATAGGATGTAGGTAGGCTAAAATTATCAGATGGAAATGTGATATAATGGCAAGTTAAGTTTAATTTAATATGCAATGAAAATAAAAAGTGAACTTGAGACTGAAACTCAGAATGTTTTCCTAGGCCCACTCTAGTAAATACGACCAAGAGAACTGAGTCTGTATGTGCCTATGTGTGTGACTGTCTGTGCCTCTCTCTCTATTGATCTCACTACTTCTATAGCTCTTTCTCCTTCACTTACCATCCTCCATACCCAAAGCTTACATTACTTAATGCTTACTCAAATACTTAAAATCACAATCAACCCTTTAAATATATAAATGGATATTCTCAATATGGTCTAAATATTTGTTTCAATAAAGACAACAAGGGATAAGACCACATGAAATAGGAAAAAGTAATATTTACTAAGTCCTCCTGAACAGGGTAGATTTGATTAGGACTAGAAGAAATCCACAATGAGGTTACGAGTGTAATAAAAAGTCTAAAGACTTTTTTTACAATTTTTAAAAAAGCTAACTCTCTTTCCCAGGAGAAATAGTACTAGGCTAAAATAAACAAGTCATCTCCTCACTGACTAATTTTTAGTGTAACCTCAATCTATTTCCTTTGGGACATTAGGTATGAGGCAGTAAGCTCCTGACAATAATCTATATTTTGGGAGGGGGTGAGATCTACTCACAACTTTTTTTTTAAGAGCAGAGATCATAAACTTCTTTTTTAAAAAGTAGATCAGGGGGTACTATTCAGGTTCCTTACTGAGGTAAAAATTGACATCATTTGCCAAGGTGAAGTTGAGTTTCCAATTTAAAAAAAGGCAGATGAAAAGGCCAGAAAACTATAGTAACCCTACCTCCAGTCTCTTGGTGGAAATCATTCTTATTTCCCATTCATTTTCTAAAATTAGAAAGAAATGAGAACTTTCATATGCAAGGTCTTGAAAAACATTTTAAAAGGTGGAGGTGGAAGAATACTGCACTCCATCATCTGAAGGGGGTTAACCTCAAATTTATATAATTAGCCTCTGTCTGTTAAAGTTCCACCCACAGTAAATTACACCATCCAGGATTTGCCCTGTAGTCCAGGTGCTATGAAATGCAAAATTATAGCCCATCCACATTTGCTCAGCTGTTTGGTTTGGCTAACCCTGATTTATGAGTTCTGCTGTTAGTTTATTTTTCCTACTATAATTGTATGTTTTTCAAATTTGTCCATGTATCCTGAGATGCCTGTGATTGGCACTTTTAGAAAAATTGGAGGGGAAAGTAAATGGAGACATGCTTATAGATTTGAGAAACAGTTAAGGCTAGATTTTGAACCTCAGTTTAACAATGAACATTAGAAATCTCCAATGTAGCCAAATATTTAAAAGTATAATCTCCAAAACTTGAAATAACCCCACCCATATTCTCCTCTAGTCTGGAATCAATCAATAGGCATTTATTAAGTGCCTGCTACATGCTAAGTCAGGGTAGCTAGGCACCACAGTGGATAAAGTGTCAGTCCTGGAGTCAGGAAGACTTCTCTTCTTTGATTCAAATCTGGCCTCAGACATTTGCCTCCTATGAGATCCTGTGCAAGTCACTTCACTGTTTTTGCCTCAGTGCCCTTATCTGCAAAATAAACTAGAGAAAAAAATAGCATCTTTGCCAAGAAAACTCCAAATGGGGTCACAAAGAGTCCCGACTTGAAAGGACTGGAAAATAAACCACACGTGCTAAGTACCATACTATGTGCTGGGGATACAAAGAGAAAAAAAATTTAAAAGTCCCTCCCCCGAGGAGCTTATATTCTATTTGTACAATATGCTGCCCTCATATAAATAAGTATAAAATATATACAAATGAACACAAGGCAATTGCATGACAAGGCTCAGCATTACGAGCTGATGGGGCCAGAAAATGATTCCAGTCCTATAAGCAGCCCTTGGACTCAGTTCCACATTACTTGCAAAAGGAGGCAGTGTAGTGTAACTGGCTTTCAGAATCACTGCCTTTTGGGTAGGAAAAATTTCTGAAACTGAAGTATGAATTCTGGGAATAATTGCAATTCTGGACAGAAAGAATTCTCTTCCTATCCTAGAAGGGACGATGACAGTCAGTAGCTCAGAGCAAGGAACTGAATCACATTTTGCCAAGAAGTTTTAGAGCTGGCCTGTGACAGAGAAGAACACTTAACTCTAGCTGGGGCTGGAGTGGTTGGCAGCAGCAGCAGCATAAGAAAAAGAAGCCACTGAAGGTGTTTTGTGATAAAAAGTTCAGAGACCAGAGTCTGAATATTATAGGTTTGGCTCCAGCAGCAGACTTCTGCAGTCTCGAATAAAGAACTCTGCTGGGAGCAGTTGGAAGAGATTCATCTTCCTGGCAGTGAAGGCTCATTGGGATCAATGCAAGGCCAGTAAAAGTGTAATTCCCTCCACCAGGGCCTATAACTGGCAGGCAAGTTTTACATTTTTTAATGATTTTTAAAATTTATTTAAGCTGTTTCTATTTCCTAATTTTTTGTATAAACATTATAAACCATGACTAGTCATAAATGATCTGTGATTTGCATTCTTTAATTAACTGAATGGTGTGGGAAGTGGGGAGGAAGTAGTTTAATAAGCTATTTTTGATACGTAGAACTAAATAGGTCAGAGTTGTTAACCTCTGTCCAGAACGCTAAGGTTCTCTTTTTTAGTTGGGAGCAGATCTGATTCTAGAAATTTTTTTTAATTTTTAAAATATTTCCTTATAAGCTAGTAAATAATGGGTATAGATAAAATATGGGATGATAGAACACATTCCCTGAGATAATGGAGTCATTGATAAGCTAGATTCAGACAGCTTAGACTATAGCATAGACTTCAAGGAAACTTCAGTTTCTGAATTGAGGAATGGAATAGAGGCTTGTATCAACAGAAGGGCATTTATTCTCAACTGCCTGGTGGAATGAAGAAGGCTGGTCTAGAAATAACCTGCCTTGCCCATAGTCCTAAGGTGGGAGAGAGAAGCCAAAAAAAAATTAGTATCTCTTTTCAATGCAATAAGTATCATTTTCAATCTTTACCCAAACTTTCACTTTTTGTTTCTATTTTAACCTTGCCAGATAGTCATATTTTCTGTTTTTCCTGGTATAAAAGAAAGAATATGAGCTCTAGATTCAGAGGACCTGGATTCATATCCTTCCCCCACTGTTCACCACCTATATGTGTGATCTTAGGCAAATCATTTAATCTCCCTTGTCCTCAGTTTCTTCCTCTATAAAATGAAAACGCCTTTTAAGGTCCTTTTCTATTTAAAGAAGAAAGGAGGGGCAGCTAGGTGGTGCAGTGAATCGAGCACTGACCCTGGAGTCAGGAGGACCTGAGTTCAAATCCAGCCTCAGACACTTAAAACTTACTTAGCTGTGTGACCTTTTGCAAGTCACTTAACCCCAATTGCCCTGCCTTCCCCCCTGCAAAAAAAGAGAAGAAAGAAAGAAAAAGAAGATAGAAAAAAGAAGGAAGAAAGAGAAGTGACATAGGACAAGAAGAAGGAAGAGGAGAAGATACTGATGCTGATGATGATGATGATGAAGGAAGAAGAAGACAAATCACATAGTACTTTTAGGTTTGCAAATATTATTTCATTTTATCCTCATAAAAACTCTGAGATGATGTAGGTGCTGTTATTATACCAATTCTGCAGATGAACAGAGGCAGGTAGTAGTTAAGTAGCTTCCTGAGGGTCATATCATAAGTGTCTGAAGTTGTTTTACTCATGTTTTCCTGACTCCAAGCCTAGTACTCTATATACCACCCAGTGTGATATACATGCACATATACATATATACATGCATACATATGTACATACATACATATAGACACAAGTATGCACGTGTGTTTATATAAACACATATACACATTTATGTATTTTAGTTATATATATATTTGTTTCTGTATGTATACATAGATCTATGGACCAATGTTTCAAAGTGCCATCTTAGCAAAACTCAGGGGAAAGAGGAGAGAGGCAACATTTTACAGAGATAGAAACAGAAAAATTGAGTCAGTGTAGGAAAATCTAAAGCAGGAAATAATGCTTTGGATTCCATGAAAATTGGAGAGTCTAGTTATTGGGGGGAAAAAAACAAATAGTTACTACTGGGAAACTGAGATCCTAAATTGGAATTGATTCTAAAAGATCAGATAAGCCAAGTATGTAAATGTAATATTGCTCTTTCAGGCCACAGTTCATAAACCATCCACTGTAGTCACTGCTTTTGAAAATCTGGTACTCTGTAATGTTCTACAGAAAATATTATTAAGTGTTATCGTAACACTTTGACTAATTTCTCAAAACATTCCACACTGACCAGATGTTCTGATCCTTTTTGAGGTATGAATCTAAATTAGAAATATTCTCAAATATTAGGTTCAGAATATTTTGTAAGCAAAGCTAAAAAATGCTTAATTCCTGAGCACTGTAGAGCCAGCATAAGAGGAGGAAATAGTAGTTAGAAGTCCCCTAAAGGCTTTCCAGTGGCCTCTCTCACCCTTTAGCAGGAAAACAGGTTGTTTCTGACTAGAATTCCATCAGCTTTTGGCCAACTGCCTTGAAATTGGAGAATATAGATGAGTATAACATGTTAAAAAAATAAATAGGAAAATTAAGTTTAAATTACACAAAATATACCAAAAACTAAGAATGGGTGGCAGCTGGACTATTGATCATAGGATCAAAATTATATCATAAGTGTTTAACACTTTGCAAATATTCCCTGCAGCAACCCAAACCAGGGCATTCAGCCTGCCCCTAATACTTTTAGGACCTGTGCCAGAGACATTGGTCCCAGCATCTGTTTTCATTCATAGTCAAGATTAAGGAACTATGTCTGAGGGGTCACAAACCACATCAATGTCAAGTAGCTCCTGAAAATTAAATTTTAAATCCCATTAGCCTGATTCCTTGCTTTCTGCATTTTCTCTTATACACACCTTTCGAGAAAATTCTATACCGACCAGGACTGTGGATAACAGAAAAACTTTAGAAATTCCATGAAATCCATTGTACTTCATCCCAGTCAGAGCAAGAGATTTTGTTTTGTTTTATTTCATTTATTATTTTTAATGGAAAGCATTTTAAATTCATCTTTCCCTCCCCTAATATTCTCACTTAGCAAATAAAAAACACAGAGCCCCAATATAATATATAGTCTTCTAGTTTTGCAAAACAAATTCTCACATTAGCCATGTCCAAAAATGTATATCTTTCTGCTTTTTTAAGTTTATCACCTCTCTGTCAGGAGGTAAATGGCATGTTTCATATTTGTTCTTTTAGATTTGTGATATATCATCATATCAATAAGAATTCAAAAGTCTTTCAAGGTTGTTTTTCTCTATAATGTTATCACCATGTAAATCATCCTACTTCTGTTCACTGCACTCTTCATCAGTTCATAGATGTCTTACCAGTTTCCTCTGAAATTATCCATTTCATCGTTTCTCATGGCAGAATAACTGCCATTATGCCCAATACTACAATTTGTTCAGTATTATGTAACAGGAGAATACCCCATTAGTTTCCAAATTGGGGCTACCATGAAAAAGATTCAGAGCAAGGGATTCTAAAGGAAAAGTAACATCAGCGGATAGGTTGGGGTTGGGGGAATGAGCCACTCCATATCTGCAAAGAAAGTAAATTGATCATTTCTGAAAGAGAGTAACAGATTCTTCAGGCATACTATGAAGTCACAGAGACAGCAGTCAAAGGCACGGATATGATTACAGATTTAGAGCTGAAAGGGATATGAGAAGGATGTGCAAGTACTTTTTAGCAGATACTACATGGTTAGCATTATGGAAAATAGAACCAGAGAATATGATACCTGTCCTCAGGGAGTTTATAATCTGGAGGGGAGACAAGACTGGCATGCATGAAACAGTGACAAGCAGCATGAAAGAGTATCATAATGGGAGTGGTTAGGTGGCACAGTGAATAGAGCACTGGCCCTGGAGTCAGGAGGACCTGAGTTCAAATCCAGCCTCAGAAACTTAACACTTACTATCCATGTGACCTTGGGAAAGTCACTTAACCCCAATTGCCCTGCCTTCCCCCTTCTCCCCCGAAAAGAAAATAAACCAAAAAAAACACAAAAGAGTATTATAATGAATTGCAAAATTATGTAGTGTGGACTAAAAATAGTTTGAGAATTCAGAGGAGAAAATGGTGAGTGAAGCTTTCCTGGAAGAGCTTCATCTGGGAACTCTGAGGGATATTTAAATAAGTGGATCAGAGAAGAGAGAACTTCCAGCTAAGAGGAACAATATCAGTAAAAGCCTGGAAGTAGAAATTAATTCCCAGTGAAGATATGAGTTTGTCTAAATGGTAGGTATGTGTTGGAGTGTAATGGTCAAAGAAGATTAAATGCGTTAGATGGGGACAGGTTTTGAAGGGTGAAAGTCAGGCAAGAAGTTTATATTTGATTTGGTAGGAAATATGGGGCCGTGGAAGGTTTTTAGATAAGTAACAGTTTTTCAGTAGCATCCAACTCTTCCTTGGTAAAGACCCTGGAGTGGTTTGCCATTTCCTCCTCCAGCTCATTTTACAGAGAAGGGAACCTGAGGTAAACAGGTTTAAGTGATTTGCCCAGGATCACACAGGTAATAAGTAACTGAGGCCAGATTTGAAGTCAGAAAATGGGTCATCCTGACTCTCGGCCTGGTACTCAGTACACTACACCACCTAGCTGCCCTTTAGGTAACTATGCACCGCAGTAAAAAGTGGTGTTATCAGATTAGACTGGCAGTGGTATTAAGAATGATTTCATAGAGAGGTGGCAAAGACTGCAGTCAGAGAACCAAAGTATGAGATAATTCAAGAATCAGAACAAATTGTTTATACAAGGCATTGGTTTAAGTGCTGAAGATGCAAAGCCAAACGATGTCACAGTCCTTCTCATCAAAGACCTTACAATAGAGGGGAGATAAGATATTTGTAAATAAGCATGATATAAAATATACTATGATTAAAGCAAAAGGGAAATTCAGGAAAAGCCCTCAAACAAAGTGTAAAGAAGCAGATATCACATTCATTTGTAGAAATCATAAAGAAAATATTGGTGGCCAATGACTTGGCCAGATATGTGGACACTGGAGCATGCAGGCCAAGACTGGGAGCAGCCAATAGTCCAGTTTGTCTGGAACATTGAACATAACAAAGGAGAACAGTGTGAACCAAGGCTGTAAAGTTAAATTGAGACCAGATTCTGCAGAACTTTAAATGCCAGGCTAACAAATTTGTCTTCTATCCCGTTAATAGTAAACACCAAAGGTTTTGATGCAGGAAAGTGAGCTGGTTAATTTGGCAGCTCTGTAAAGTATGTTTTGGAGAAGAGAGAAAATAGAGGCAGAAGACTAGTTAGAAGGCCATTGTAGTAATCCAGACCTACTTTTTGGTCTAGCCCTTGAAGGAATTATGAAAAGAGAGAGACCCTTGTGGAGAGGGAACCTATCTTCCTCACTACAACCAGCAACAACCACTGACCCATTGGCACCAATGGGCGTGTGTGCCCAAAAAGCTTGAGAATGGTAGTGCTTCCAGGATTTCCAGTCATGCTTCCAGCCCTGGTCCTGCAATCATCATCCTGAGAAGCAACCTGGATGGAGATGCAGTCTAGCAACTGCTTCTGCAAATGTTGCAGACTCCTGGCTTCTCATCAACTATAGCTATTGAAGACCCAGGAAAAAAGTAGTTTCTTGACACCAAAGTCTTTGACTCACTCTGTCAGTGGAAATGACTGTGACAGCAAGCACCCTAACATACCAGGATGGTTGCTAGCACAGGTTCTTTGATCTGCTTTACTAAAGTAAAGCAACTTTAAAGGGGTCAACAATCTTTGATTAAACATATATACATATACATGTACATATACATACACATATATACACACGCACACACACATACACACATATATGAAATTCACTTAGTTCAGGGGGAAAAAGTCAGCACCCTGAACTTCAGATAGAAATTACAAGCAGACAAAAAACCACAGACAGAGGAAATAACACAATTCAACAGACCAACAGACAGGGCGTCTAGCTATCTGACCATTACATACATATATAGTTAGTTACCAAAGAGAGAAGAACCAACATCTGGGTTTTCAAAGCTGGGGAGCTCAATGGCTGCCCAGAGTCTCATCTGGCTACATTACTCCAACATTCTTCCCATAAGTAAGTCCCAAAGCAAAACCTCACCTCAGAGTATATGTACAGCCTTCTTCAAGGTCAAAGGACAACCTTTGTGACCCACTGCCTAATTACAAAGGAACAAAAGGTGTGGGCCTTCCTGAAAAATAAGCCCCTACTGTTGGGTTCCACTTGAGATCCATTAAGGAGCAGAGAAGATCTTTATTACCATTACAACGACATTAAGGAGGGTATGCTTTTTCATTGTATCCTAAGGAATGTGGGACTTTTCCATATGACTACCCCTGAAATTCCTACGTGGGCTACCCCTACCATTAGAATGTGACCTCTTCCACTTTGCTTCCAAATCTCTAGTCTATATCACAGAACTTTGTACACAGTAAGTACTTAATAAATGACTTTGCTTTCATTTAGTCTTTCATTCACAGTCAAGGCAGAAATATTTGTTAAAATAGTAACAATGTAAATATAGAGGATGGGACAAATGTGAAAGATTTTCACAAAGAGAATGGGCAGTTTTGGGCCAGAAATTGGATGTGTGATGTGAGAGAGAAAGAACCATTCCAAGGCTGTGAGCCAGAGTGACTGGCAGGGTGGTAATAGGATTAATAGAAACAGAGAAGCTGGGAGAAGGAGCAGGTTTGGGGGGAGAAGGGAAAAACACTAATTCAGAAGAATTTACTAAACACCTAAAATGTATCCAGTTCTTTGCCAGATACTAGAAAGATAATGGCTTTAAAAAATTCAAAACACCCTGTCCTCAAGTAGCTTACCTTCTTACAAAAGTATTTTGGATTTGACAATTAAGGTCTTGAGGAGAATGATTTTGCCAAACACTGCAATTTTGATTAGTGAGTAAGTGGTGAGTAAAAGTAATGAGTATAGGCTAGACTATCAAGAAGTTTATCTATAAAGAGGATAATAGAGTCAAAGTCAAGGGGAGGTTTTTATTTCAAAAAGGAGAGATATGAAGAGGATTTAGGCAGAGAGGAAGAATCAGTAGTAGATGAAAGATTGAAAAAGAGGGCGGCAAAAATCTATTAAACTGTGTTTGATCTTGATCCAATGATACTGCTACTAAATCTAAACCCCAAAGTGATCAAAGTAAAAAGAAAATGAACCATATGAACAAAAATATTTATGCAACTTTTTTTTGCAGTGACCAAGAATTGGAAATTGATGAAGTTCCCATACATTGGGGAATAGCTGAAGAAGTTATGGTATATGCATTTGATGGCATGCTTTTGTGCCCCAAGAAATGATGAAGGGGATAGTTTCAGAGAAACCTAGGAAGGCTTATATGAATTTACAAAGAGTGAAATGAGCTGAACCAGGAAAATAATTTCTACAATAACAAGAAACAGTATAAGGACAAACAAACCCTGAAGATTTGGGAACTTTGATCAATACAATGACCAACTATGATTCCAGAAGACTCATTGTGGAACGGGCTATCTGCCTCTTGATGGAGAGGTGATGAACTCATAGTTCAAACTGAGACTTTTTTCACATGATCAGAGTGGGAATTTGGGGTTTTTTTGACTATACACATTTGTAAGAAGAGCTTTGTTTTTCTTGCTTTCCCAGTAGGGTGAGATGAGAAGGGAAGAATGTGTATTTTCATTGCTTAAAAAAAGAATTAATCTAAAAAAAGAAATCCTCAGAGGGCAGGTTTGTAACAGAAGTGCACTTCCTTATATAATCCTCTGTCTTGTTCTTTTTTTGTATATTGAAATGTTTGTGTTTGTTTATACTTATGTTGTGTAATTCTGGAATTATTCTCCCAACCTACATATAAACTAGGTCAAATATTCAGAACTCACCTGACTACATCTCTCCTACAGGATTCTGTAGATACCCCTGTGGGGCATAGGGTTCTAATGCTAACAGCTCAAGCCCCCTTTAAAAGTTTATTTTCCCTAGCATCATTGCATTTTACCAGTTAATATCTCCTGAGAATAAATACTAGTGACCAGCATTCCGCTATCAACTTAACCAGTTGATTTCTTCCCAATACCATCAATAAGCAATTAACACTGATTAGCTTCTTAAAGGGTTATTTACTAAAAAGATACAGCACAAGGAGGAAAGATAAGTGAGTTCACACCTCAGCCCAAGTTTTCTCTATAAATCTGGAAACAATATCATATGCAGAAAGAATAAAAAAGGGAGTAGAGTTAGGATACTCAAGAGAACGGCTATATAAGTTTTAGGACAGTCACAGGAGGGCTATACATAGGATAAAAGATGTGGAGCTGAAAGCTACCTCAGGAATCATCTAACCCAGCCTAGAATTTTACCAATGAATAAACTGAGACTTAAAAAAGGTTGGTGAATTAAATGTCATTCAATGGTAAATAATGTCATTCAGTAAAGGTCCATTTGAGCTTAGCATTAATTTGATGAAGATTGAGTATGGTATTATCCAACAGAGTCTTGCATTGCTCAGAAAAAAAGAATGGAGATAGCAGATTATAAGGATAATCCTAGATCAGTGGTTTTCAATCTTCCTAATGCCCGACCCTTTAATTCTCATATGTGGGTGTATCCGCATGTGGGCGGACCCGCCTGGAGACAGATAGAGGAGGAGTATCTCGGTTCCTAAGACCATCAGAAATATGTGTTTTCTGATGGTCTTAGGAGACCCCTGTGACCCCTGTGAAAGGGTCATTTGACCCCCAAAGAGGTCATGACCCACAGGTCAAGAACCTCTGTCCTAGATAGATATGCAATTGATTCAAGGGCAGAAAACATTGACTTGATGAAAGGTTATGAAGGAATGAAATCAGAACTTGAGTTATAGATTAATAAAATTTCAAATGTTCTAGGGACTAGAACATTCCAGTGGTCAAGATTAGGGTGGAGGTTAGGTTTAAGAGAAATGAAGTTATTGGAAAGAGAAAAGAATGGGAGACTGTGATCAAAGAGAAAAAATTCAGAGCTTAGGATCATGTAATAAAATAGATTCAGATGATGATCAGGTCTAAGATGTAACCACCCTTGTTGGGGGCTAAAATGAAGAACGAGCAAGGGCTATGGACCTTATGGAAATGATGAACTGAGCATCAGCTCTTTTAGAAGGACTATTTATATGAATATTGAAATGATCAGAGATTTGGTTAGGATAGACTGTTTCTTATTCATAAAGGGATGGGGATCCTAAAAACTGTAGATGGAAGTTAGGGAAGTACATTTCAGGAGAATTTTTTTTTGATCTTTCTGGAGGGGGGAAGGGAGGACAATTGGGGTTAAGTGACTTACCCAAGGTCACACAGCTAGTGAGTACATTAAATGTCTGAGGCCGGATTTGAACTCAGGTCCTCCTGACTCCAGGGCTGGTACTCTTTTGACTGCACTACCTAGCTACCCCTGGAAAGTACACTTCAAGGGAAAATTAATAGGGGCTGACTGTGCATAGACCATAAGGATGTTTATGAAATTTTTAAGCGTATGCTTAGGATACGAGTGGGAAACCTGCATCCTCAAGGCAGCACAAGGCCCTTTAGGTCCTGAAGTACAGCCCTTTGACTGAATCCAAACTTCACAGAGCAAATCCTTTTACTAAAAAGATTTGTTCTGTAAAACTTGAACTCAGTTGAAAGGCCACACCCAAGGACCTAGAAGGCCACATGCAGCCTCAAGGCCACAGGTTCCCCACCCCTGGCTTAGGAGAATAGAGAGTGTTATTGACAGGGGAAATGGGAGAGTAGTTTAGGAAAGAAGACAATGTACCCAGAGCTTGAAGTTTCAGTGAAATATTTAAGTGATAATGTCCAATAAGTGAATGGACATAAAGAACCAAAGTTTAGGGGACCGAGCAATAGATAAGGATTTCAGAGTTATTATTATTATTATTATGAAGTGACAATTTGATTCTATGAGAACCTAATTTGCTATTCTTCCATAAATTAAGGTTTTTGACCACTGGCAATTATAAGCTGACATGCCAGCAATAAGTCCACCACATGATATACCCAATGTGGTTGTTAAAGGGGAGTTTAGGGTTTTATGTGTGAGGTTTTAAAATAAAGAAGGAAAACTAGGACAGAATCAAAAGAACGCTACATGATTGAATTTGTAATAATATTGGGGAAATGCGAACGAAAGTTAATGAGTGATAAAGGAGGCTAGAAAGAAGTTCATTTTTCTAAAGCACTTCACTTCATGGGGCCTAAATTTAAGGTGACCTAAGGGAGATGCACTATGGAAGACAGACAGCACATCCAGTGCTATAAATGTATTTTCCCATTCAAAATTCCCTTAGTTCTGAATATCTGCATCACCAGCTTACAAATTTCACAAGTTTTCCCCAAATAGTCATGACCCACAGAGATAACACCTTCCATTCTTTACTACTGTCTCACCCCAAAATTTATCATTCAGTATGTGTCACCTCTGATAACACAGAGGTGATGCTGGGTTTGCTGTCCAGGAGAAGACAAACTGAGATGACTCCACCACTCCGGCCCCTGCTGCCTTGATTGGCAAGTGCCTCATGTAAGCCTATAGGGGCCTATAGAGGAGGCATCCTTCACTTTACACCAAGACCATCTTCCTGACAGCCACTTTGCTGTTGTTGCATTACCCTACCGCCCCTACCTCCATGATACACCTCAACTGTCCTCGAGTTCAAGAACCATAAACAGATAAATTCTGCCATTGTTACTGGAAAGTTCTATCTACTCCCCTAAATCTTCACTCACCACACTTGTAACTTCCCAAACCAAAATACACCCAGCTGGCCTCCATTCACCTATATGGGCTGACTCCCCTTAGCATCTATGGTCCTCAAGGGTAGGCACTTTTTCACCTGTTTATTTATATCTCTGGCAGTTAGTACAGTGGTAAGCCCACCAATGCTTTTATTAGGCATTCATTCCTTCCAAAACTCTGAAAAGGTGTTGGACATGTCCTTGACACTGGGCTATGTTGCTGTTTGAAGACTCCTTTAGCTAAGTGAAAAATGTTCACCACACTGGTGAGCCAGCAAGTAGTGAGTTTTGAGGGGATAATATTGCCCCACAAAATAAACCACAGTAAGAAAAAATGTCCTTAAGTCCCATGTTGCCCTATTCCATTTCTGCAACAATTGTGATAGGGAGGTAGAAAAGTAACCAGAGAATCCTAAAAATAATAATGATTTTTAATATAAAAATTATGAAGGGAAAACACTGGAACAACAAATAATGCAATGAATGTACTTTGTTTTAAAATGTAAAACTCCTATTAGCCGATTAGGACCTTGTCATGGGAAAATGATTCCCTGGTCTTTGTATAAAGCACGGTTTCAAAGATATTAATCTCATGACAACATTGTCTCTGTAGTGATGACTTTTGTTTTTGTACCATAGACATTTACTAATGTGGTACCTGTTTGTGAATATGAAGTCACATATTCACATCATGAATATTTCCCTTTCAAATATAATCTCCTTGGGGCAGGGTCAGTCATTGCTCTGTGTGTGTGTAATATGCTCTCTGGACTAATCTCCAAAAGCTTTCACTTGCCCTTGAAAGATGAGAGTTGCTTCTACCTCACGTTCTG
>CM053580.1:381896576-381911773 GCA_028627135.1 Pseudochirops cupreus | reverse complement strand
GGTTACATATGTGGTAAATGGTAACTCACAACCTCTGTCACTGAATATCTTGGCAGTTCTTTCTCTCTTGGTAGAATCTTCATGCAGCTCCCCCGGATGCAGCATCTTTGCTGGGCAAGCCACTCAACTGGGCTCCTCTCCTCGAGTCTGCTGAAAAGTTAATGTCAGTCAATAATCATTTATTAAGCACCTACAATGTGTCAGATACAGTACCAAGCACAGGAGATACAAAAAGGGGTAAAGGACAACCCTCACCCCCAAGGACTTTGCAATCTAAGGCATTGTTAGATATGCTACTTTAAACTGATTCCTCCCTGGGGTGATTTTGTCTCTGTCTCCACACCTGCCCTTGTTTTATGTCCTTGTTCCCAGTTACATGTATTGATTCCTACTGATCCGGTGGATCCTACGGCATAGCTGGTGAGGTTGGGGGTGGGGGAGAAGAAAATATTTTCCATCCTATTGAGTGAATTATCCTTGATATTCTCGTGAAAGGATATGAGCAAAAATTAAACAGCATAAATAGGGACACCTCGGTGGCAAGCAGATAAAACACTGGGCCTGGAGTCAGGAAGACATGAATGCAAACCTGGCCTCAGACACTTAACGAGCTACGTGACTCTGGGCATATTACTTAATTTCTATTTGTCTCAGTTTCCTCATATTTAAAATGGGGGTAATAATAGCACTTCCCTCACACGGTTGTTATGAGGATCCAATGAGATAATAATTGCAAAGTGTTTAACACAGTGTCTGGCCCAGAGTAAGTGCTTTATAAATGTTAGTTATTGTTATGTGTAGGCATTGAGTCGTTATAATATGTATGACTAAAACAGTATCCTCACCAGTGGCATCACAGGTACGTCACTGCAGCCAAATTTGGAAGCCTAATCTTGCTTTCTCCTTCTTTGTCAGTTTACCATTTTCCACTTTCTAGGGAGGAGTAGCCCCTCCCCACTTCTAATTTAACCAAACCAAGTCACGAGCCCAATAACACTCACTTGCCAATGTTAATCTAATTATAGAGCCCGCTGTAAGGACCCATGGACCTTTCTTTTCTAGTTGAGTGGCAGTCTGCATCTGTTTGTGATACAAACGGGAAGACTAATTCTACCTTAACTCATATCACCATATTATCACATATAATTAGAGGAATTCAATAAGAACATGTCATTTCATATCATGTTGCCTGATATCCTTAGAATGAATATGACACCCTGTATCATAATCATCAGTCATCACCAAAAATTTGCTATTTTGTGCAGAATGCTGACTTGGGTGCCAAGGGTGTTAGAAAAATTAAACATGGAGGATTCAGGTCCTGCCCTCACAGAACTCATAGTCTGAAGGGAGGGTAAGATGGTAAAAAGAAACTGCAAGCAATAAACTACAAAGAATGAAAAATTGGGGTTACAAAGGAAGCAAAGTGTTAGGCTATTTAATCCACATGTCGTATATAATGTATGGGTTATATATTTCAAAAGATTCAGGATTTCATCACTATAGATACTCATTCCATTACCACAGATGGCAACTCCTCTATGCCATTGCAAACAGCTTTGTGAATTGCTGTTGCTAAAAACTCATCACCTGGTAGCCAACCTTCTGATGTGACATCTGAACATGAGCTGATAGTAGGATAACAGATAAAATCCATTTCCCAGCCTGTACTCAAAGCCTTTCTACTTGGTAGGATATGACAGAACTTGTGTTTAACCTTCAAGAAGGCATGGTAAAAACCTAAGCCACAGTGGAGCAGGACTTTAGTGGAAAATATGGCATATGCCATCTAGACTTACACACACACACATACACACACACACACACACACATGCATATGTGCATGCAGGCATACACAGATACATAAAGAAAATACAGTGTGTGCTAAAAGGTGGCCAAAGCTAAAAAGGAGAAGAAATGGTGTGATGAGGACCGAGTGATGGGTGGAGGTGAGAGTACCAAACAAGTGGAGGGAGAGAGAACAAGTGATTTTGATCTATCAATCATTTTATCCTCCTGAATATCAATTATTATAAATGAAAATCAGAATTACTCCTCAGCAACAATTTCCCATTGAGCACCTACGGAGTGGTGGGTTTCAAATCAGTAGACCTGGGTTTATATCCGAGTTCTATCTCTTACTACTATATGACCTTGGCAAAGGAAATTCACTTCTTTGGACCTTGATTTCCTTATCTATATAAAAAAAGAATAGATAAGATTCTTTAGCACTGTAAATCTATGATACTATGGCCCTATATGATTTTGTTTCCTTGGCAAAAAAATTCTAGAAATGGTAGTTCAGTTTGTTACTATTTTTCAGTCATGTCCAGTTCTTCATGACTCCATTTGGGATTTTCTTGGCAAAAATACTGGAGTGCTTTGCCATTTCCTTCTTCAGATGAAGAAACTGAGACAAATAGGGTTAAGTGATTTGCCCAAGGTCACAGAGCTAGTAAACGTCTGAGGCCGAATTTGAACACATGAAGTTGAGTTTGCAGGCCTGACGCTCTATCCACTGCATCACCTAGCTTCCCTTTATCCAATTACCTTGCTACTGTTGCTGCCATTATTGCTACTGCTACTACTATACTTCACTCGAATCAAAATCCCAAATCCTCCCACCAAAGCAGCTCACCCCACCCAAAAAGTCCAAATACTTCCAAGTCTTTGTCCTTGTACAAAGACAGGTCAAAGAAGGATAATATCCTTCCAGGAACTTATAATAATTTGCTTTTAGGCAATGCTAACACTAACGAGTTACCTTACCCTAAGCTATTCACATGCGATACTACGTGAACTATAAAGGTCAGAGCAGGAGAAACAGCAATCCAAAAACAGGCAAATTGAAGTTACTGTCTTCTAAGATCTCTCCCTTCTCCCTAACCACGTATATATCCAATTATGAAGGTAAAATGTCATAAACTTATTTTCTTTTTTCTAAGAAAGTAGATTAAATTGGAAAGGTTCTTACAACTTTCAATTATTGAAGCAAATGAATGGTTAATTAAAATAGTTACTAGAAATCTTTAGAATTAAAAACCCCCAGTCATCCTTCAAAATTCCAAAATCATGAAATGAATGACAAAGTATACGTTAAACACTTACTAAGTACTTTGGACATGAAAACCAAAAAGCAGAACAGTCCCTACTCTCCAGGAGATAGCATTCTAATAGGGGAGATGAGTAAAGGAGTATAGCAAAGTGTAGGTCAGAAAAAGATGTCAGTGGAATCAGAGAGTCCAATCATTGATCCGTAGAATTTATATCCCTTTTCAAGGAACAATAGTAATATGATATTGCTTTAAATACTGATCCAGGAGTAAAACATGAAATTGGGGGCAGGGAGGGGCAATGCAGAAGAAATTAGGTAAAACGAGTGGTGAGATGGGGCAGCAGGGAGAGAACAGAAAGCATCTTGATGAGATTTGAACCTGTTCTGCTTTGGTGGCCAGGCCTTGGTTATATATAGGGCCCTAGTTGAGTTTGTGGTCACTGATTCACCAAGATAACTGGGCCTAGGAATGGAGTTCCAAAACTGAGTGAATTAAGATCCCTCAATAGTATCAGCCACGCTTTTTTCCATCAGGATTTAAGGTCCTATCTAATTGTTGGTGTTTTCCATGTCTCATAATGTTCATTTTTAATAATAAATAGCCAACATTCCAGGCATTTCAGTTAATTTGGGTTTTCCTGTGTTCCTTTCGACTGTGATGTTCATATTGAGTTTACTATCTCTTGGCTTTAACTCTGGGGTGATTTGATTTGAAGCTTTGGGAAAATGATTAAATCCTACAGATTATAAGAAGTGAAGATTAAGATGTTAAGAATTTTCAAGGAAATATTAACCCTTAAAAGTTATCAGTGTCTTTTTTAAAAAAACTTCTTATTGTAAGGTATAACCCAGGCAATTGAAAAGAGCACTAGAGGGCAGAACCAGGAGAACACTGTACACAGAAACAGCCACAGTGTGCAAAGACCAACACTGGTGTACTTAGCCCTTTTCAGCAACACAAGGTCCTGAAACAATTCCAAAGGACTCGATGGAAAATGCTGTCCACATCCAGAGAAAGCTCCGAATGCAGAGCCAAGCAGACTATTTTCTTTTTGTTGTTCTGTTTTGTTTTGTTTTCTTTCTCATGATCCCTCCCATTTGTTCTAATTCTTCTATACCACGTGACTAATGTGAAAATATGTTTAATAGGAAAGTCTATGTAGAGCCTATATCAAATATTTTCTATTTTGTGCTGACTTGAGTGCCAAGAGTGTTAGAAAAACTAAAAATAGAGGATTCAGGGCCTGCCCTCGCAGAACTTATAGTCTGAAGGGAGGGTACTATGATCTTGGGGAGGTGGGAAGGGAGGGAGGCAGAAATAATGAAAAGTTATGGAATAAACATTGAAAACTAAAAATTAATAAGTTAGCCTTAAAAAAAAGAAAAGAACATTAGATTTGAAAGCAGGTACAAATCCCATCTCTGTTTCTTGGGTCCCTGTGTGATCTGAGAAAAATCACTTAATAGTTCTGGGTTTGACTTTCCTTATCTGTAAAATTAGGAGGTTGAACTAAATGGTCTGTGAGGTCCTATCCAGCTATAACTCTATGATGATATTATCCTATGAAACATACATCAGTTCCTTACTGTGTACCCAGTGCCTTTTGAGGAGGGGGTGTGACACAAAGCTTAACTAAGGCGAGGACCCTGCCCTCCTGGAACTTGCTACCCGAGCTGAATTTCAATGTTGAGTATGTGGATGGAAAAGGGTCTCAGATATAATATTCTTCATCATCCTCTAAATTATGTTTTACTACTTCATCAAAGAAATTGTTTTAATTTAAAATATGTAATGAGGAAAATAGGCCAAGACAATAAAATTTAATTATCAGGGCACAATAGAAATACATAATAGTAACCCGCTAAAACTTTCCATAGACCAACTAGCAAATTCATTATGTTCTATCATTTTATGTCATTCTTCCCAATTCTGTATTTCTTTATCTGAGTAGCTGACCCCAAACTTCTTTGGCATAAATCTTATATTAGAACCTGTATCATGTCTCTTTTCACCATGGCTTACTCCTGAACTGGTTAATGTAAACTTTCTACCTCATAACCCCTATTTACATAATTAAATGTTAATGTCCTGCAAAACAGAGTGTGCCTTCATATGTCTGTTTATTTGTTTTTTAATTAGGCCTCATCCTGGATGACCTTGTACTAATAGGATCCAGACCTTAAAAAATTCACTATTCCTCTATGTCCAATAATATGGTCCTTTAATTTCATCTTAATTATATTAGAAAGGCTTTTGTAGAGATGTTCATTCCATTGTTAATGTTGAAAATTATGGTGAAAGAAGCAGGATGGAATAGATCTAGACAAGGTCTTAGAGCAGTGGTTCTCAACCTGTGGGTCGTGACCCCTTTGGAGGTCAAACGACCCTTTCACAGGGGTCACAGGGTTCACCTACGACCATCAGAAAATCGTATTTCCGATGGTCTTAGGAACCAAGACAACCGCTCCTCTGTCTCCAGGCAGGTCCGCCCACATGCAGATATGCCCACATATGAGTATTAAAGGGTCGTGGCATTAGGAAGGTTGAGAACCCTGCTTTAGAGGATATATGATCCAAAACTCTCCTTTTAACAGTTGAGGAATCTGAGGCCCAGAGAAGTAAGATGACTTATACAAGGTCACATAGGTACAACTTATCAAAGACAAGATGTGAATCTAGATCTTGACTTCAGAGTCACCGATCTTTTCAGAATAAGAAATGGAAACCTAGCTTCCATGATGGCTGGGTTAAATGAGGTACATGATAGCATAAGTTAACATGTTTATACAGAAATCTGAGGATTTTAAAATCTTTTGAATCAAATTGTCTGTATTCCTTTCCTTTTCTGTTCTAGTCCCATCTTCTGAGCAGAGTATAGAGGAAAATACAGTGTTTCAAAAAACATCACTGGACCAAGACCTTTGCCTTGTAACCAGGCAACAACACGTTTAAAATAAAATCAGATGGCTTTCTTCACTAAAAACCTGATGATCTCCTAATTATCCCCTAGTGCCAGTGTTGGCAAGCTATTAATACAAGAGTTATTAGGCATGGTGACAGTAGTAATAACTGCTGATATAAGCAAGGTCAAAACTGGATACTCCAAACAGATTTTTCCAAAGGCAAGGGAAAGTCATTTTAATATGATATTCATGCATTACAGTGAAAATATGTGTGAATTTGAATCACTCTTGATGGCCATAAGTCGAATTAATTTCACCGTGTTTTATTTGCCAAGGGTTTTTTTTTTCCTTGCTACACCTGTCTCTGTCCTCTGGTGGGAGAGAAAATAAAAGAGAAAAAAAGAGATAGGAAATTATTTCAGATTTTTTAAATGAAAAGGAATTTAGTTTATTTATCTGCTTGAGGATTCTAACGAGCAATTCTTTAGATGACTATGTTACAACAGAATAGCTCAATCTAGCTTTTACTGAAAGTGTTTTTAGTATGGTTCTTAAAATTGGGTGAATTATCATTAGCTCTCTTTGCAGAGAAAAAATTGGAAGCAGACAAGGAAAGTTCTTGTTATATCAGTAACAATATTCTCCTTACACAAAACAGAAATAATTCTAATTTTTTATAAATTTTAAGTGTTAAAAAAATATAATGGTTACATAATATAAGTATTTTTTAAATGTATTATGATGAAATAAGGACACAGACATGAATTGAGATTCAGACAGGTTATCCATTCAATATTTTTATCTTTAAATTATTTGTTGTTGTTTCTTTTTTTTTTTTATCAATTTTATTTCCTACAATATTAGTAACCAAGACTCTGAGGGCACAAGAAATTGGTGGGTTTTCTACTGGTCCTGGGTAAGAGGTTTCTACTTTTTGTGAAAGATCATGGCAATACTGTAGCTAAAGATTTCAAGAGATCCCTAAATTGGAAAGACTAGATATAATAGCCCAGCATCATAAGTACCCAACAATGTCAGCATCTGGAAGAATCTAGGGGTAGATTCTACGTATTAGACCGGTGTCAGAAGGAACAGTAGGATACATCCCTAGAAGACATTAGTCCTGAAGATTCAAAAGCAAGAATTGGCCCTGTACCTGGGGCCAAGCACAAGTGACCTGTGAATAGGCCTCCAAATGTAAATCCTGCTCACATCTTCCATATGTAGATAGCCCTCTAAACATGTATCCTGGAATCCTATCCATGTCTTTTCTGTGCGTGAGCTTTGTCCACATATTTTCCTTTTTTGTGTCTCTCCACATAAGTATCTGCTGTTATTATTGTTGTTGTTGCTGTTAAATAGTTCATTTGTGTCCAACAACAAAGTCACACAGACATTGTGTCCAACTCTTTGTGACCCCAGGACCCCAGGACCAGGCTCTGCTATCCTCCACTCTCTCATGAAGTCTGTCCAAGCTATGTTCATTGTTTCTGTGACACTATCTTTCCATCTCACCTTCTGCCATCCTCTTTTCCTTTTGCCTTCAATCTTCCCCAACATCAGGGTGTTTTCCCCTGAGTTCCATCTTCTCATTATTCAGCCAAAGTTTGTACGCTCCACCTTCAATATTTGACCTTCCAGTGAACAGTCTGAATTAATTTCTTTAAGTATTGACTGATTTGACCTCTTTGCTTGTCCAAGGGACTCACAAAAGTCTTTGCCACCACCATGGTTCATTATTCCCACTGATGCTGCATACATATGTTAGAGAACACGCTTCAGGCTTATTGGGCAGGAAATGTTTTGTTTCAATGAAATGGGTTTTTGCTACTTTTCTTACCATACCATTTCATTAACTGCCTTTTCTTGGAACAGATTGTATCCTCTGACTCTTAAAAGTAAATACATCACCGGAGCATCGTAAGTAACAGTTTTAGGGTTGTAGAATCCAGAATAGCTATTTTCTGTGGGACCCACCTGCAAGTTGGGGGAAAAGCCCAGATGCTGCATACATATCTTTTATTATGCTTGTAAGCAGGATGTAAATAGCACAAAAGTGGATGTTGGGAATTAGATTAATTTAGGCCACATAGCCAACCTGATCATTTGGATTTAAAATTTCATTTGGGACTCTGGATTATCTTTATTGGCTGCTAACTCTTTCTTTTCTTTTTGTCTAAGTAGACAATTAGTATCACTGGAATCTAGAGAAAATGAGAATTATTTAATTTCTAATTGTATTTCTAGGTTTGGACCAATATCCCATTACCAGTCCCCAATCCAACTTGGGTGTAGCAAATAAGACATCAGTGTCCCAAATGATATAGATGAGATCGTATCTACCTGGATTCTGACTATTGGTACAGAATTTAGAACGTAAAATATTTATGGGAACTCCAACAAAAATGTGACAAAGTTAGTTAACCTCATACCTGAAGACCATTTGAAGCCGAACATGATGGAATCTCAGCTGTGCTCCTGGGGAAAGGAAGGAGTCTCAACTCTTATACTTGAATATTCAGCTTTTTGTAAAATTTGAATTACAGTTTCATCAGAGACCTGTTTCCTTCACACACATGCTGTCCCCAACTCCCCATAGCTGACCTCAGCTCTGATGTTCTATGACCAAATCAGCTACAGTGCACAAGAATGTATGGAAGGGCACCTCATTTTAGTAAGAACACTGATAAACTGGAGAATGTTTAAAGGAGGACAACGAGGAACAACCATTTAATCAATGTCATATGAAGAGCAATGGAAGGCACTTGGTGTGTAACCAAGAAAAGGGCTAACTGAGGGAAGGATCATTGCAGCTGTCTTCAAGCATTTAAAGGACCATCCCACAAACTAGGGTTGTTAAGCTTGGGGCCAGAGGATGGAACGAGGGCAATCAGTGGAAGTGGTGAGGAGACAAATTCAGGCTTGATGTTAAGAAAAAATACTATGACGTGTAGAGCTGTGTTTTGTTTGTAGTAAACAACATGGCTTACATAAGATGGGATTAAAGAAAGAGAAGGGATCACCTATGAAGTCACTTCATTAAGCTGTCCAGTCATTTCAATTGTGTCCAACTCTTTGTGACCCCATTTGGGGTTTTCTTGGCAAAGATACTGGAGTGGTTTGCCATTTCCTTCTCCAGCTCACTTTACAGATAAGGAAACTGAGGCACACAGAGTTAAGTGATTTGCCCAGGGACACCTAGCTATTAAGTGTGTGAGACCATAGTTTCATTCAAATGAATATGAGTCTTCCTGACTTCAAGCCTGACACTCTATCCACAGAGCCACCTAGTTGGCCCTCATTAGGCTAAAATAACATAATATTTTCTTTTCTTTCTTTTTTTTTCCATCAAGGCAATTAGGGTTAAGTGATTTGCTCAGGGTCACATGGCTAGTAAGTGTCAAATATCTGAGGCTGGATTTGAACTCAGGTCCTCTTGACTCCAGGGCCAGTGTGCTAGATACTGTGCCACCTAGTTGTCCCAATAGTATAATATTTTCATCAGCTTTTGTAGATCTCAGTTACCCACCAGGTGAGGCAGAGTCTCAGCTAAAGAGTGTCACTTATATGCTAAAGTAATTGATGAAAATGGGTGGGGTGGGGGTGGGGAGAGAGACAGACAGAGACACAGAGACAGAGAGACAGAGACAGAGAGGGACAGAGACAAAGAGACAGAGAGAGACACAGAGGCAGAGAGAAACAGAGAGACAGAGAGAGAGAGACAGAGACAGAGAGAGACAGAGAAAGAGAAAGAGACAGAGAGACAGAGAGAAATCTATTGCCTCCAGAACTATTCAGAGTCTACCTCTAAGTGGGGGGTCACGGTCACTGCTAAATGATTTGCCTTTATGATTCTAAAGTCATAATTCCTTCAAAGCAGGCACTACCTGTTATCTTTTTCCATCTTTCAAAAGAACTATCCTTCATATGTGGGAATTTCTGACTGGGAAAAGTTTCTCAAGAATTCTGACGTATCAGAACTGGCTAGCCTCCCCACTCCTGCTCAATCCCAAGATGACGCCAGAATAGATGATAAAAAAGTGAATCCATGAGCACTGGGCCAGACATGTGGGGTGAGATATTTACAAATGTGCCTCAAGGCAGTGATTTTGAGTTAGTGAGCTGTAAGCTCCAGAAAATCCAGGGCCTTGTCTTATTTAATCTTCCAATCTGTTCTAGCAGCAAACACAGGGCTCTGAAGATGGTGGCCATTTAATAAATATTTCTTGGAGCTGAAGTATATTAAAGCTGGTTGTTATTGTTCAGTCACGTCTGATTCTTTGTGCCTGCATTTTGGGTTTTCGTGGCAAAGATACTGAAACGGCTTGCTATTCCTTTCTCCAGGTCATTTTATAAATGAGAAAGTGAGTCAAACAGGGTTTTAAGTGACTTGCCCAGGGTCATACAACTAAGTATCTCAGGTCATATTTGAACTCATAAAGATGAGTCTTCTTGACTCCAGGCCTGGCATTTTTATCCACTATGCTACCTCACAATATCAAAATCTTAAAGGTGCTGGTGATTGGCAAACTAGGTCCTATTGTTATGCTGGGGAAGAATTCATCAGAGGATGATGAAGAGACAGCATGGGCTAGCTTAGAGCCGTTAAGTTCAAATAGAAGCTATTTCTATAGGCCACATATTGACTTAGAAAACCATAAATTAATGTTATCTGTATTGTATTGTATCTTTACTTATTTTGTCAAATATTTCTAAATTGCATTTTAGTCTGGTTCTGATAGGTGTTTTGCAGGCCTCAAGTAGCAGCAACTTTCACTAGACTATGTAGAGTCCTGAATTTCAGTCAAGGAAGACCTGAGTTCAAATCCCATCTGAACTTTGACAAAACATTGAATCCCCCTCAGTCCCGGTTTCTCCATCCATAAATGGTGATAATAACAGCACTTTCCTCCCAGAGTTATTTTATTAAATGAAATATATGCTTTGTAAACTTTAAAGTACTAAATAAATATTAACTTTTCTTATCATACTAACAACTTAGGAAGATCAGTTGAAACTGTGTCCTGGGCTGGGACAAGTTTCCCTTGCCAGACTGGTACTAGGGAATGAAATGCCTTTCCTCTCTCTTATCTAAACAGTGTGTCTTCCTGTGAACTCTACCTGAGTAGAATGAAAGAAAGATCAGAACTGGAAGATGCTACAGATTATCCCACTCAATGTGTTTGCCTGATGGGGAAGTTGAGGAGAAGAGAAATGAAATAATTTTTCCAAAGTTAATAAGTGGCACAACTGGAACTTGACCCCAAGCTTTCCAACTCTGATTCTAATGCTTGTTATGGTAGATGATACTTCCTTTCTTCTGAAAACAAGGAGCTAGCTATATGTTTTAGTCCTGGATCCCTAGGGAACACCATATCTTTCAGGAGTGGGGGTTTCAGGAGCAGAGAAGGAACATAACCCAAAGATGTTTGGATGACATATACTGGTCTGGGGTTACATCCTGCTCAACATTTTAAAGGAGACATAGCAGGAAAGTCCACCATCCTGAGAGCCTTTTTTTTTCCAGACAAATTATATGTCCTAGATACAGATTCTATTCTTTTATTGCTGTTTTCAACTTTTATCTAAACTTCAAAACGCAACAGCTAAAATCAAAGAAAGCAGGAAAGGTCTCTTGAGAGTTGTGATTGTTTACTCTATTTTCAGAGATGGTTGTGGCCCTTTTATTTGTTAAGAGTGACCCTTCTTTTTGTGATTCTCTCACTTCCCATTTCCTTCAAGAATCTGAACCCTCAATCATTTATTTCCTCTATCTCATCTTCATTCCTTCCTTATCTATTGAGTCTCCATTGCTTACAAGCATGTTAAGATCTTGCTATACACCCCCCCCCAAAAAAAGAGAAATTCACTTAACTCTCCCATCTCTTCAGGTTATTCTCCTATATTTTCCCTTTCACTACCTTAACTTCCTCAAAAACTATTCACTTCTCAAACCATTGCAATCTGACCCCACTAATCTCCAAGTGGGTGACCTTTCTCTTGGTCTTCTGTGTTCTTTGACCTCTCTTTTTACTGAATTTGAATGGGAAGTGCATGAACTCAAAGTTAAACTTTATGCAAAAGTTCTAAGTACAATTAGAGTTATTATATTTCTCAGTGCCATTCATTTTCATAAACACAATATATTAATGTAGTTTTCCCAAAATGCAACCTTTTAAAAATGGAAATAACTCAAGAATAGTATTCATTCATCATTTTAAATTTCAACAATTAAATTTAAATTTCTCTTGATGTAGTGTTGTCATCAATAGGCTTGCAGAATATCAAATCATCCCAAACATCAGCTTCAATTTAATTTAAATTTAATTGTCTTATTTTTTTTCTCTAATCATTTAAATCAGAGGCAACAAAGTATAGTGCAGCAGTTGCCAAAGTATGGCCTAGAGATTCCTGGGTTCCCCAAGACCCTTTTATGGGGTCTGTGAAATTAAAACTATTTTCATTATAATACTAAAATATATTAATTTTAATAGGACAAATATTGGTAGATATAGCCCACAAGAAAAAACAAAAGTTTAAGGTCTTCAATAATTTTCAAATGTGTAAAGGGGTCTTAAGACTATAATAATGATGATCATGATGGGTGCTATGCTAAATGCTTTATGATTACTTATCTCAGTTGATACAACAAATGTGGGAGATAGGTGCTATTATTATCCCTATTTTAGCACTTGTCACAGAGCAGGTTCTTGATAAATACTCTTTTATATTCTCTCCTTCCCTTGTACTTCTGACTCCAAGTACAGTACTATTCATTTAACCAACTGGCTACTGCCTCTGTAGTTAAATGATGAGGTTGGAAACCAGATTTTAGGGGCTTCAGAAGTGAGTGAAAGGAAAAGGAAGGGGAAGTACTTGGTGTAGATGGCTTTCTCATGGAATTTAGCTAAGAAGAGGAGGAGAGTTGTAGGATAATGGCTAACAGGGATGGTTGGATCAATTGAGGGGTTCTTTTAAGGATGGGGTAGACATGGGTGTGTTTATAGGCAACAGGAAAGGAGCCTGAGGATAAGAGAAATAATGGGCATGATAGAGGGGGTTAATCTGCTACAAAAGGCAGGAGGCATTAAGAATGTATGTAAAGATATTGACCTTGCCCAGGAAATTGGTCATTTCTTCATGTGAGATAGGGTTGAAGGGGATGATAATAGGGGAAGAGGTCTGAGTCATATGAGATGAAGAGGAGGCAAGAAAGGGAGGGTGAAATATGATTCCAGGTTATATTTCCCCTACAGAGAGGGTAGGAGGAATTGTGCTGCAGAAGGGCTTGAGGATTTGGAAGCAACCTCTATGGAGTGAGGAACAGTAAACTGACTAGGTTGTAGGGAAGTGATTACCTGGGCCTCACTTTCCTAATCTGTAAAAAACAAAACGAAACAAAACAATGGATTGGACTTAGTAGCTTCTGAGGTCTCTTCCATCTCAATAGCTATAATCTTATAACCCTCAGCATTAGCCCCCTCCATGCATCCCCATATCCCAAGCTTAAAGCAGGTGAATTAGCAACCCACTGCAGCTATAACATTTAATTTGAGCACCTGCAGTCAATCTGTCAGTCAACAGAGTGACAGCTTGAACATATCCCAAGTTATTTCTCAAAAATAAAAGTTTTAGTTTTATATTTAGGTACCCCTACTGGTCACACCCATGTTGAAATGAGACAACCTTCTATCTTAAGACAAAAAATAAAAGTTTCATTTTTAAATTTCCTCAAGTGAATGTCAACTTCTCCTTTCTAGTACCTATATTTAGGTGTGTTAGGTGTGCCAAGTACTAGAGTCTAGAAAACAACACCCATTCCTACTCCTCTAGGGAAGAGCCTGGTCCACCATTCAGTAATCTAAATGGATAGGAGGTAGCTAAGGGAAAGACAAAGGTCCCCCACAAGATACATCACACAAAGTACCAAGTTGAGACATTATTTTATGAAAGCGGTTTACACACTATCCTACCTCCAAATTGATTTGCCTTCTTACCACTATCATTCTGCAGACCGTAATAAAACCTTTATTTTTAAGAAACAGTGGAAGGATCACAAGATCATAAAATGATATATTTAGATTTGGAAGAGACCGCAGAGATCACTGAGTCCAGCCCCATTCCTTATTTACTTTTTTTTTAAAATGCTGGATTTTTTTAATCCACTGAGACAGCAAAAACATTAGCCTCACACAAATACTATATACTATAACAAGTTCATCTATTCACATTCCTTTATACTAATGTTCTTTTTCTTTTCTTTTTTTCTTGTTTTTTTTTAATAAATTGATTTGTTTATTTACTTTTAGTTTACAAGATTCAGTTCTACAATCCCTTGAGTTTCAGATTTTCTCCCCTCCCTCCCCCCCCACCCACAGCGGCGTGCAGTCAAGTATAGGATCTGCAAATACTTTCACACTGGATATTAGTTTGGTTGTATAGAAGGGTTGTAACTAATGGAGTGAACAATGGGAAATAAGAGACAAAACCAAACAGGGAAAAGAAGTATGTAGTTTGCTTCAGACTCCATTTAAACTCTGTTCTTTCTAGGTCTTTCTCGAATGTAGATATCTCCTTCCATCCTGAGACTTGTAGAGTTTTCTTCTAACTGTGCATTGCTGAGAAGAGTCCAGTTTATCAGAGCTGGTCATCACACATACGACCAGCATACACACCAGTGTCTGTGATTGTGTACAAATTTTTCCTGGTTCTGCTCTTCTCACTTAGCATCAATTTGTATAAGCCTCTCCAGGTAAATATGAAGTCTATCTCTTCCCCATTTCTTATAGCACAATAATATTCCACTACGTTCATATACCACAACTTGTTTAGCCATTCCCCAATTGATGGGCATTCCCTTAATTTCCAGTTTTTTGCCACCACAAAGAGAGCTGCAATAAATATTTTTGTACATATGGGTCTTCTTCCCACTTCTATGATCTCTTTGGGATACAACCCCAGAAGCAGTATTACTCTGGTCAAAGGGTATGCAATTATTTATAACCCTTTGGGCATAGTTCCAGATTGCTCTCCAGAATGTCTGGATCAGTTCACAACTCCACCAACAACGCATTAGTGTTCCAATTTTTCCACATCCTCTCCAGCATTTGTCATTTTTCTGTTTTGTCATCTTAGCCAATCTGACTGATGAGATGTGGTACCTCAAAGTTGTTTTGATTTCCATTTCTCAAATCAAGAGTGATTTAGAGCATTTTTTCATATGCTTATAGATATCTTT
>CM053580.1:381878913-381896076 GCA_028627135.1 Pseudochirops cupreus | reverse complement strand
TCCCCAGATTACTTACAGTATCAGCCTTTATACCTAGATCATGTACCCATTTAGACTTGATTTTGCTGTACGGCGTTAGATAATGGTCTACGCCCAGTTTCTGCCATACTACATTCAAATTTTCCCAGCAGTTTTTGTCAAATAGTGAGTTCTTATCCCAAAAATTGGGGTCTTTGGGTTTATCAAGCAGTATATTACTATAATCGTTGACTACTGAGTCTTTTGTACCCAATCTATTCCATTGATCCACTTATTTACTTTAAAAATGGAGAAAATAAGGCCCAAAGAGCATTGGATGACTTTTCCCAGGTTCACAAAGCTTGAAAGTATCTGAGGCAGGGTTTGTACACACATCTTCCTAACTGGAAGCCTGGTGCCCTGTACATCATACCATACTGCATCTCAAGTAAAGGCCTATTCTTCTTCTGAAGGCCAGATTGGATGTTAAAATACAGAAATAGAAAATCACTGAGAATGCCAATGAGGTAAGTTCTGGAATCATTGTTGTCCTTTGCACTCAAAGAGGACCAAAATGACATCACAATGTCAGGGTCAACGTACAGTGATTCCAACTATGGCTGATCAGACCAACGTAAGCTCAGAAGGCTCTACCACATGTTGGGCAGAAACAGTCTGTATGAGAGCTTGCTGGTAGATGGTTTATAATGATGGTGATAAGTGGGCCTCTGGATCCACTCTCCCTAATAGAGTAGTTTATGGCTCACTCTTTAATAAAAAAATTAAAGAAAGAGAGAAAATTTAAGCATTTCAGGCATCTGTGAATTGAATGTATTCTAGCACCTGTGTAAAATTGAAGACATGATATTTGAAAGAAACTAGTTAATGGATATTAGCTATCCATTCATCTAGCTCCCCTCAGTTTCATCTTTGCATTGAGTTAGTCTCAAAAAACTAAAGATCTAGACAGCATGATCTCAGGCCCTCACAGAAATACCTTTGCTGGGCTATGGTTTAATGTCATATCAGCTTTTATAAGGCATTGGGAGGTTGATGCAACTGTGTCCCTGTGTCTTTCAGAAAACTGGTTGAACACATTATCCACTGTGTTGTTCAACATTCTTTAACAAGGACCTATGTGCTAAATTCATGCTCAAGTAAAATTCTAAGAAAGGTTGTGTCTCTGCAGATTAATTCCTGTGCTTTTTGTGGTCAGAAAATGAAAACTGTCTAACCTAGAATATTGTCCATTTTGCTTTATCTGTGGGAAAACTTTCAGCCAAGTTCATTGCTGGAGTACTTTGGCCTACTCAGCTCTGCTGTCTAGAAGCCAAACCTTCTTTTGGATGGACACTATTTTGTTTTATCCCTAAATACCTTATTTTGTACCAGATTTGATCCAGCTACTCATCTCAAGTCCTTTTTGAAAGAAAAAAAGTATAGATCTCAAAATGATATTCCATTCAATTTTCTAAGGCAGTTAGGTGGTGCAGTGGCAAGAGTGCTGGGCCTGTAATCAGGAAGACCTGAGTTCAAATCTGGCCTCAGATACTTACTACCTGTGTGACCCTGGGCAAGTCACTTAGCCCTGTTTGCCTCAGTTTCCTCATCTGTAAAGTGAGCTTGAGAAGGAAACGGTAAACCACTTTAGTATCTTTGCCAAGAAAACCCTAAATGCAGTCACAAAGAGTCAAATAGGACTGAATAAAAACTCTTTACTATTTTGTTTTAAAAGGACATCATCCCCACTATGGTGATGTATATAAGAATGGATGCAGGAGACCATCTTTCTGTTCATGGAATAGAATGGAGATCTGATTTTTTGTGTGTCCATCAATAACCAAACCTCAAAAAAGAGAATTGTCTCCATTTCAAGAATATCGTCAATAGATTACCCAGTACTTGAGTGAACTTGGGCAATTCATTTTTCTCATCTGTAAAGTGAGGTCATAGAGTTGGACATGACTGACCGACAACAAACATGGCATTATATGTGTGCGTGTGTGTGTGTGTGTTTGTGTGTGTGTGAATCACATATATAATTTCATTTTAGCCTGTGAGGTAAGTGCAATTATCTTTATTTTACAGATAAGAAAACTGAGGCCTACAAAGGTCTGATAATTTACCCAGACTTATATATCTAGTATATGTTCAAGGTAAGATTTGAATTCAGGTCTTCTTGAACCCAAGCCTAATACTCTGTTCTCTCTGACAGCTAGCTGCCTCTCTAGGGATTTGTCTCTCTGTCAGGTAGAGAAGAGGACTACATTGAAGGAATAGAAATGAAGATGATATAAAAACAAAAGACATCAATAATTTTTTAAAGAATTCTTTAGCAGAATTCATTACCCTTTTCAACAATAGGGAAGATTCAAATTTCAACCATAGACCTTTTTTTTCAAATAGACTTTTTTCCTTAATGGGGAGAAGGGAAGTTTAAAAATCTACATAGCCTTGGGCCCTGAGGTGGTTCAGTGAATAGAGCACTGGCCCAGGAATCAGGAGGACCTGAGTTCAAATGTGGCCTCAGACACTTGACACACAAAAAAAACTAGCCATGTGACCTTGGGCAAGTCACTTAAGCCCAACTGCCCTCCAAAATAAAAAAAAAAAAGCTAAAAAAAAAATCTACGTATCTTGTTACACCTGGCCCAACCTCACATTCCAAGTACCCATCTGGAGTGGAGCACAGTCCCTGCTACTCTGGGTGGCTGATTCCTGGTAGGTGAGTGGAGCTCAGGCACTATTTGGAATACAAAAACAAACACTTGAGAATGCCTTTGTGGAAAGAGACATCTGAAGCAGCCAAACGTCCCAGTGCATTCAGCCATAGTGTGGATTTCTGCCTGCAGAGTGAGGACAGGCTGTGATTTCTCTCAGCCCTCTAGGTGATCTCAGCTGCTCAGAGAAAGCAGCAGGTTAAGTCATTGTTGTGAAACGGGTTCATTGTCCCTTCCGACTTAAACGGCTGTTTTACAGACCCTTCTACCTTCCCATATAAATAAATTCTAAGAAACCTCTGGCATCTCAAAGGAACGTCTGTTAAGAGAGACAAATTCTGAACTTCTCTTAAGAGATTTCCTTTTATTTTTACTTCCATAGCAATAACGGAAGAAAAAATTCCACAGAAATGTAATGGCGCCCAAAGAAGTAAAAGGGGTTCCAGAGCCAGGAATTTATCTTTATTCTGGTGGTTAGTCAAATGCCACAGATTTGTCTAAGTATGTCCAGAGAAAGCTCAGTGAATTAAAGACTTTTATCAAATTCGGGAATCAGAGAGTGGCATGGACTTGGCTTTGTGCAAGCCCGCTTTGTAGATAAAATGAAACATCAGGATATGATTCTTGCATCCCACTTCTAAAAAAAAATGCTATAAACTGAGAAAATGAAATTATATGTGGTTTGGCCAGGTACAAGTATGCAATCAGGAAAAAACACACATTAAACCCTAAATTGCAAGTTTCCTATAAAAACATATGAGTTTCCTTCGTTTGAGTCATACAGTCAGAAGTGGACTGGCTGAGTAGAGTGCTTAGAGCAAGCCGTCCATTACAGGAGGTTGACAGATACTGAAAAACGAAATTTCTGTTGCCTTGGTTTCTCAGTTTTTTAGCTGATAGATTTATGCTACCACCCAGAGCGAAGTCAGGGATCCAAGCAGAGGCTTATGAAGCAAGTGTTTGGCATATAATATATTAAATAATATATATCACAATAATAGCAATAATGGTAGCTGTTATGTACCAGGCACTGTGCTAAGTGCTTTTTAATTATGTCATTTGAGCCCACAATGACCCTAAGAGGTAGTTGGTTTAATTATACCCATTTTACACATGAGGAAACTGAGGCAAATAAAGTGCCATGATATGCCCAAGGTCATATACATGGTAAATGTCTGAGGTCAAATTTGAATTTTGGTCTCCATGACTGTAAGCCCAATGAACTATCCACTGCTCCACTAGCTGCTGGGGCAGGGCTGGGGGTGGTGAGAGACGGGGGGAGTAAGACAGGGGGAAAATAAGGGTAGGGGCTGGGAAGGGAGAAAAGGGGAGAAAAAGGGAAGGGGAGAGAGAAGGACAAAGAGAAGGACAAATAATAATATCTCCCTCCGAGAGAGATATGAACATACACACACATGCACATATGTGTGTACATACAGGTATGCACATATATAGGTGCATAAATACATAAGTATATGCATACTTATACATGCATACACATATACTTACATATATATATAATATACACACACACAAATAAATATATAGATATAGATAGATTAGATAGATAGATAGATAGATGGACAGATAGATATACACACCTCTCTGTGACTATATTTGCCATAATTCTCTCTTAGGAAAGGTTTAGAGAGAATTTAATCTATTCTTCAGGGATGCATAACCAGAAGAAATGTACTTGGAATTGATGACAATAGAAGCAAGCAGGGTAAAAGCCTAGAAATAGCAGTTCTGATGTTTCAATGATGTAGCAGTTTTGGGCCTTACTCAAAGGTAATATGTCAATCTGCCACTTTCTTCTTTGACAATTTTTAGTCAAAATGTTTAGAGGACTTTATTTCTTCCTCCCTTTCCCCTAGGATGTGATCTGTGGTTTTCCATTCTTAAAAAAAAAACAAACAAACCAGGTAGTCAGAGGTATCACTGGAGAAAATAGAGTGGGATGTTCTCCCCCCCAATGAATTTCTCATTAGTTATGGTTGATTGCGTTCCTGGGCTCATAGAGGACAAAATATGATTTTATGTCATATAATGGAGGACTGGCCAATGAGGCCTCAATCTAGAGGACAGCCTAGCATTACTGGTTGGAGTCAGGAAGATGTGAGTTTGAATTGTGCTTCCAAGACTTTAAATACTTAGCTGTTTGACCTGGACAAGTGACAGCCTCTGGCTAGCTCGTGGTCCTTATCTGCAAAATGAAGAAAATAATAGCTCATACTTCCTAGGGTTGCTGTGAGGATCAAATAAAAAATATGTGAAGAGTTTTGAAAATTCCAAAGCCCCATAAAAATGCTAGTTGTTACATATGTGTGTGTGCTTCTTATATATATATGTCTATATGGTCCAGATATACATGTAAGAATAGCTAAAAAGAAGAAGATAATTTCATGACCTTTGTCCTGAAATGATAAAAATTGGAAAATTGTGTCACAGCCATGACAATAAAGAACACTTGTTAAAGCTGCGGATGATACAGAGCACTCTCTAAGGACTGAGCCCTCACTGGCCAGTCTCCTGATTACACTAAAATATCTATTCATTCTCCTGCGTTAAAATATTTAGAACTCCACAATAGGTGACATTTTTATTTACTGATTTCTTTGCTTTTTGGAGGGCAATTGGGGTTAAGTGACTTGCCCAAGGTCACACGGCTAGTTTTTGTGTTACGTGTCTGAGGCTGGATTTGAACTCAGGTCCTGTGCTCTACTCACTGCGCCACCTAGCCACCCCTAGGTGACATTTTTAAAGTGAAGCTATAGATTAATGCTACACTCCTCTCTAGAGACATTCACATGTGTCTGCCATGGCAAGGATATCCCACCTCCTACCTGTGTGACTGTAAGCAAGTGAATTAACCTGTTTGAGCTGTAAAATGGGAATAATATCCAGAGTACCAAGTCCATTGGACTATTATTAGGCTGAAATTGATAATGTTATATATAAATCAATTTGCAAATTTAAAAGCTGCGTCTAAATATCCATTGTCATCATCATTATCGTAATAAATTAGTCCTAACTCCTCCCTAAACATGTGAATATTGGCTTTGCTTCCAGTTCAGATATCACAATAGAACTCTCACACAAGGAGTCTCCAAATGTTAAAAAAGTGAGATGAAAAATGACAAGGATTTTACCTTCAGAGTTGTTCCTTCATGTGACTTTTATTGACATTGTTTTATCTTTTCTATTAAAGAAGTTGTGAGTCACAAACCAAGGACTACATGTAGAATAATTACCTATCTTGCTAGCAAAATCTAATTCGATATGACCTCTGAAACTCCATCAAATACATAAGCATAGAACCGCCCTCCTGAAGAGATAGCACGCATATTAAATGGGGAATCAGTCAAATTTGGAGAAACAAGTGTGCTAGAGGAGCACACTTTGGTTTTGCTGTTCAGTAGTTCTTCAGTGATGTCTGACTTTTTTGTGACCCCATTTGGGATTTTCTTGGCAAAGATACTGGAGCCATTTCCTTCTCCAGCTAATTTTTTTACGCATGAGGAAACTGAGGCAAACAGGGTTAGATGACTTGTTCAAGGTCATATAGCTAATATGTGTCTGGGGTCATATTTGAACTCAGGAAGATGAGTCTTCCAGCCTCAAGGCATAGCACCCTGCACAGTGAGCCACCTAGCTGCCCCCAACTTTGGTAAGTGGCCCTATTTGTGTAAAATCAAAGAAGTTCATTTCAGGCATTCTTTCCATTAATTTTCTTGAGATTTTTCTTCCTGTTTTACTTTTATGTCCTTATTTTTTAAAAGAAATTATAAGAATTAGGAATTTAAATACTCCAATAGCCCAAAGCATTTGTGATTTCAATGATATGAAAAATTCCCCTTCACCATCCCTTTAGATCTCTTGAGCCAACTGCAATCCTTCCAATTACTCAGGTTTACAACCTAGGTGTCATCCTCAAAGCCCTTCATAACCTTATCCCACTCTACCAGTTTTCTTATACACCTTTCTCTACATCCCCAACACTCAGCACACATAGTAGGTACCTAATAAAATTTTATTGACTTCTTATATTATGCAACTCTTGCCCACATCCTCTTACAAACTTGCTATAGGAGCTCCACAGCTGAGTGGGATAGCCATCTTCATGTTCTCTTGACACTAAAATGATACCAATAGAATAGTGTGTTAGCAAGCACCCTAGCACATCCAGGGTGGCCTGCTAGCACAGGTTATTTTAATCTGCTTTATAAAGAAAAGACAGCTTTAAGGGGTTTAAAATTCTACTTTAATTACAGAGAAAGAAGTGAATATAGAAAATACAGGCAGAGAAATTAACCCGAAGACCAACAGACAGGGCTCCTGCTGTATAAACATAGCAATATTGTTATACACTTTACATACATCACTGGATAGAGGGAACACAGATATCTAAGTAGTCAGGGGGCTCTTAACAAATGGCCACTCAGAGACTCAAGCAGAAAATCAAAACATACTTCTGATGCCCAAACCCCCAAAGCAAAATGCTAACCTCCCAGATTACATAACAAAGGCTCAGCCCCTGATTGGCTCAGAGTTCGAAGATGTAAAACCTATTTGACTCAACACAGCTGTGAATTATCAGGGTTCAAAGGAGATTAATCCTTCTGATGTTTGTAATTTAGCCTGAGCCTGGGAAACTGAACTCTAAAAAGAAGGAAAAAAGCAACAAAAATCCCACCTTGCTTGTGCTCACAAATCACCAGGCTGTCCATAAATTACTACACTACTTCTACTACTACTACTACTACTACCACTACTTCTACTACTACTACTACCATTACTAATATTAACTACTACTACTACTACTACTACTACTACCACCATTACTTCTACTATTACTACTACTACTACTACTAGTACTATTACTACTACTACTGCTGCTGCTGCTGCTCATCTTTCTCCTACTAATATTACCAGTAATAACTAGCATTTATATGCCTTTTTAAGATTTGTAAAATGCTTTACAAATATTTTCTCATTTTAGGTAAGCAGACCATTTCCTTTTCAATCATAATGCTCTTTGATGACCTCCTTCCTACAACTTCTCTGACATAACTAGTCACAGCTTCTCATAGACAAACCCCCGTGTTTGTGAGAAGTTGCAACCTATCCATCTCCACTAGTTATTGTTCTATGGCTCTTTGGATGATCCTCAACTTTAATTTTTCAGACCATGTTCTCTGTCTCTCTATGACTCTATGACTCTCACCCAGGGTTAAGGACAGTTGATACTTAATTTGCTACTAAGGCACAGCAACATGTTGGAAAGCATAAAATGTTCTTCATTTGGCATCTATGTATTTCATTTCCTGTTTATTGTTTCTTCTTATGTTTTTCAGAGTAGCATAATGATAAAACTGGAAAAATCTTAATTTAAAATCACATTATCAAAATAGGAATGAACTCAAGTGAATTAAATCAATAATTGCTTATAAGTGTGTGGGCTATGTTTAACTCATGCAAATAAGGCATAATAGCAAAGAAATGCCATTTAATATTAGCAATCAGTCCTATTCTTTTCCTAATCTGGATGTGAAGGAAAGGAAAAGCAATTTAAGGAATATCTCTGGTATACTTTTGCAAAGAGTAAGAGAAATTACCTATATCGCTGCTAATGTGTAGTCAGATCCTCCTCTTCATGGACAAAAAAGATTTAGCACACAAGGAATTTGTTTTGCATTATGGTATGGTGTGGAGTATGACTAGAATGGGACCACAGTTGTGTGCTTTAATTCACAATTACAGTACAGGGTTTTCTTGGCAAGATACCAGAAGTGTTTGCTATTTCATTCACCAGTTGAAACTGAGGTAAACAGGGTTAAGTGACTTTCCCAGGATCACAGCTACTAAGTGCCTGAGGCCAGATTTGAACTCAGAAAGATGAGTCTTCCTGACTCCAGGCCCTTCATTCTATCCACTGTGCCACCTAGCTGCCCTTGAGGAGTCTCCTACTAAGACGCAAATATCCCTAACAGATTACTAGTTAATATTCTACAAGGGATCAATGTCAGATCAAGTACAAGATAGTGCTTCTAGATCTAGAAGGTTGGAGAGGTCATGCAGAAGATGAGGAAAGGGACAGCGACAAAAAGATGACAAGGTTGACTGCCAAACATACTTTTTCTTGTTTTCGTAATCCTGTCTGCCCTGAATTACTTCACATTGAATTTATTTTATGAGTGTGTAGGGTTTTCTCCCTTACTGGGAATAGTGACTAAGTCTCTACATAGGGCATTCAACTCTGCAGCATTTATTTTGGAAAGATCAGTGAAACTTGGCCTGAACAAGTGCTTTTAGCTCAGCCAGATGTGAAGATGCCAGGAAAGCTTTTCCAACTGTTCTTGAAATGGCACATAGAATGCTGGCCTGCCATGTTCCTGGTTCTTTCTGGCATGTGTTGAATGTCAAACTGAACGATGGTTCAGGCTTCCAAATCCTACTTTACTCATGCTCTAGGTCAGCTTCAGGTTGTGAAAAATAAGTGTATTACTTTGATTATTCAACCTCTAAACCCCATACTCATTCATTTAGTAGTTAGAGTCTCTTCCAAACTGGTTTGTACCTATTCTCTCCATTGCATAGAAGCTACTCCAGCCAAGGTAACAAACCTCTACTGCTCAGACAAAAAAAATATTTCTCTCTACCATTTCTCTTCAACCTCTCCTCAGCTTTTAGTAACAGCAATCACTCTTTAGTACCCTGCCTAATTTTATTATTCTGTATTTTGAGTCCCTCTGAGAGGTTTCAACTAGTTCTGGACATCCTTCTGATTCTTTTTGTGAGGAGAGAGGAAAGGGGAGAGGAAAAAAGTGGGGAAGTGTCTCCTTTTTTGTCTACATCAGAGCCTTAGGCAAATTCACTTGTTTCCATATGTTCAACTATCAGTGGTTTGTAGCTAATATAAAAATCTCCCTGTCTACCCCTAAACATTTGCCTGTCAATCAATTCTTCATAGAACTCTCATTTACAAAGGCATCTCAAACTGGATATCTCATCACCCAAGCAATTACATGGGACAAAGTCAGGATTCTTAATCTAACAACATCAGTTTAGGGAATCATGGGATCACAGGTTTAAGATTAGAAGGAACTTTAGAGTACAAGTAATTCTAACCCGCATCTCCTCCCTCACTTTATTTTTAAATGATGAACTCAACTCAGCCCAGAGAGGTGAAGGTGCTGAGCAAAAATCTCAGAGGTACTACAGTGATGGAACCAGGATTTGAACCTTTGCACCTCAAATCAAGTGCTTTGCACTACACCACAGATTACTTCAATACATCATGAAACACCCATTTGTCTTCCAACTAATATCTTCAAATGAATTCTCAATGATTCTTTGAGGCAGTCTGGTCAGACTGGGTACCTTCCCCCAGAGGGGAGGGAAGACACAGAAACAGCCAAAGTGACTAATTAATCTATAAGTATAACCCATGGGTATCAAAATAACTGGGTTGAAATGCATGTGTCTCCTTATCTAACTTGCTTCTGACTGGTATAACAAAGATGTTTTGTGCTCTCTTCACCTGCATAAGTGCATTTGTAAAGAATGGTTGCTCCCTTTGTTTACTACTGAGGATGAAACAGGGTAAAGTCCAATGTGCAAAAACCTTCAGGTCTATCTTCAGGCCTGGCAGAGCCGACAAACTGCTTATTGGACTGCATGAATGTGGTAAAGTACTCCACATTAGTAAAAAATGTAGCCAGGTGGCCATGTGTCAGCCTGGGACATCTTAGCTTCATCCATTGTTTTGTTAGCAATCAGTTATCACTAAGCTCTCTCTGAATCTAACTTGTCAGTCTTCTTTTCATCTAAGAATTAACCCAGTGCCTATTCCTTGGGAGAAAATTTTACTTTTTATTCATAAATAACTTTTTTTAAATGAGACAATCAAATCTTAGTGGCATATCAAATGATTGGTATAATTCACATCTTTATACCAAAAATATGGTTTAGTGAATAAAAGGCTGATCGGGGAGTCAAATCCCATCTCTGGCACATACTTTGTGGTGATAGACAAGTCCCATAATGTGTTACTGTCCCAGGCAACTCACTGAAATTATAAGTTACAGAGACATTATTGATCTGCATTGGCAGTGGGATTTTTGATACTCAGAGATCCCTACGAAGGTAAAATCACAGATCTAAAGCACGTGCGTGTATATATATATATATATATATATATATATATATATATATATATATATATATATGTATGTATTATATGTATATTACAGACATGCACACAAATATTGTATATACAGACAATATTTATGTGCATGTCTGTAATACACATATATGTGTTTATGTGCATATACACATTGTGAACATTACAATATGTGTATGTAATATTCACATGTCTGTATATACATGTATAGATGTACATACATGTGCAATATACATTACATATCTATACGCATATACATGTTCTCTCAATTGATTCCAGCTTCCTTCCTTTAAATCACCTAAAATCAGTTGTTTTATATGCATCTATCCTTTCTCCACTAAAAGGAGGAATAAATCAGATATATGTTGGTCACACATATACAAGCACAGTTTGCTCTGTTTTAAGGCATAACATACTTTAATTTGACATATATATGAAGTCCCAAAAGTCTTAGTAAAGTTTTAAGTTTTAATAGTTTAAAAATGTACTAAGAATTTAAAGTGCTCCTCAAACTACTAAAGTTTGAAACCATACTCAGACTTTTGGGATACTTTATATATTTGATTTTCACAAAAACTCTGTCAGGTAAGTGTAGATATTATCTTTTCTGCCATTGCTATCTCTGCTGTCAGTCAACAGAGGACATAACTAAAGAAGCTAGGTGGCTCTACTGACTATACTGGGTAGATTGCTAGACTTGTTATCAAGAAGACCTGAGTTTGAATCCCGCTTCAGGCACTTATTAGCAGTGTGGCCCTGGACAAGTCACTTAACCTCTGTCTGATTTATTGTCCTCATCTGCAAAAGGAAGATAATAATAGCACCTACTTTCTAGAGTTGTGAAAATCAAATGAGATATGTGTAAAGAGTTTTGAAAATAGTAAAGCACTATATAATTACTATTATATATGTATGTTACATATGTATATATATATATGTGTGTGTGTGTGTGTGTGTGTAAAGAGTTCAGATATAATTCAGAGAATATCTATAAAGAGAAAGACAATTTATCAGACCTTTGTCATAAAATGAAAAAATTGGGAAATTGTGTTATAGCAATGACAATAAAGAAAACTTGTTAAAACAACTCATGGCTGTTCCTCTCTGACTCAGACCACATCAATAAAAACTGACTGTTCCATCTGTTTGTTTGATCAGTTCTCCTTTGTTTCCCATTGCCTCAGAGATTTTCAAGATTAAATACTAAATAAATGAACTTGCTCCTGATGAATAGTCCCCCACCTGGCAAACAGAACACAGTACCTGATAGAAAACAAGAAATTTGGCTCTGGAACCTGCGACCAACATCAATAACAGCCAAAGCAATAATAAACATAGGTTGCTTATCTATCAACCCTTTCCCTGGGATCATAAAGCACTTCAGAAAATATACAGCAGTGGAAATGAATCTTACTTTGATTTTATGAGATAGTACACAGGGAAAGTAACTCATTTTCTAAATTTTATAAGGCAACATACTAGAAAAATCAAATTGAATTGTTGTGTCTTAAAAGAGAGCAAACTCTTCTTGCATATGAATAAGCAAGATGTTTCTGATCTGTTCCTCTCTTTAGTGGAGAAAGGATGGATACATTAAGAAAATCTGACTTTAGAACATTATAAAGAATGAACACCAAACTATTTAAAGATTTAAACAATTTTGAAAGTGGGTTACTACATCATATTTACACATACCAGGTCAGATTTTCCTATTGAGGGAACATCCATTAAAATTACATTAAAGGAAAAGAATCTGGCTTAATGTATGAGAAAACATGTTGTGTTCTCTCTCTCACCCACAACCACTGTGTTTGTTGTGTGTTTATTATGAAAAGCACTTTAGTAGAACAAAATGGCAGCTTTAATAGACTTTTTTACAAGGTGCCTCCAAGCCATATATTAAAATCATTCCGGATTCCCTGAAATATATAACAGAAATAACCCTGCTGAACAAGTTTGATGATAAAAATCGGTGATCGAGACATAAGTTTGCATCACTGTCACAGAGTAAATCTAGCAAAGAATCCAGTTTGAAAACAGATTTCTTGTGGATGGTAAGGTCACACAGATACTCCTATTTGTGGATGATGTTGTGATGATTCCATCGAACCCCAGAACATTTCAAAAACTAATAGGAATTTGGTCTGTCCATCCACACAGAAAAGATCAAGTACATTAAAAAATGTCTGTTCCGATTTCAACATGCATACAGATGAATACAAGATTTTCCTATCAATTGATCAATAAGCACTTATTAAGTACCTACTGTGTACTAGGCATTATGCTAGGCACTGGGGATACAAAAAGAAGCAAAAGTCTTCGAAAAGCTAACAATCTAATGGGAGAGGCAACAAATATTCATATACAAACAAGCTATGTAGCCAATCAATAAGAAATAATTAACAGAAATAAGGCATTAGAAGCAAGAGGGGTTGGAAAAGATTTCCTGTAGAAGCAATGCCAACACTGCCTTCTGGGAACTAGACAAAACTACCAGGAGGAGTTACCCTCCTAAGAACTACAACGAGTAATGCCTGAAAAACAGACCTATCTGATAAATGATCATAAGTGACTAAAACTATGAACCAGCCTTTGGGGAGAAGGTCACTCAATGATGGGTATCTATTCTCTACAAACTCAGTTGTGAGAACTCATTTGGTTTCTATGACCAGTCAATTAAATATTTATCCCCTGGATTTTGTGAACTGTGTGCTTAAACACAGAATGAATGATATAAACAAGAAAATTAATTAATTAATTTTAAAAAATAGATTTGGGGAAAAAAAAGATTTGGTGTCCAAACATGTGAACTTCCCTTATTTGCTGTGTCCTACAGTAACTTTTCATTTTGGAGAGGATAGGAACTCTAGCAGGAAGGGTACCTATCACACTCCTCTACTACATGGGTTTTGTTGTTGATGGTGTTGTTGTTAATGTAATGGGAGCTAGCACTCAGCTACAGCGATCCCTTATGTGAAAGTTGTTGAGGAGCCAGCTTCTGGAAAGGCATAATGGCAAGTAAGATTTGGAACACGGGGAGACCTTCTATGACTAGATCCAATCTATGAACCATGTGATAAAGAGATGAACTGTTGATTATTTGTGTAGCCAAAACTGAGTTGTATTCAAAAGGCACTAATCTGGAAAATTGAGGTCTTTGCTTTGCTCTGGATCTTGTCTGCCTACTTACTGTTGATGTAAGAGAGATAATGCTATAAGAGGAGAGGCTTTGGGCCCTTCCTGTCTAAGTTTGACATGTGATCTATGAAGAGAGGTCACTATTCTTTGCCTTCTTTGCATTTATTCATTCTTAGTTTTAGGTGGAGTATTGACAACAGTTATGACCTTGTGAACTTCCAAAGGTCAGAAGAGTGAACTATCAGAAATCTAGGAACTAAAGTTTATATTTTGGCTTTAGAGTCAGCTAGCTCAGCATTAAGAGTGCAAGAAATAATCCTCAGAACCTAACCCAGTAACCAAACAAATTCTTTGGGATTCAGTCCAGAAGTAGTAGAAATAAGAAGTCATCAATCTACTGGAAATGAAATTGGTAAGGTAAATGCTATATAGCAATGACATTCAATCTGAACCATTGCTCCCCAGGAATTGACTGGTATAAAGGGGAGTATATACCCAGATGTTGGGGGAATGTTTGTAATATCAGTCCTTGCTATATCTTTTCAGAAATATTCCTTTATAAAATCTAATTCATATAAATTTTTGAGTGGAACTGAAGCACTAATCACTGGCAGCTAACAGTGAGAACATGACAAAATTGTGACTCAAGGTAATAGCATTAAAGAAAGATGGGGAAGGGGGAAGAGGGGATGTAACTAGATTCATTCTTGGAGAATGAGTCCAGAGCCTCACTGTACTTAAATATTATTGACATCATTCTTAAGTCTTACTGGGCTTAAAGGACTAAAACCTACACCTTTGGATACATTTGCTGATTTTCTGAATACACAAAGCCACAATGAGTTCCAGCCATTCTCTGATGCTTGGCTACCAGGCTACCATGGGCAACTCAGAGGCAGGGATATACCCTCAGATGAATTGACGATCAGAGTTCTCACTGTATATCTTTGTTCAATATTTTCCTCCGCTATGAATAAGTAAATCTCCATCTGTTAATCATTGAATAAATTACCAATAGCTTATTAGACCTGTACTACCAGTGAGCCAAGGCCTGGCCCACAACAGAAGCTACGAATCAGAAATATGAGAAACACCTCAAAATGTACCAGTATCTCTTATATCCCTTATATGGTTTTTTTAATCAAAATAAACTCTGAAACAAATTTTACATATGTAATCAGCCTGACTCCACAATTTGTGGGTTATAAGTCAAGATGATATCAAGTCTGAGTAAAGCCTTCACTAGTTTATAAGTAATGATACAAGTAATTTAAAGCTTTTGTTAGTGTGGTAGAGGGTTTTCTGTTCTTAATGTCCCTAGGAGAGCCAACGGGAAAGGCATGAAAAATAAATGCACTAAAATTAAAATACCTTGGAAAATATAATAAATTTGTTAAGCTAATTACTGCATTTTGTTTGATCATACTAGATTTATGGACTGATCAAAATTATTGTGAGGCCCTAGTGTTTTGCATTGTAGTGAACACCACATTCATGTTTAAGTCCTGGGTAAGTCTAAGATCATCTTCAAAGAACCATAAAAATGATGTGGTTTACCCACTAAGAGGGTTAGGGGTGCCCGAGACCCCAAAATACCAACATGCCGGGTCCTGCCAAAAGAATTCGGCTCAGGTCTTCTCAGCCAAAGGAGAACAAAGTTTATTAATAGTTCACCATATGGGGTAGACTCCATCACTCTAGAGTTGAAATCCTTAGAGATCCTCTAGTTCACCTCCTTCATTTATTTTATCTATGAGGAAACTGATGCCTATACAAGTTGGGTGAGTTTACCAAGATCACACTAGTAATAAATGAAGATTCTGACTCAGAGGACGTGACTTCCAATTCAGGCCCTCAAGGAGAAGCGCCCTGCTTTTTTCTGCTGTACCGCAGTGACTCAAAAACAGGAGTCCTTAGACTGGGGTCCATAACTCCCCAGGGATCCATAGAAAGATTTTAGGAGATCTCTGACTATGGATAGAGAAAAAAAAATTATCTTTATTTTCAACAATTTCTGGTTTCCATTGTAATTCTATGTATTTTTATGCATTTAGAAACATTATTTCAAGAAGAAGTAAATAGGCATCATCAGAAATAACCAAAAGGTTCTGTTCTAAGGGGTGTCAGAAGCAGTGCAATGGCAGAGTCTTTATGACCTATGATTACCTGTAGGTTCCTCTGGAGAGTTGCTAACTGCATGCTGCTATGATTTCCAGAATACAATTCTTTTTTGTCCTGAGTAGTTTCAAGGCAAAGAAAGTGCTGTCAATATTTTTTGTGGCAAAGAAAGAATGTGCTTTCTAGGGTTCGGCTAGGTAGCGTAGTAAATACAGCACCAGCCCTGGAGTCAGGAGGACCTGAGTTCAAATGTGGACTTAGGCACTTAACACTTACTAGCTGTGTGACCTTGGGCAAGTCATTTAAGTTCAATTGCCCTGCCTTCCCCCCTCCAAAAAACAGCAAAAAAGAAAGAATGTGCTCTCTTATCCTCAATCTGTTTACAACCCTGCCTGTACAGCATTCTTTTCATCCCCTTCACCCTCTCTACTGAAGAACAGGGGAAGTAAAAGGGTTGGGTAAGAAGAAGAGAGCAGCTAAGAGGACAGAGTCATCGGCTAAGAACAGAGTTTTCCTAAGAACAGAACATGTGAGAACCAGAAGGAAGCTTAGAGATCATCTGTGAGGTCAAATGAAATCCTACATGTGAAGCACTTTGTAAGCCATATAAATGGTAGCTACCATCTTCGTCATTATTACTATTATTATCTAGTTTCACATTTTCATTTTATAGAGGGAGAAACTGAGGCTGAAGTATCTTTTAGTCCAATATTTTCATTTTATAGAGGAAGAAATTGAAGCTGAATAGCTTTATTTCCCATATCCCAGTGCTAAGACTGACACATCATCCTACCTGAAATGTCCTGCCAAATGACATCAGCTACATTTGAGAATGGTTAAAAATAACTAATTTCTCAAATCAACTAATGGAAATAAACAAAGGTAAAAATGATCTCATTTATCCCACTACTTGGCATATGTAATGCCAAGCAAAGGCAACTTCCAAGGTTCGGATTACCAGCGTAGTAAACCCCATTTATTCAGCAAACATTCACAGAACAGAGAAAGTCAAAATACAGTGTAACTTGTTCCTTTAGCAAGTAA
>CM053580.1:381852419-381878413 GCA_028627135.1 Pseudochirops cupreus | reverse complement strand
TTCTCAATTCAATCCAGGTACTACTCTATCCCTAGACAGTACATTCATTTAGTCAGTCAAAAGTCTCTTCTCAAATGGAGATTAGTCTCCAACCATAAACAAAGTACATTCATTTGGTCAATCACTCAAAATCACCCTGAATCTCCAAAGGGGCAGGAGAACACAAAAGGCCATCCCTTAAATTACAACAAGGTTAAGCTCAGCATTGAATATCCAAGGAAAGGGTCTTTTTTCATCTTCACTCGAGGCAAGCCCTCAGCAATCTCAGTTCCTGGCGAGACAAGGCTCAACAAAGCCATAGCCAGTATCCTCATCAAGTCACTTTTTGCCTGTAGAACAGTCCCAGAACCCCTGAAAACATCAGCAAGGCCCTCTTCCAGGATTTCTGTGCAGGTACCACAAGAAAATCCTCCTTCAGGGCTTCTGAACCAACAGCCAGGTTCCAGGACCTCTATAACAGCAGCACTGTCCTTCACCATCAGATGAATCTGGCAAAACATCAAAACAGAGAGACAAAATACTGGCATCACAGCCATGCCTCCTCAGTTCTCGGCAGCTTCAGGTGGCAGTTCTCAAAAGTCCTGGGCAGTTCCAATGGGCTCTCAGCAGTCTTTCTCTCAGCAACTCAGGCTCCACGATACTGGATACTGCTCTCCCCAAGTCCTTCTGGTCTTCTCTAGGCTTGGGCCTCTCTCCCAATTCACAGCTCCTCCCAGTTCAGCCCTTTCTCTTCACGTCAACAAGTCCATCCCACAAGTGGGATTCACAAGCTCTAGGTTTTAACACTCAACCCAAAAACCAAGTCAATACAGGGGCATCTCCAAATTCTAGTACCAATACAGCATACACTCCCAAAGAAGACAAAAACAGGAAGACAAGTCTCACACTAATCAAAACAGAGTAGGATTTTTATATTAGCAAATAAATAATAATAATAGTAATATCTAGCATTTGTATAACACTTTAAGGTTTTCAAAGCATTGTCCAGTTAATATCCCGTTTAATTCTCACAACAACCCTCGGAGGTAGGTACTATTATTATCCCCATTTCACAGATGAGGAAATAGCCAGAGAAAGGTTAAGTGACTTGCCAGGAGTCACACAGCTAATAAGCAACTGAGATGGGATTTGAACTCAACTCTCCTTGATTCCAAGCCCAACTCTTCATCCCATGTACCACCTAACTTCCTTGAAGAGCTGGGAACAAAGCAAATCCCCATAAATTAAGAAATAGATGAACAACTTTTGATACATGAATATAATGAAATATTACAATGCTATAAGAAACTGATGAACATGAAGAATTCAGAGAAGCATAGAAAAGGGGGAATTGTTGCAGAATCAGTGAACAGAACAATGAAAACACTATGTCCAATGACTACAAAATTAATAGAACTAAAAAAGAAATGTTATATAGCTTGCCCCTAGACAGAAGCTGATAAAATGAATCTCGCTCCTTCCTTTGCATGTGTGTGTGTATATGCATGGGGGGAGGGGGGAAGGGGTTGGGTGTGAGTGGGTGTTAACAGAAGGATAAAATGAGTAAAATTGCTAAACTCTTGCTTTGCTTCTTGTTTTCCCTGACAAGGAAAATATCTTTAATCAAGAAAGGACAGAAGGAAAATTACTCTTAGAGACTGCAGACATGAAGAGTGTAATAGTGAAAAACACCTGGTTGTCTTTAAGTTGCCAGGTTCATATCTAGTACCTTATCAAATTATATTACGAAAGAAATCAGGAAATTTGGTCACTGAACAGTCATTGTCCATGATTTTTGAAAAATCTGGAGAACTAGGGATGTGCCTCAGAACTAGAAAAGGTCTACTTTTCCCAAATGGCTATTCTACAAACTAAGCCATTGAGGTTCATTTCAACTCCTAGGGGAAACAAAAATTCTAAAATATATTATCAAAGGGATGGTTACTGAGCCACTAGAGAAGGAAGCAGTGATCACAAAGAGCCAACATCACTTCATGACCTTTGAGGTCCCTTCTAATTCTAGGTAAATTATATCTACAATATTCCCCTGATCTAGTGACTTGACACTAGATCAAAAAAAGGAAACAAATTTGGTCTAACAAGCCCCAATTTTGATCATAAGATCATAGATTTAGATTTAGATTTTTAACAAAGTCCTTTGTGCTATCCTTTTAAAAAAATAGTCTTAGACTTTCTTTGATTCTTCTCTTTTCCTTGAAAAAAAAAAACTCCTTTCCAGGTTCAGCTTATGAAAAACTTTAGCGCTCCGGAAGCTAAAGAATCAGCATACTCTGGAGTTCAAGATATGGGTTTGAATCCTCCCTCTGTCATTTACTAGTTGTGTTCTCTTGAGCAAATCATTTAATCTTCCTAGGTTGTTTCCTCATCTATAAAAATGAGACCAGGGAAGATGCCTTCTGAAGTCACTGCCAGCTCAAAAGCTATGATCCCAAGGCACTCACTCTGTTTATAAGTTTATAAGTTGATCTGAGAAATCAGTTATGCACATGTTATACAAATATTATTTTATATTCATCTTTTATTACCTATCTTCACATCTACCTTCTATGTATATCTTTTAAAAATATGTTAGTTGATGAGCTCCCTTTGCATCCGCATTATTCTCTTTTATTTTGCCCCATTATTAGAGTTGTATCTCTTTGTGCCTTTCCATTTCTCCTGAGATAGCTGCCTCCATAGAACTGTAGTCCATCTTAGCTTCTTTCTCTGAACCCTCTGCATCAATTTTCCTTAAAAAAAAACAACACATATTGAAATGTCAGATTTTTCTCTCCTTTTCCAACACAAACTGCAGAATGAAATAGTCCCTTCCTCCCATGTCCCATAATTTTACTTCCACAATCAATCTCCTTCTTTTTGGTGATAATTAGGTCCAGAATGAGTGTACCTCTCACCAATTAATCTATCTTCTGAAGGATGAAATTATTATTATGAGACGTTAAGAAAGCATTAACTACTCAGTTTTTGGCATAGAGAGAACTCCAGCAGGTAGCCAGATAATGGAAGCCTCCATTACTAATATGTAAAGGTATTAATGCTTTCAATTTCAGGCACTTCTTCCCTGGGAGCTTGCTGTCCTTATTAGTGGTCACCCCTCATGGCCCCCTATTTCAAACAGACTCCAGTCATTCTTCCTTAATTCCCTATTTCTATACCATCTGCTCACTAACCACCTTGTTTTAAGCTCTTCATTAAGTCAAGAAATCAATAAGCATTTAATAATGACTTGCTATGTAACAGACACCAAGCCAAATGCAGGGAACACAAAGGCAAAAATAATCCTCATTCTCAATGCATTAACAGTTTAATAGAGGAGGAAGAGGCAAACAACTACGTAGAAACAAAATACATACAAGATCAGTTGGGGATAATCTCAGAGGGAAGGGGATTAATATTAAGGTACACTGGGAAAAGCTCATGACAGAAGGTGGGACTTTAGTTGACACAAGAGAAGCCAAGTGACAAAGACGAGTAGGGAAAAAAGTTTTAGGCATGGGGGAGAGACAGTGAAAATAACCAGATTCAGGAGAGAGAGTGTCTTGTGGCAGCTGTATCAAGGACTCCACTGTTGCTGGCTCACAGAATACAAAGGATAAGGTATAAAAAAAACTAGAAAGGTGGAAAAAGGCCAGGTTATGAAGCATTTTTAAAGCCACGCTGAGGATTTCATATTTGATGCTGGACAGGGAGTCACTGCAATTTATTGAATAGGGGGCCTAACACGTTCAGACATGTGCATTGGGAAAATCAGTATGACATCTGAGTGGAGAATGGACTCAAGTAGGGAGAAATTATGAGAAAAGAACAGAAAACAACAGGTTATTGCAATTAATCAAGGTGGAGGTAACTGATGGCTATGTCATCCTCTTCTGTCCCCTGCTGTCTAATGTGGGGATGTAGATAAGTGAAATTCTACTTTTTACTAGGGGACTTAACAATAGATTGGATGAGAGTGAGAGAGATTGGATGAGAGTAAGAGAGAGTGAGGAGGCAAGGACGACCCTTAGGTTGCAAGCCTGACAGGGAAGATGATGGTACATTTGACACTAATAGGGAATTTAGGAAGAGGTTAGGGTTGGTGTTAGGGAGGGGTGTAAAAATTACTTCAATTTGGAGTGCTTGAGTTTAAGATGTCGACAAGACATGCAGTTTAAGATGTGTATTAGGCAGCTGGAGACATGAGCGTGGAGGTGAAGAGAGAGGCTAGGGCTAGAAAAATAGATCTTGTAATTATCTGTTACAGATGATATTTGAATTCCTGGGTGCTAATAATATCATTAAGTGAAACAATATAGAGGGAGAAGAGAATACAGAGCCTTGGATGACAACCACATTTTGCCCCTAGTGCATTCTGGACAGAGATTCAACAAAGGACATCGAGGAGTAGTCAAACAGATAAAATGAGAATCAGAAGAGAACAGTGTCTCAAAAACCTGGAGAGAGGGGAGGCTAGGGGGTGCAGTGAATAGAGTACTGACCCCTGGAATCAGGAGGACCTGAGTTCAAATCCAGCCTCAGACATTTAACACTTACTAGCTGTGTGACCTAGGGCAAATCACTTAATCCCAATTGCCCTGTGTTCCCCTCTCCAAAAAAGAAAAAAAAAACCCTGGAGAGAAAAGGGTTTCTAGCAGAAGAGGGTGATTGATGGTATCAGAAGTCTTGGAGAGGTCAAGAAGGATGAAGAATGAGAAATGGTCATTGGATTTGACAATTAAGAGATTATTGGTAACTGGAGTTTCAGCTGAATGTTGAGAGTGGAAGCAAAGAGAGTTTAGAAGAGAGTGAGAGACAAGGAAGTGGAAGCATCCACTGTAAATAGCTTTCTCAAGAAGTTTAGCCATGAAAGGGAGATGAGATAATAGGATGAGAGCTAGCAAGGATGGATAGATTAAGGGAGGACTTTTTTGAGAGTGGGGGATACATGGGCATGTTTGTAGTCAGCAGGTAAATAGCTGATACACAAGTAGAGATTAAAGAGAAGTGAAAGAGGGAAGATGCTGGGGGGGGGGGGGGGTAGGAACCTGTGGCCTTACGCTACATGTGGCCTGATTTGTTTTGTAAAATTTGGATTCTGTTAAATGGCCACACTTAGGGATCTAGAAATCCACATGTGGCCTCAAGGCTGCAGGTTCCCCCACTCCTGTGAGGTGTCAATCTGCTGTAGAAGATGGAATGTAATGGGATTCCTCGCATATGTAGAGAAGTCAGACCTGGCAAGAGGAAGGGGCCCTTTTTCATATGAGCCAGGGTTAAAGGAGGAGAGAGTCATGAAAGGATCTTAGTGACATGAAATGAATAAGAGGGGAAAAGACAGAACTCTTAGCAAATGACCTCAATTTTATCAGTGAAGTAGTAGGTTAATATTCTCAGCTGATAGGGAAGAGGGAGGAGGAACCTATGGAAAGTTTGAGGTGAGATGATAAGGTTTGGGAAAGCCAGTGTGGTGAGTGGGATAGTAAATCAATTAGGAAGGTATAAAAGGCTGGCTTTGCCACAGTGAAGGCCCAGGTAAGATTCTGTAACATACGTTTTTACTGGACCTATCCACCATAGTTTAATGATTTTTGTCTCCAACTTTGGTCAGCAGTATGTGAGTGGGAGCGATGGAAACAAATGTTGAAAATAATCCAAGGCACCAATTCTTAGTGCTTCTAGGGAATTGATTCCAGTGTCTGGGGCCTTCCCTCAAGATGATTCAGTTGGCAGCAACTCTTGTCAGAAGAGCAATCCCTCTCTCCTAGTCTATAAAGGAGAGCTGACAGTCCATTTTACCTACTCTCTCTTCCAACAGACAAAATAAAATCAGAACAGATGTTGATTCTAGAAAGGGTAGGAGAGAGGTACCTTTTACAGACTGCTTTGGGGCAGAAGCCAGGTGGGAGTTACATATGCTTGCTCACAGTTTTCTGAGTATAGGTCAGCAACCAGAGACATAAGTATATGTTTTCCTAAACCTAGAAATGGAAGTAGCTGGGATACTGGGGTAGAGGAGTCAGAGTTTCTGCAGAAGCCCTTGGCAGAGACAGACATAGCCTTGCCCAATGGATCAAGAGCATAATTCAGGAGCCAGGGACCTCAACCTCAGGCCTCTGTAGAGTAGGGGTGGGATGTTTATATAGCCTCACCACAGAAGTGACCTAAGGACCTGCCTCAAGAGGAACCTCAAGTTCAAGAAGTCAGAGGTCTGACCTGCCAGAAAGAGGAAGAGCTCCAGGGAAACAGAAGAGAATTGTCTACATGGGATCCTCAGCAAGAAAGTTACTAAAGAACTGAAGACCATGACCTATAGGAACAGGAAATGTGTGCTTTACTCCCCAAATTACATTGAGTTATTTTAACATCATGACCAACGAGAAGAGGATTGCTCATCCAGCAGCCCTAAAGTATGTTTGCCTTTCTGGAAGAGGGTAGTTTAGGAAAGTCTATGTCCCACTCAGCTGGGAGAAGGATCTCACTGGAACATCTGAGTGCTACCCCAACACAAACTCAAAGTCCAATCTCCTTTAAGGACAACAACCATAAGTGCTTTACATGTTATAAACAGGTTTGGGTGCTCCAGTGAGTACTTGGTGTTTTTGCATTGTTTTTTTGTGGGATGGTAAGTGCTATTCTCTATTCAATATCTATTTGGTAATTTGGCTCCTTGTATAAGATTCAGAGTAATTCAAAATATAGTTTACCTATATTTGTGAAAACCTAGACATGAGTACATCTGGAGATTTGGGCACATGAGTTAAAAAAAAAATCTGAATGAGCTGGCCCCCAGGATAAACCAGGTCCTTCTGAGCCCAGAGATGGAGGAAATTGGAGTCATGAGTTACCAATATATTTTCCTAATATACAATGCTACTTTATATCTCTACCTTTTTAATTATCCTCTTCCTTTTGAGTAAAGGATATCTTCCTAAGAGCACTACAGTCATGGGTCCCATCCCACAAAATCAGAATGATGCCTATGTTGTCAAATATGTCTCCTTACTTTACAATCTCTATTTTTCTCTTCTTGTTAGCCACATTTTGTGTACTTCTATACAGACATGTAAGACTATAGATTTCAGTACTGACTCCTTTATTTAATTTTATCTTCTAAAAATCTCTGGCATTTTTACTTTTGTTTCCTCCTCCAACATTATAGCTGTTCACTGTGGATTATAGCTTAGAAGATAAACACAATTTTATTTCTCTCTTCTCTTTCTTTTTCATTTTAAAGGGTTTTTTTTTATTACATTTTCAAAAGTCTAAGCAAATGAATCCTTATAAGTTGTTGATAGGTTTATTCTGTCCCTGTCCAGGAATCTGATATTTCTATCATTTAAACTGTAATCCAGAAACACAAATCCTACTCTTGAAGACCATCTTTTTAAACAGCTGTTTACTTCCCAGATCTGGCTTCCTCTTCCGAACCTCTTGCATTCAATCAGCAGCAGTAATAAAAATACCACCTGTGCAGTTAAGGTCTTTGGTTTTTCATCCATCGTTATGTAATTGTCAGCATTGATTTCTATATTCATTGGGTCTGTGTCCTCTCTTCCTATGTGAAGCATGGGATAATAGAATCACCAGATTGAGGGAAGCAACCTTAGATTTCATCAAGTTGAATCTCCTTATTTGACAGATGAGAAAAGAAGCCCAAAGAGTTTTCAGGATTTTCTCATTCTCAGGTAGTTAACAATATGACTAGAATGACTTTGAAGTCATGTACTGTGCCCCTCCCAATGCACAACACTACCCCATGGATCTCTAGAAACTCTTAGGAGTCATCAATTTTGACAAGTTTTTGTAAGTTTTTCCTCCACATCTTGGAATCTTCCCATTCTGGATGCCCCAGAAAAACAGCAGTTCTCTATTGTCATTATCAGACTGACAAATAATAGTCTCAGTGATCCCACTAGTCCCTGCAGCAGGGAATCACCAGCCACCACTATTCATCCTGACCCTTAATGGATGATCTCTTCTGGAATCAACCAGGGAGCTACGTTATCATTTACTAGACAATAAACATCTGCCATTGTTTCAGAAGGTCCAGTTTACTGATCTTAAGGAAAAGCCTCTCACCTACATTACCAACAGCCAGAGAGAGCGGCGGATCTCTATCTGCTACATCTGGAGTGAGGAAAACCTGAGTCCAATCCAGTATTACTTACTAGCTGTCCCTTAACATGTTTGACTTGGCTTCCTCACCTATAAAATAATTATAATAATAGCACCTACTTCACAGGGTTGTTGTAAGGATCAAATGAGATAATAATTGTAAAGAACTTAGCACAGTGCCCAGCACATAATAAGTGCTATATAAATGTCTATTAATATTATACCTAGCTCTAAGTGTTCAGTGGCCCTTCCTCCCCTTCTCCTTCATGGAATGTTCTTCTACATTCTAACTTTATGAAATAGGTCAGAATTCCTTTCTGCCTCTTCAGATTCCTTTTCCTTCTTTGTTTTCACTTGTAAACCCTCTCCTCATTTTTTTTAACAAGAAACTTCACTGACAATGATAACATGGAGATTAGAGAAATACTCTTTTATCCTTTTTACCTTCTCTGCTAGGAAAGAGACCAGTCTGTGCTTTGAACACATATGGCTGTGGCAGGAAAACTCCATGCGCTCTATGCAAATCACTGCAAAATTTGGCCTGTTCTCCATACTTTATGGAAGTGAGACCTTGAGTACTTTGTCCTTTTCCTTAGTAGATCTTGTGGCCCTGGAGAACTGGCTTTACCTCATTAGCACCCTTTCACTCTAATGGCACTTTAACCCCACACAACTTCCTTTCCCCTAGTCCCAACAACTTCCTTCTCTAATTCTTTCTCCTTTACTCGCCTCTCCTTCCTTCTCCTGCTATTCCTCTGTTTTCAACCTGATTTTCCTTCCCCAAATTCAACCCTTGGGCATCTTCATAGCTGTGAAATCCTCATGCTTTCCTTAAAATTTCTTCTCTTCTTCTACTTGAATTTTTCTCCTTCCTCTTTTTTCCCAAATTAAAATCTAAGCAAATTAAAGTTTGCGGGGGAGAAGAAGGAAAAGGTGGGAAAGATGACTAAGTTTGGGGTTTTTTTTTTGCCTTTTTTGGAGGGGGGAAGTCAGGGCAATTAGGGTTAAGGGACTTGCCCAAGGTTACACAGCTAGTAAGTGTTGTCTTAGGTTGGATTTGAACTCAGGTCCTCCTGACTCCAGGCTTGGTGCTGTATTCACTGAGCCACCTAGCCACCCATAGGATGACTAGTTTTAAAGTTAATAAAATCCTAGAATTTTGAACTGGAAGGTAATATATAATTTCTTCTAGTCCAATGGTATCAAACTCAAAAGAACAGATCCCTGTAAGTCACATATTGACTTAGAAAGCCACAGATTAGCATTATCAGTGTTGTATTATTTCATTAAACTTTTTCCAATTATATTTTAATCTGGTTCATGCCACAACAAAGTGTGGAGTTTGACACTTCTATATCCATTCCACTCCCCCCATTTGACAGATGAGGAAATCCCAGGCATGGGAAATACCTTGCCCATGGTCATCCATGGATATGCATGTAATAGAGCTGGGACTACAAACTTAGGTTCTCTATTTCTAAATCAATTGATCTTAATATTAAATATTAATATTAAAAATAATAACCAAAAATCATAAGAGAAACAGATTATATACATTTCAAAGCTGTTGGTAGGATTTTTCTTAATCAAACAAGGATTAGAGGCTAATACAAAAGATTAAGTAGGGGCAGCTAGGTGGCTCATTGAAAAGAGCACCAGCCCTGGAGTCAGGAGGAACTGAGTTCAAATATGGCCTCAGACACTTAACACTTACTAGCAGAGTGAACTTGGGCAACTCACAATTGTCCTGCCTTCTTCCCTCCAAAAAAGAAAAAAAAGCATAAATCTATGGATCTTTTCTCTACACCATAGATTACTCCAGTTGTTCACTAAGGATTATAGTAAAAGACTCCCAGAGTATCTGGTGAGTATACGTATTGGTGATTGGGCCATTTTCTTCTTATTGATTTTCAGTAAGATAATTTTCACTTCACTGACATTTTTCCCCTGTTGAATCACATTCTTTGGTGGCATATAAGTACTTTTGTTTTCTATTAACTTGCCATTTCAGTATTAAATACAACTCAGCTACTTCCCTATGGCATTGAAAGATGACTGTCAATGCTGGCGTTTCATATTCTTCTCTAGCTGCTTAGTCCACATGGCATGTGGCAGCTAGGTGTTGCTGGCCTACCAAGACTGTCTACTTAATTTCCAACCACCATCTTCCTTTATTTTAAGATGCATATAAACAACATATCTTTAGGAGAAATGATCTATGAAAACCCATTATAATAATTAGATGGTCTAGAAGATTTGTTGGTAGTTCACAACTTAAACAGATATTTCAGAAGATTGTGTTAAGTTCTCATGTAATATTTAAAAATACCCTTCAACTCAAACCATGGCTCTCCCAGAGAAGACTATCCCAGTTTCAAGGTACTCTAGTGGTTCACATCTATCCCAAACCATAGCTCATTAGTCCCTACCAATACGTTTACCTTTAATAGTGAGCCAGAAGTAAAAATTCAAATGAAAGGTATTTATCGACATAGTACAGTAAGAAATAATTTCTACCACAGACCTGGGACATACTACACCACAAACTTAAACCATTAATGGAAAGAATGAAAATGCATAATCAACATGTATATAGAGAACACATCTGATGGGGATAGATACTGCACCAATGGTCCCATGACTGCTGATGGCTGCTTCCATGGAAGCAGGAGATTTTGGCACTTCTCTTGCTCCCAGCATGTGGCTTCAGCTCATGTCTACTGAGATGCTACTGCCTCATAGGAGGATAAGCTCTGCTACTTTTCTGTTATGTTTTATCCAAAGCTAGAAATCTTTTAGAAGAGAAGATTACTCACATGCCTATAAAGTTATTTATTTCTCCAAACTTTGCCAAAAATGGGCATTTTTTTACCCGAAAGGAGATTCCTCAATCAAGGCACCGAACTCCTTGAAAAACAGAGCAAAGATGCCTCAGCTAACTGGTGTTCTCAGGCTTGATTCTATTTTTTATATGTATTTCCCAGTTAACAAAAACAGTGTTTCTGTTCAAGGTCTCATTTTGACAAGGTCAGAAAGTCCATGTAATTCCCTCATAGCTTCCAATGACTAATCTGCTGTCAATCAACAACCATTTAGTGACTACTACTTTTCCACTGAACTTCCAGTGGTTCTCAGGATTGAGAAGGATAGGACGTTTTCAACTCTAGCTCTCTTTTGTTTTCACAAGTAAGTTTATAGAAGGGAGAAAAAGTGAAGGAACAAAAGGTGATCCAAAGATCAAGAGTGTTGAGTTCCCCTTGCCTTACTCTATTCTTGGCCTCTCCTCATGGCCTGCAAATTCTTCCATTACCACCATTTCCATTCTGTACAGAAGAAACAATTTGCAATCATACCTTTTCATTCTTGAGAGTAATTCTACACATTTCCTAGGACAATTAGTCCCTTATGTTATAGTCATCTAGCAGTTATTAAGTATCTATTAGCTACTAGGCACTATGCGAAGCACTGTTCCTTGCACACTTAAAGGGCCAAAAGAATACCAGAGTTGGAAGTGACTTTAAAAATCACCTCGTCTTACAGATGAGAGAGGACACTGAGGCCCCAAAAAGAGGAACTGACTTGCCCAAGGTCACAGTAATCAGTGAATGGCAAAGTTGAGGTTTGAATCTAAGTTTTTTGATGACAAATCTATTGCTCCTTCCACTCTACCATAAGGCTTGTTACATTACAATTAATGATTATTTACAATCTGTTATTCTTGCGAGATAGTATGGTGGAGTAAATGAAGTACTGGACTTGTGGTCAGAAAGACCTGGGTTTGAGTTCTAACTCTACTAGATGTGATCTATGTGACTGTGAGCAAGTCATTAACCTTTCAGTTCTCCCAAGCAACTCTCCAAGAAGATAAACTATATATGAACTGACAGTCTGAATTGTTGGAAAATCTTTCTATCTTGAATATTCCCTAACCTGATTAGATCACAGGTCCTTCCCCCATCCTTTATTTCCCCCCAAAAGTTATCCATCAGGGGAGTCAAACTAGCAAACTTTATTTGTAATAAATTTAATTATACATATATCATAATATATTGTGCACACATATGTACACGTGCACATGTGTATATATGTACATGTAAATATAGACACACGAATATATAGATTATACATATATGGGAAATAGTATATAAATAAATATATACATTACTAGAAGACTGGTTTCCTTCATTTTCTAAAAATATTCCTGAATAAGTGTTATAAAAAATGATTCCTGTCAAGACTGGCTTTGCCTTTCATTTGCTTTCTTGTTAGTGGACAATTATATGGCATCATTGAAGTCCTTTGGTTTTGCTAGTAGAACTCTTGGTCTATCTGTTTATCATTGAGCAGCATATACCTATTTTTAAGATTTTCTACTTTGCATAATGTTCAGTAGAAAGGAGTCAAGGTATGGATGGACTCATATGAAAAAGAATCTGTACTTGGAGGAAAATAAGATGAAAAGAAAGCTTGTCCTAAAAAATGCCTTCTCAAATTATTGTAGTCAATATTCTCTGAATAATGAAAAAGTGATTCTCATCTATTCAAAACTAATTAGCATTGTGATGACGACTGAATTAGGTAAATTAAGGAATTTTACAATGACCAATTTAAGATTGCACATATATAACATCAGCTGAAATTAATAAAATATTTTATGATTATAAAAATGTATGTATATTATTATCTCAGTTGATTCTCATATAGGACAAATAGTTGCTTTGTAAGTTTCACAAGGAGGTATTAAATTGAAGTGATCTATATTTAAAAACAGAGCAAATAAATGCACCCTTATGTATACTTAAGGTATGTCTTATCTATTCCTCCCTTTACAACATTGATTAATAAAAATACTTCTTAAAACTATTGATATATTTGAAAATTTAAACTTTTGAGAAAGGCAATTTATTGCAAAATGTTTACAGATACCAGGTCAAAATTCTCCTTGTGAAAAAATATCAGTAAGAAGTAAGGTAAGGTTCAGTTCTTATCTTTGAAAAAACATTTTAAAGTGTCTCTTTTTTAAGGCATTTATACATTGCCTAAATGAAATTGTCTTTGTAATTTCACAGACCAGTGAAATATCAAGGAAAAATATTATCTTCATTTTATAGATAAAGAAACTGAAATTGCTAATATAGGAAACAAGGTTTAAATAATTAGTTATATTAGAGTAAAACTCCATTTACTTGGAGGAGCCTCACAGAGGTGACATGGTACCAGTTATAATGTTCAAACATTCCAATACTATAGTATTATAATGATGAAGAAAATATGTATCAGCATAATGTAATATGGCATCTCCAAGCTATGAAACACTGTGTGTTGTTATAATCACATTTACTACCCCTGAGGCCACATACAAAGGGAAAATTGTCATTCTCTTAAATGTATTAAGCACTGAAGAATAAAGCTAGTAACCAGATGTGGAATTTGACTTTAAAATTGTTTCCAAAAGCAAGTTAGTGTTCACATGAAAGGGAATTCTTCATTACAGCCTTACCCCTGACACTAAATGATTAAGACCAGACAGATAGAGATAGAGACAGACAGATAGACGGATATAGAGATAGAGATAGAGATGGATGTGGATATGGATACGGATATAGATATATGCATACATATATACACACATACATACACATATATATGTATGTATGTATCTATATATGTTCAGAGAACCATGTTATGAGAGATATTTTTCTTGTAGCCAAAAAAAGTTAACATTCTCTCAATAATGAAAAAGTGAAATGAAAATGAAAAAAATAAATACGTGTGTGTGTGTGTGTGTGTGTGTGTGTGTGTGTGTGTGTGTGTCTGTATCCTACCCACTCTTACAACTTGGCTCTCTGAAAAATCACTAAGGAGATTATTATGAAATATTTTCTTGCAATTCTATTCTGATAAATACATGATATAATCATTCAAATATTTTATTCTATATCACATAGAATTTTATCTCAAAGTAAGCAACCCCTTCTTTAGAAGAGGGGCAAAAGAATATAGGTATGTTATTTTTTTTAATTGAAAGATTGAAGGCAAAAGGAAAGGGGAACAGCAGAGGATGAGATGGATAGATAGTGTCATGGAGACAACAAACACGAACTTGCACAAAATTCGAGAAGTGCCGTGTCAGGCTATGGTCCATGGGGTCATGAGGAGTCAGACACGACTGAATAAGTAAACAACAATAACAAGTTATTTTAACTGCAAAAGTAGACTAAGAATCATCACCAGTATTAATCTGACTTTGCAGGTAAGCCCAGAGGAAGTCAGTTCTGTTATTGGGGTCACTGACATGTCCTCCGCAGGTTTTGTTTACAGGGAGAAACCTTGATGGTACACATTTATAAAAAGACATTGTTTTCCAGGCTGTTGGTTGACTTTCAAAATAAAACCAGGTTGATGGGTCTCCTGGGAATGTGTGAACAAACCTGCAGAGGAAATTTGCCTATCATGGTCGCAAGGGTAAAATTTCAGTGTGTGTTGTTGAGATCAAATCTTATCTTTCCCATATTCTTTTCTGCACCTGCACTTCCCACTGTGTTTTGAACAAAATATTCTGCCCATCCCATTTCCCCATCTCCTTTGATTCATTTCTAAAACCTAAAGAAAGAAATTGCATATTTTAAAAGTCACAATGCTATTCTAGTGGTGTATATGAAAACACCAACAAGGCAAAACAGGTTTGCACTGCCAGTTAGAAATTTGCCCTGATCTGTGGTTAGCATGCCCTCTTACTGGTACAGCTATTTCTGTGATCTTCCCTTTCTATATAAACCACTTTGTGCACGTTGGGTGTTAACTTTTACAGAAACATATATGGCTGAAATACAAATCCCCTTTCTTTCCCTTTTCTCCATCTCTGGTTTGTTTTAATTTTTATTCTTCATTGATATAAATGGCAAACCATTTCCTCTTTGGCGTGTACCACTCAGAATTTTCATCTCAGGACTTCAAGAAACATTTATTCCCAAGGTCAGAGCCTTATCTTGGATATAGTAAACACAAGTAATTACCCTCAGTCCTTCTTTTCATGAAATTCCGAGTCCCTAACCTCAGTGCAATAAAAAGAAGGAGCTCGATGAGTTAACCCCCAAAACGACCATGCAATCCACTTTCAAACTCCTACTCTTCTCCAGGCAGAGGCGAATCACGGGATTGCCTCCCTCCATCATTCCACACAAAATTATTATTGGTATTCAAGTCTGCCTTTTCTTTTAAGTGCAACTTAATTTCAGCTGTATAAAATTGCTATGGTCAATTGAGGAATGAACACATTTTGGTAAGTGAAAGTAAAGGAAGATTATCTCATATTAAGAAATGGCATAGGTGAAGAATACAAAGAAATAGTACTGAAGTACTACTGACTGAAGGAAGTACAGAGTGACAATACTTAGTATGTATATTTAAATCCTCTTCCTTCTCTTTCTCCTTATTCTTTTTATACTTTTTCATTTTTCTTCATTTTTTATTATTTTTCTTTCAGATTATCATCATCATCATCACAACAAAAGCATGAAAAAAATGTGCCAAAGAAAAGTAATTTAAAAAGAGACATGGAAACAAGTCAGATATTTTTCTCAGTATCTCGCCTAACTTATTTATGTTTTTTTTAATTCTAAAAAATGGAAGTATCTTTCATAGGCAATCATTTTTTTACTTGTCTGTATTTGAATATTTGTTTTCTCAATGGCCAAGATTGAATATCTTTTATTTTTGAGGAAGTCTGGACTTTGTACTTCAAAGGGTGTTGGAAACTTCCAAAAGGTGGAACCTACCTCTATGGATTCATATTGATAACTCATTTACATAACTTTAGTGAGTTGCCAAGGATACCGAAGTTTAGTGATTTGTGTATCGTCACACCACGACCATTTGTCAGAGGCAGGACTTGAACCAGTTCTTCCTAATTGGAGGGCTGCCTGCTATGTACTATGTCATATGTCTCTCCTGCATGAATGAATGAATGAATGAATGAGTGAATGAATGAATGAATGAATGAGTGAATGAATGAGTGAGTAAATGAAGGCATGAAGGCATGAAGGCGTGAATGCATGAATACCTGAATGATAAATAAATAAAATTAATCCTTCAAGTTGTTGAAGAATGACATACTTTGTGATATAGTTTCACCAAGCCAATGATCTACAAAATGATAGTCTTGATTATTAGAATACCTTATCATTTTATTTTTTTTAAGCATGTTCAGGAAGTTAGCCATTTTGCAACAAATTAGTTCTTTTTTCTACCAGCACCACTATTTGACTGACCATATTTGGGGCAGCCATTCCAGAGACTGTTATGCTTGCATTCAGCCAAAGGATTGTTAATCATCCAGGAACAATAACAAGAAAGTTCCCACAGTTCAGAAGAATCATCATATCCTTGAAAAAAGACCAGAAATTGAACACTTTACTATAATTAGTGTTATATCTTATACAATTCAACAATTTGAATGACCACAGAACCTAATATTTGACTTAAATGCATTAGAACTCTTCCTAGTAAATTATCTGTTTTTCATCATAGTCAGGAAGGAATGTCCTGGGTAAATGAAATAATGTTCAAAGTGAATATCGTGAAGTACTGAGCAAAGTAGTCTAGTATGTAGTAGGTGCTTAATAAATGCTTGTTCTATGACTGCAGATTGAAGGATACTTTTAAACAAATTTTCTTGGGATTTTTTGCATGTGTTTTCTTTTGTAACAAAGCTAATACGGAAATGTGTTTTGCATGACTTCACAATTATAATCATATTTCTTGCTTTCTCAATGGGTTAGGGAGGGGTGGAAAGGAAAAAGAGAACTAGGAAATTAAAATTTTTTAAAAAGAATGTAAAAAAACTTTACATGCAATTGGGAAATACTTAACAAAATAAATACTTAACAAAATAAAAAATACTTAACAAAACAAAAGCACTTCAAAAATAAAAACAAATAATAAATGTATTATTAGATTCCAAATAATTAAAATACAGGCAGCTCTAACTTACGTAAGAAGTTATATTCAAAAAGATCTGGGACTTACTTGTTTGGCACTTGGAACACATTTTACCACAGGGAAAAAAAATGTGTGTGTGTATATACATATATATATATATATATATATATGTGTGTGTGTGTGTGTGTGTGTGTGTGTGTGTGTGTGTGTGTGTGTGTGTGTGTGTGTGTGTGTGTTTGTGTGTGTGTATACATATATATGTGTGTGCATAAATATATATATATATCACAAATGGTTGTTTAGTTCCCAGACTAGCCCATAGAAGCTCATTAGCCCATAATGTAACCGAATATAGTTTTAGACACCTAAAACTTAACTGTGCTGAGGAATAAAGGATCATTTTTCAGCTACCTTACTCTTTTCCTGTCCCTAAAACAGGCACACAGTTCTGAAAGTTTTCTAAGATTAGGTACTCCTAGTAACAATAGGAAATAAAGGATCAAAAAGTTTTTGCCTGTGGTCCTTCTATTACCGTGTCTTTTTCTTAATTTAGATGGAGAGAAGGTTGATAAATCTCAACAGGGTCTTTGGGTATAGTATAGATATATACTATGATATAGATCAAAGTATAATTTACCTTTCAGGGAGAAAAAACAAAGATTCAGGATTCCTTGAGAGTTTCCTCACAATTCAACTCAACAAACTTTTTTTTTTAATTCTAGGCACTATGCTAGATGCTAAAAATACAAAAATGATACAAGATGTTCTCAAGAAAAACAGTTTAATGGGAAGGAAAGATGGGATATGGGTAAGTCACTTTGATGGAATCCTAATAAAGCTGCCCCTATCCCCAACATTTTAACTTCCTCATAGGCTCCACTGAACAGCAGGCCCACTGTCCCTAGCTAACCACTCACCCTCACACACACACTCAACATCCTAACTTTTTCACATTTGCCTCACTGTACCCTAGAACAGCAGATGTGTCTATGAACTCATATTTCTCACAAAAACAGCAGGCGTGTTCATGTGATGGGATCCCAGTCACTGTCTCTATGCTCACCACTGCCCCCAGACCCATTGCTTATATTTCCCACAGAAACAGAAGGTGTGTTCATGCACTCAACCACAACCACATCCATCTAGTCTCAGACAGGACCAATCAGTCAATCAGAAAGCACCACCACCAGGATGCCCAGGTAGGATGTAGACCCCAAAACAATAAGTAGACACCTGCACAATTATAGTGAAGAACTGACCTAGAGTGAATTTATGATGTAGAGAGGGTTATTATAATATCATTATCGTATGTACATACCCCTCAATGGGTTTTTCTGTATGTATTGTGGGTAATTGTATGCACAGTTCCTCTGTGGCTAGGACCCCTCTCTCGTTACCTAACCCCTTAACAAATCCCTCCTACCTTTTTAATATTCAGAATTTCTGTTATGTAATTATATCTTTCTTTACCCTATAAAAATCTATCTTGCTTTCTCTGAAGTTGCTGGTTCTTCTTGGCACTCAGCCGGCTTCATGAGAGGCGTCAATCTCAATAAATGCCTACACTTGGATTAAAAGTGATCTGACTCTGAATTCTTTGAAAAGACTTCACCACAACACATCATGAAGCCACAATAGTTTTTGGCATCCCCAGGGAGGCAGAGTCTAAACTGCAACAGCTTCAACTATCTAAACCTAAGCTTCCCCATTCATAAAATGTGGTGATTGAAGTAGATGGCATGTAAGACTGATTCTAGTTCTAAACCTATGAGCCTGAGACAAGTATGCAAGTAATTGATCGAAGAAAGCAGGAGACAGATATGTACAGAGAGGCATGATAAAGTTAAGAACGAAAGCTCACTTTTACTTGACAGAAGTTGGGGAAAGGTCATAGATGATTGTAAGAAGAATATTGGATCTGAGTTGGATCTAGAAGAAAGAGAGAGATTTCAATAGGAGAAGGGCAAGGGAATAAGCATTTACTAATCACATATCATATGCCGGCACTATCAAGAAATTGAATCACTTCCATTTGAATTGTTTTAGGAAAATTCTGAAGATAACCTGGCAAATTAAAGTCAAATTAAGACACTGAGGTCCTTCTTCTATCTAAACTGACAAGCACTTAAACTCTACTGCAGAGAGTGCAACTCCAATGGGCTGGCACCATCGTTCAAGTGCCAAAGGTACATTTGCCTAGAAGACTATTTAACAGAGAAGCACGCACTCACATGGAAGTCAGAATAAGTGATTCAAGGATACTCTCAAGGTCTCTCCGAAGAACTTTTGAATCAGTGGAGACATAGGAGACTTTGGCAAAGGACTGCCCAGTATGGCAGACCAGGCACTGTGCTCTATGACTGAAGCAGGATTACAGTACCTCAAAAGAAATGTGAGATGTGCAAATTTAGAGACACCTCTACCCCAAACGTTCATATGAACTATTTGAGCCTCCCCTGTTGTAGGGCATTCCAAGCTTGTATAGATATGATCAGCCACAGTCAAACACACTGTACCTTGACTCTGACATATAGATGTCATTTTGATCCTCTTGAAGAACAAAGGACAACAACCAACCAACCAACCAGCGGGCACTGTGCCAAATATTTCACAAATATTCTCTCTTTAGATTCTCGAATCAAGCTTGAGAGGTAGATGCTATCATCCCCATTTTGTGGTTGGGGAAACCATGGTACATAAAGTTTAAATGACTTGCATAGGATCACACAGCTAGTAAGTGTCTAAGGCCATTTTGAAATCAGGCCTTCCTGATTCCAGACCCAGAACTATAAATGTCGCCACCTAATTATTTGAATAATAAGGATAACTAGCATTTATAAAACACCTACTTTATACTAGACGCTGTGCTAAGCGCTTTAGAAATGTGATCTTATTTAATCCTCGCAGCAACCTGGGAGGTAGGTACTATGACATTATCCCCATTTTAACAATTAGGAAACTGACACAAACAGAGGTTAAATGACTTGCTCAGAGCCACCCAGCCAGTAAGTGTGAGAAGCTGGATTTAAAGTTGGGTCTTCTGGACTCCAGCCCCAGTGCTCCATCTTCATCCATAGACACAGAGCTTACTCTGTTGAGTTTACTCTAGGTATGAGAGCGGGCATCTGCAAAGTGCTGGCTATGTGAGAGGGCAGAATGAGAAGAAGGGAGGCATAGACTAAGCCAGAGAATGTGAGTCATGAATGAAGCAGTAGGAGATATGGAAATACTGAAAAGGCAAGTTGGGACTGAAACACAGAAAACCTTGAAGTTCAGATTCAAGAATTTAGAGTTTATTCAGTAAGCAATGGGGAAGAACTAAAAGGTTGTTGTTGTTTTTTCCCCAGTAGAAGACTGATCTGACCCATTAGACTAGCAAATATGACCCCCCAAAAATGATTAATGTTGGAGGGGTTTGAGTAAAGAGGCATATTGATGAACTATTAGTAAAGTTGTTACTTAAAAAGTAATTGGGAATTAAGAATAAAAAGGTCGTTAAACAATATGTGCTCTTTCACCCAGTTTATAGCTAGGATTATATATCAAAAAGAGATCAAAGAAAAAAGAAAAGGCCTTTATTTTGTGGTGATCCCCCCCGAAAAAAAGGAAGCTAAGAGGATATTCAACAGTTGATGAATGACCAAAAAAATTGTGATTTATGAAAGTGATAATATAAGAAAGGAGGAAATAAATGGATTTAAAAAGAAAAACTTTTATGAACTGATGATGAGCAAAGTGAGAACCAGAAGAACAATTTATACTATAATATCAATATAATCAAAAATGAACAGTTTGGATAACTTTCATAAATTGGTAATGAAATTAACAGAAACAGGAGAATAATTAATACAATAACACTGTACAAACAACTGAAAGTCATAAGAACTATGACCAATGCAATGACTATTCTTGATTCCAGAAGACTGAGGATAAAATGGTATCCGTGACAGAGAAGCAATGAATTTAGAGTCCAAAATGGACTTATGTTTGTTTTGGGTTTTTTTGTTTTTTGGAAGGCAGAAGGCAGGGCATTTGGGGTTAAGTGACTTGTGCAAGGTCACACAGCTAGCATGTCACATGTCTGAGGCCAGATTTGAACTCCAGGGCCAGTGCTCTATTTACTGCCCTACCTAGCCGCCCAAACTTATGTATTTTTAATGCAGGCATTAGAGATATTTGCTTTGCTTGACTATGAATATTTGTTAAAAGAATTTTTTTTCTTTTCTTTCCTTTTCTGTCCAAGTGAGAACTAATTGAGTACCTGAAATGAAGATGATTTCAGAGGAAGTACAAAGAGGGAATAGACTGGACTTCCATAATGGAAAGAACACTAGACAGGAGCCAGGCAGTCCTATATCTGTAACTGATTAGTTATACAACCCTAAACCAATTCATTTAACCTCTCTGAGCTCCAGTTTCTCATTTGTAGAAGGGGATAGGTTTAGATCATCTCTAAGTGGATATCTCTATTGGTACTTGCCAGCTCTTAAATTTAATAAATGTATAAAATCTGGTGTGTGTTCATAGGTGTAGAGTTCAACTAGCATAAGTGAAACAGCCATAGGGAGAATAACTATTATAACTATTTCTTTAAATATGTGGATTTTCAAAGATGTGCTCTAAATGACCAATTGCAGTTCCAGAGGGATGGTGATGAAGCATGCTAGCCACTTCCTATCAAAGAGTCACCACACTCTGGATTTTAGAATAAGACTTGTTTTGACATGACCAATGTAGGTATTGTTTTGTCTCACTATTCATATTTGGCACATCGTTTTTCTTTTTTCTTTTCCAACCAATGGATGAGGAAGAGAGGAGAGAGAAAGAAAATAATTTTTATTAATTTAAAAAATTAATATTTAAAATATAAAATAAAAGATTATTCTAATTTTAAATAACTTTATTAAAACAGAAAATAATGTCACTCCCAAAAGAGTGCCCTTTGGTGCCCCTCTACAGATAAATAAAGGTTGATATATACACTACAAATATCCATTGACACTTCCCCAAAGATACCCAAACAAAGATCCCAAACTATTGTCTGGGGAACTCCTTTTCCAGCTAGGAATTCCGTATTATATAACACTCCTACTGGTGTTCTAGGTAATCATCTGTTCCCTAGTTGATGGTTACCTACTTTGTCTTCAATTGTCTTCTACCAAAAAAAATCATAAATATACACAAAAACACATATATACAAAAACATATATATGTATATGTGTATATTTATTATGTATATATGTACATTTATATGTGTATATCTATATTATATGTATATAAAAGACCTTTTTTTCTTTTTTTAAAATTTCTTCTGTGTACATTTCTAGTAATTGGATTATTGAGCCAAAGGATCCATACTTTTGTGATGTTTATAGTATAATATAAAATATTCCAGAACAAGTAGAACAACTCACAGCAGTAAAGCAAAAGACAATAAATCTTCTTTGATGCCATTTCTGTTAATAAAATGAAGTCTAAATAAAGTCATGTCCATTAGTTGGTGGTTGGTTGTTGTTCTTCATTCTCAAAGAGGACCAAAATGACATGACTATGCTAGAGTCAAGTTACAGTGTGTCTGACTGTGGCTGATTGGATCAATATGAACTCAGAATGCTCTAGCACAGGTTGGGCATAAACAATACATGTGAATATTTGGGGTGGATTCTCTAAATTTGTCATTTTGCATTTCTTTTGACCCACTTCAATTCTGATTTCCTCAGAGAGCACAGCACATTCTCTGATGTGGGCACATCATGCTGGGCGGTCCTGTGCCAGTGTCTCCCATGTCACACAATAAATTCCAAAGTTCTTCAGAGAGACCTTGAAAGTGTCCCTGTATTGCTTCTTCTGACCACCATATGAGTCCTTGTCTTGTGTAAGTTCTCTGTAAGAGAATCTTTTAAGCAAGCTTATATTTGGCATTCAAACAATGTGGCCAGACCACAGGAGTTGCACTCTCTGCAGTATAGTTTGAATGCTTGGCAGTTTAGTTCAAGAAAGCACCTCAGTGTCCAGCATCTTATCCTGCCAGGTGATCTTCAAAAGCTTCCAAAGACAATTCAAATGGAAGTGATTCAGTTTCCTGGCATGGCACTGGTAGACTGTTCAGGTGTCACAGGTATCTAACAATGAAGTCAACACAATGGTTCTGTAAACCTTTAGTTTGGTAGTCGGTCTAATACCTCTTTTCTTCCACACTTTCCTTTGGATCCTCCCAAACACTGAGCAAGCTCTGGCAATTCGTGCATGAACCTCATTATCAATGTGTACATTTACACAGCCAAGGTAAGTGAAGTTATCCACAGTATTCAAAACTTTTCCATTTGCTGTAACCAATGGTTCTACAAATGAATGGTATGGTGCTAGTTGGTAGAGCACCTGTATTTTCTTGGTTTTTAGGCCAAAATTAACATAAGCAGGTAAATGAGGTAAATGGTCAGTGGCTTCAGAATTGACTAATGATGGTCTGTTAAGAACGCTATGGAAGTGTTCAGTCCATCTGTCCAGGATCAAGTCTTCATCACTAATCTATGTGGTTCTATCAGCACTTAGTAGTTGAGATGTACCATAGGTCTTTGGCCCAAAAATAGTCTTCAGGGAATCATCGAAGTTCTTTGGATTGTTACTATTTGCATAAAACTGAATTTCATGTCCCTTGATCTGACCCACATGAGTAAATACAATGTTGTTCACCAAATCTCTGAAAGCTGCACTCTTCTTTTGCCACTGTGGCAAACCACGTGTTGGGTCAACTTTCACTCTGACTTAGCAAAAAATTGTTCCTATTCAGAGAAATGCTCTGATCTGTTGACATTAAGTCCCCTGGCAGTCATTTTGTTTGGGGTTGCTACTTTTGTCAAATGTGAATGTTTAGCATAGAGACCTATGATCAGTCCAGCACTCTGTGCCAAACATTGCCTTTGTCATCTTGCATCCTGTCTTTCGCTTCTCCTTACAATGACATAGTCTATTAGATGCCAATGTCTGCTGTGAGGATGCATCCATGAAGTTTTCTTGCATTTAGGTAAACAGAAGACAGAGTTGGTGATAAGAAGATCATGAGATATACAAGTCTTCTGTAGTAAGTGACCATTGCTGTTTCTGTTTCCAACTCTATTCCTCCCTAGGGCTCCCTGCCATGTCTGGTAGACAGAGCCCACTCTAGCATTAAAGTCACCCAGAATTATAAGCCTATTAACTTTTGGCACATTGATGATTAGGGTCTCCAGGTCTTCACAAAACTTTTCTTTGATCTCCTCAGGGTTCGTCATGGTGGGAGCATGGGCACTAATTATGGTGACATGGCACTTTCCTGCACGTGGCAATTGCTCTGTCATGATCCTGTCACTCATTCCTTTTTGTAGGCAAACAGGCTTGTTGACTAGATTAGTTTTTATTGCAAAACCTACATCAGTTTCACAGCATTCCCCTTCACTGTGGCCGCCAGCTCTGACTTCAGTAAGTTGTCCTTCATTTGCCAGCCTTGTTTCACTCAGGGCTATTTGGATGCAATACCTTCTGAATTCTCTTGAAACAAGAGCTATTCGTCTTTCAGGTCTACTGGATTTTGTGTTGTCCATAAGCATGTGCATATTTCATGTACAGATGGTGAGTGGAATCATCTTTGCAGAAGTTTTTGTACTTTTTGTTTTCATTTCTCCCACCTGCCACAGTAAACAGGCCAGGGTTGGGTAAGCACACAATTTTTATGGTACCTTTTCTAGCCCCTTGTAATAGTAATGAAATTTGAAGATCCCTTTGTATTTCTAAGCTGACAGGTACTTAGCAACTAGTTTCTAATTAAGCCTCTGTTAAAGAAACAGAAGGTATGAACCCCTGTTGCTGATGTAACAGGAAGGGGCTGAACAGGGAGAAGCAATACTGTATATAAGGAAAAACCCCAGCTGGGAAAGTCAAAATTTCTTGGGATGAGCTCCTGAAGGCTGGGCTGCTGCTGCTAGACAGGAACTTCCGTAGAGAAAGTGATTTTTATTTTGAGAATGGGAGAAAGTGATTTTGATACTGATAACAAAGCAGCTGAAGACTTCTGAGGGCCAGCTGGAGCTGCTGAGGATTTCCAAAGGCCAGCCAGAGCTGAGCGCCAGTCGAAGCTGTTGAGACCACTGAGACTTCCAAGGCCTAGCTGGAGCTGCTAGAGGAAGCATCACTGTGGTGTTGGTACTTTATCTGTGGCTTTGTTAAGACTTGACCTCCGATGGTGGCATAGAAGCAGCAAAACTCCACAGCTCTCACCATAATCACCTCAAATACCTATACAATTTGACTCTAAACAAATTTTAAAGCTCCAGAACCCACAAAAATTACAGAAAAACACATCTCCCACTGAAGGCAGCCTGGCAGGCAGATGCGAAGGGGTTCATCACATTGTGCTGGGAGCCCAGACCAACACCACATGAACCTACAGCTGGAGCCCTGGGGCTGCCAGAACAAGCTGCGGCTGGAACACAAATCATTGGCAGCTGTGGTGTTTTCCAGATTTACCAACCCATAAGAAACAAGGATTAAGTGAAAGGTCAGTGGAACTCAGATAAATTTGGGGAAGAGTGTCCAGCTGACTGCCTCAGGGCTAGAAGCGGCTGAAGTGGAGGCTCTGCAGCCACTCCCATGTGGCTGCTTCAGAGCTCCCGGCCTGCATATTTCAGGGGGGCCAAGCAATCATTTAGAAGCTAAGTGCTCTTGCCTTGACCTGCCTGGATTGGCATCACAGTCTTGGGTGGTGATCCTGAGGTGCACTTTGAGTGACCCAAAGCTGGTGGGGGCTGCAGAAATGGTGGCCTCCTAATAGCTCTGGCAGCTGTGAAAACCCCAGCAATTTGGGACAGAGCTCTCCTCTCTGAAAGCAGAGTTCTACTGAGCCCAAAAGCCAAGTAATTGACTGGCAACATGAGCAAGCAAAGGAAGCAAAGCAAGCCCAGCAATCCAACCTTAAATTCCTTCTT
>CM053580.1:381815039-381851919 GCA_028627135.1 Pseudochirops cupreus | reverse complement strand
CAGGGGTTCTGGGACTGTTCTACAGGCAGAGATTGACTTGATGAGGACACTGGCTATGGCTTTGTTGAGCCTTGTCTCACCAGGAAGTGAGATTGCTGAGGGCTTGCCTGAGTGAAGATGAAAGAAGGACCTTTCCTTGGGTATTCAATGCTGAGATGATATCTCAACCTTGTTGTAACTTAAGGGTGGATGGCCTTTTGTGTTCTCCTGCCCCTTTTGAGATTCAGGGGTGGGAAGCCTTTGAGTTTTTTTGTGCTCTGTGATTGACCAAATGAATGTACTTTGTTTATGGTTGTAGACGAATCTCCATTTGAGAAGAGACTTTTGACTGACTAAGTGAATGTACTGTCTAGGGGTAGAGTAGTACCTGGATTGAATTGAGAATTTACTTACTTAAAGAAGTTACACTGAATTTTGACTTTCTCTGTTCTGTGAATGTTTGCTGAATAAATGGGGTTTGCTATGCTGGTAATCTGAACCTTGGAAGTTGCCTTTGCTTGGCATTACAAAGTATCAACCAAGAACCCCCTGTAATGCACATCCATTAGGCAGGATTCAGAGCACACATCTTTCTCCACTGAACCAAAACTAACATGCTCAACTACTTGAGGAGGGTTCAATTCCAATTCAAGACCAACAAATGAATACTTAGTTTAGTAATATCAAAGAGAAAAATTAGACTGGTGAAATTTCTTTGGTCTGGACATTTTTTTTTACAAAGAAGAAAAAAATGCGCTACTGTGATCATGTTTGTGTGATACAAATTTCCAAATCTTCCTGTTTTATTCAGTCTCAAACATTTTATTAATACCCCATAACCCCTCTACAGAGCAAGTTAAGATACAATTTCTTACTCATATTTGTGTCTCTTACATCTTTTCACCATCTAGAAAAGGGGTCGCTACTTCCTCTCCTCTCACTTTCTTCTTAACTTTCTACAGTCAGACTTCCAATCTTATCATTCAACCAAAATTTCTCTCTCCAAAGTTACCAGTGATCTCTTAATTGCCTAATCCAATGGCTTTTTCTCAATCTCCATCCTTCTTGAACTCTCTGTAAACTTTGACATAGCTGATCACCATCTTCTTGATATTCTCTTCTCTCTAGGTATTTGGGACACTATTCTCTCCTGGTTCTTTTCATTCCTGTCTGACTACTCTAACTCAGTCTCTTTGAATAATCTTTATCCAGGTCATGCCTGCTTGCCATGGGTATCCCCTGGGGCTCTTTCCTCTGACTATTTCTCTTCTCCCTTTTCATTATTTTGCTTGGTGATCTCATCAGCTCCCATGGATTCAATTATCATTGATGTTGATAATTCTCAAATCTATTTATCCAGTCTCAGCCTCTCTCTCCTGACTGCCAGGATGACATTTCCAAATGCCTATTTTGAACTTGGCGTCCTATAGACATCTTAAACTCAACATGTTCAAAACTGAAGTCATTATCTCTCCCCCAAAACCTCTCTCTCCAAACTTCCCTATTGCTATTGAGGGTACCACCATCTTCAGCAGTTATCTAGGCTTATAACCTAGATGTCATCTTCAGCTCTTCACCCTCTTACCTCTTATATCCAATCTGTTGGCAACATCTGCCAATTTCACCTTTGCAAGATCTCTCAGATAAGCCCTTTTCTCTTCTGATACTGCCACTGCCCTGGTGCAGGTTCTCTGGCTGGTTTGCTTATCACAAGTCTTTCCCAACTTTAGTCCATCCTCCAATTAGTCACTAAGATGACTATACTAAAGCAAGTGCAAGTCTAACCAACCATGTCATGTTCCTACTCAATAAACTCTCCATCACCTCCAGGATCAAATATAGAATCCTCTCTGGCATAAAAATCTTTTTATAACCTACCTCCTCTCCCACCTTTCAAATCCTTTTATATCCTCTGCTCTCCACCTACTTTGTGATCCAGTAACACTGGCTTCTTTGCTATTCCTCAAATAAGACACACCAACTCTGAGCTATGGGCATTTTCACTGACTGTTCCAGATGCCTGAAATGTTCTCCATCCCTATCTCTCCCTCCTGGTTTTCCTGGCTTCCTTTAAGTCCCAGGCAAAATCTTACTTTCTACAAAAAGCCTTTCTCAATCCTTCTTACTTCCATTACCTTCTCACTGTTGATTATTTTCTATTTGTCCTATATATAGCTTGTTTGTACATAGTATTTGCATATTGTCCATTATGCTGTGATCTCCTCCAAGACAGGAACTGGGCCCAAAGTAGGTGCATAATAAATGTTTATTGACTATTTCTTATTGTTTGCTAAAACACTTTGCACTTAGCAGGAACTCATTAAAAAAAAAGGTTGGATTGACGTAAAATGAGCAAAGTTTAGGGAGTAATACTATGACATTGTAGGAGAAAACTTTATGGCTTTGGGGAAATCTGACTTTGAAGATACCATAATAGTCATTTGTAGTAACTCTCATCCAAAATGACTCTTAAGATTCCAACAGCTCAATCTCCCCATGTCAGGAACTCTTTAACATAGCTTTTGTCATCTCATCTATCATCATATCATCATTGTCATTCTTCCTCATCCTACTCTTCTTTCTCTTCTTTTCAGAAAGAGTCTATAATTTTAAAGAGGCTACAAATGATAAAGCTTATGTTTTAAAATATAAATGTGCATGGAAAAGTGAAAGAGTACTAGAATTATTAGAAACTTCATTTTTCTATGTCAGATATGAAAACTTGGCAAGAGAGAGTTAAAAGTAATAAACAATGATTTGGGAACTTGACAGAAAATGTATAGTACTTTCTAGAATGGAATGTCTGAAATGGGACTATCCCTCAAAGATAAGGATTTTCTTTGCTTTGGGTAATAGAAAGCCAGTTCTCTTTTAGTTCAATAAGAAATGCCCAAAGAGAAGAAAGGAGAGAAGAACATGAAAGCATAATATACAGGTGTGGAATTTAGAGCATTGTCACAGTATCAGGAATGTTGGCAAGAGTAGTGTCAGAACTCAGATAGTGGTCTCCACTATTCACTCTTGACTCCTTATGTAATGTCACCCTTAAAGAGAGTTGTGGATTCAAAAGCTGTAAATAGTAACTACTGTTATATTCCTTCATGAAATTTGGTCTTTTCTCAGAATCCCAAAAGAAAGCACTATTTTTCTCTCTTAGTACTAAAGTAACCAAGGTTAAAACCAAGCACTCTTAGCAAACACTTGTGTCAAACCCTAATGTAAGGGACCTGTTTAGAATTCAAACTTCCTAAGTTGTTCTAAGAAATCCAATTTTTTTAAAAACTTGAATGAAAATAAATGGAAATTTAAAATGATCCTAGCGAACTCAGAATTACACTTCTGACAAAAGCTCAATAAGTTTACCATTTTATGAAATCATTCTCAAATATATTAAAGGCCCAAAGGAAATTATGTAAAGACAAAGAGTTAACATAGTCAATGTAAATGTCACAATTCAGAGGAAAAGAAAGATCTTAAGCTAGAATATTGGTCATATTGAACAAAATTAAGTTGAGTGGAGATAAATGTAACGTTCAAAAAATCAAAAATGGATGCCATACATAAGACAATGATATGACACAGAGTGAGTGCATTACATAACCAAAGAAATATAACAAAGTAGGAAATGGGGTTGATGCATGGTGAGACTGAGGAATGACAGAGAGCACCAGCATGTCATTAGTATTCATATGATTTCAAGAAAATGAAAAGAAGGCCTCCAACATAATGGATGGATCCCCCATGTGAAGTTATTGGAAGACCTGAACAGAAGTCACATGGGATGAATAAGTATATCTGTGCTGTGATTTGAAACTTTGGATGTCATATCCAAATTGGTGGCATCACAATTCTGTTTAAGTATTTGGATTGAGTAAATACAAAATTTGATACTCAGGTTCAAAAAATCAGTTTCAAAAGTCCAAGATAAGAGAGGTGTGGCTAGATAATTCATTTTTTAAAAAATTGGAAGTGTTAGTGGACTACATGCTCAATAGGAGTCATGTGTGATATAGCAATCAAGAAAGCTAGAGCAATCAAGAAATCTGGAGCCTTAGCATTAGGAAAGACATAAATTTCCATAGATAAGGAGATGATTGTTTAAGTGTTCTTTCATTATATCATAAAAGGTGCATTGTGTTCAATTCTAGGCATCACATTTTAGAGAGAACATTGATAAGATGCAGGATATTTAGAGGAGAGCAACCAGAATAATGAAAGACCTTAAGTTCATGCTATATGAATATTGGTGGAGGAATGAGGGGTCGCTGATCAAAAGATGATAAAACTCGGAACACAAGAGGTATGCTCAGACTTTTGTAGAATTCTCTCTAGAGGACAAAACTAAGAACAACAGGTAAAAATCACAAAGATACAAATGTAGGGTTATGTAAGGAAAAGCTTTCTCACAAAGAAAGCCATAGAGGAGCACAATGGACTATTTCAGGAGACAGTGGGTTCCTCCTCACTGGAGGTTTTCAAGTAAAAACTATATGACCACTTGGGAGTATTGAAGTGGGACTTCTCATTCAAGTATGAGCTGGACTAGATGTTCTCTGTGGTCCCATCCAAATATAAAATTCTGACATTCTCTCAGATATATTTATGGGTGGATATGCATTTCTTTTGTCTATCACACCCATACAGGTACATAAAATTTCGGGGCTGGGGTTCTACAAAACCCTATTCTGATTAAATTTCCAGAATACTTTGATAATTTTAAAGATTGGGTTTTGAAAATTCACCAGAAATGTCAATAATAACTAGATATTAGACTTTCTTCTATTTGAAAATAGTTTTTAAAAATATCTTTAATATTAACTCTTTAAGGTCAATTTTTCAGTTAGGCATTACATCTAGGACAGTGTAACACATATAGCCTAGAAATGCAAGCAAGTGGTTGTTTTACTGGTATACCACAACCCAGTGGCAGCATTAGGATACATAATGAATACAGCTCCCATAGATGTCCCTCCTTCCCACTCAGTTGAGGCAACTGAAAGAGGGAAAGGGTTCTATCACATTCCGAGATGCTAACAAAAAGTAGGTAGGGTGGCCCTTTTATACTCCTTGGAGGCTCCCCACTATCAGACGAGATGGCCTTTGTGAGGATTAGAAAATATGTGCAAGATTGCAAGCAATTATGTCGAGGCACAGGGAAGTGTTTGAAACCTGGAAATTAGTTGGGTCACGTAGAAGTCAGAGCATATTGCACCATCCCTGGCCAGGGGATATTGCATTGCTCAAGATTCTCTTACATGGGATATCTGATGTTCCTGACTAGTATCTCCACACCCTGGGGCCTTCATGCCCTTGTAATTGCACCTCCCCTCTCACAATTCTGCTCAGCTGGGCTGTGTCATGTGTGGTGTGTGGATCTAGGGTATATATAAGACCCAAGCCTTGGAGGTAGGGGGAAGTCTGCCTTAAGATCTGGCTGTAAGGCTTCCCCGCAGAGAGACCTCAATAAACCTTCTTTGCATGTACCTTCGAGCTGTGACTCTTCTGTTCTGGAGAAGACACTGGTGCCTTCTTCATTAGGGTAAGTAACTGGCTGCCCCTGCAGGCAAGTTAGGGTACTCTGAAAGAGAACCCTGACAGGCCTTCATGCATCTTAGATCATTTCCCTAGAGGAGATCACTTTGCATGTGCTGGCTGCATTGTTTGTTGTTTAACCTGCATTGCCAAACAACTCTTGGCTTATCATAGTCAGTGACTGGATTTTTTAGTGAGCCAGAGAGGGGAAATCTTTTTAAATTTAGCTTTCAGTGGCTTTATAGAAAATTTGATTCTTATGTTGGTAGTATAGTATAGAGGTAAAGAATTAGAAGACCCCAATTATAGTCTCAGCTTTAGCATATGCCAAACTATTTGCATGCCATTGGATAAGCCTTTAGCATAAATTTAGCACTAACACTGCTAAGTGCTTGGGGATGCAAAGTTGAATAAGGGACAGCCCTTGCCTTCATGAGTCTATACTCTAGCAATCATTTAATTCATCTGAACCTTTAATTTATCTTCACCTTTAAAATGGGGTTAATATTACCTTTACATACTTTACAAAGTCTGCATGAAGATGAATAAAATAATATATATGGAAACTTTTTTGAAAAATGCCAAGTACCATATAAATGTAAAGTATTATTATTATTTCTAGGTCTATGGATCCTGGACCTATTATGAGATACAACTCTTTCCTCAAAGAAATCCAGGAAGACATGTGAATTATGATTCTACAACCAGAATTAACACTAAATGTTCATTATACTATTCAGGCATGCCTTTGAAGGGGTGGGGAGCAGGGAGAGATCTGTTATTTTTTTAAATGACCTTCATCCCTCCTGACAGGTTGGACTGTCACATTTCATAACCATCCAGATGAAATCAAAATGCCGATCATGATGGGATGCCATGACTTACTCCCAGTGCAACTTGGTTATACCTAAGATTAACCAGTCTTAGATTCACTGATGGATTTTCATTAAATGATAAATAAAAAATAATGGACAAATGGCATTGAAGTCTTCTTGAGAGATTGAAGAAAACGTAGTGTCTCCAGAAGAGGTAAGCTTTCCCTTGAAACATAACAAGAGGTTGCCAGACTATAGAGAGAATAAATAAAATGGGATGATGTTCATTTTTCATTCACAGTAAAATATTGATGAAGTACCCCTGTCAAAATCTATTTGGCCAACAGCACAATGCACCTTGAATTACTGTCTTTTATGTTTCTGGACACAAAGAACATCATCTTTCAAGATGCTCCAAAATAATAGGTGTAGTGAAACCAGAATATTGATTTTTGGTTTATTATAATATACTTTGTAATAAAACTGTCCTTCTTGTATTTACACAATTTTATGGAATGGTACAAACTCTGATAAAGGTCAACACACTTTCGTATTCTTCTTTACGTATTTACTGACCATTTCTTCTCGTTTTCCATTTAATTTTGCAAATATGTTAGTGTCAATAATATAGGAACTCTTTTTGTTCAGAATCTTTAGCTCCACCACGGTTGAGTATGAACACCAGTACTTTGTATCCCAAAGTAATCTGAGGGTGGCCCTCACCTTAAAAGCATTTGTTTACTAAAAGAGAGAGATTCATTTGATTTATGGGTCATGTGAATGTAAATACTATTCAATTACTGTTAGAGTGGATGAAGAGTTTTGTATCCAAAGAAATCTTTTGTCCACTGGGGATAATAAAAGACTGAGTAATTCACATTCTGACTTCCTTCCGCTGAGAGATAACCTTAAGAAAGAGAGATAACCTTACACAAATAATTCCTGTTATGTTTTATAGAAAGCAGTAGAAGGGCAGTCAGAACTGCAACTCAAGAGATTAGTAAGAGTTCTAACTGCCTTCAAATATATGGATTTTGCCAATTACATTCATAAAAAAATAACATGTGAAGAAAAGGCAGAAAGGGACCATAAATCCAAGATTAAATCTAATATGTTAGTTATTCTTGTAGGATTTAAATGGTTTGAGAAAGAAGAAAGGCTCAGGGGTGGCTAGGTGGCACACTGAATAGAGCACCAGCCCTGGAATCAGGAGGACCTGAGTTCAAATCCAGCCTCAGACACAACACAAAAACTAGCTGTATGACCTTGGGCAAGTCACTTAACCCCAAATGCCCTCCAAAAAGCAAAAAATGAAAATAAAAAAAATTTTTAAAAAGAAGAAAAGTTCACTGGTGAGTGGCAAACTTTCACTCTTTAGTGTTACTACTGAAAAGTCAGAAGAAGAAAAAAAGATACTAATGTTAAATAGTATCTTGGATCTAGAATTGGAAGGGGCCTTAAAAGTCTTGTAGTCCATGGCCATTATCTTACAAATGAGGAAACTGAGACCCCAGGAGGTTGTGACTTGCTCAACTCACAGAGAAAGCAGCATCAGAGGCAATGGCAGAAACTGAATCCAGGTTCTCTGATCCCAGACCCAGTATTCTTTTCATTGTAGCATTCTGTACCAGTAAGGCAAGAGACAAGGGGGTCCTGCAAGGCAACGCATTTGAGTATTTCATGGAGGGATTTAGAATACATCAGATCAATACAGTAACTTTCTTCACCACCAAACAGAAAGAAGAGTTGTACATCTCAGACAATTGTCTCCTTTTTGTCATCAGACAAAATATATAACCAGTAACACCATGTAAGTTATCAAGTAAATGTTCTAGAACTGAAGGGGCTGAGCAGGTTATAAGCCTCTGGAGGGTGGGCACCATATCCCTTCAACTCACTTTAAACAACATCTTGCCTAGTTCCATGTTCAAGTGGCCTTTTCAGAAATGTTTCTGGATAATAGTAATAGTCCTAGAACCATAGGGTCATGATATTTAGCATAGGAAGAAATCCCAGATTTCACTTACTTCAATCACCTCATCTTATAGATCAAGAAACTAAGGTCCAAAGCTTTGCTGCTAGGCGACATTACATTTTCTATTCTGAAAACATTCCCTGAACTATAAAACTAAGTTAAAAAAACACATTTTTAATGAAACTAGTATATTAATCCCCAACCTAGTCTAGAAATTTTATAGTTTTATAATGGCAATGCAGTCTGTAGAAGATAAACAAATAAATGTGTGTAGACACATGTATACATACATATGTTCATGCCTCATAACAACCCTGCGAGCTAGGCAGTACAAATATTACTATCCTAATTTGTAAATGAGGTAACTGAGTTTGTAAATGAGGTAACTAAGTTTATAAATGAGGTAACTAAAGAAAGAGACTAAATGACTTTCCCAAGTTCATAATAATAGATGCTAGGAATAATAGACCCTCACCAACCTAATCTTTGCTCAAGCATCCTCAACACTTTATCTACTGTTCTGAACAAATTAGAAGCAAACCCTTGGTTTATCTACGTGACACAATACAACGTAATTTGATTTTTCTTCACATTTCACTTGAATTAACTTCTTTTTATCTGTTCAGTTGCTTATAGTTATTTCGCTGGTTATCTCAGTGACTCAGACTGCCACACTGATTGAAAAGTGAAAAATTTCAGTCCATTAATGCCTTGCTTGGTCAATATAGTCTTTTTTTTTTTGCTTTTTTTGGGGGGAGGAGATCAGTTGGGGTTAAGTGACTTGCCCAAGGTCCCACAGCTAGGTTTTTTGTGTGTGTGTGTGTTAAGTGTCTGAGGTCGGATTTGAACTCAGGTCGTCCTGACTCCAGGGCCAGTGCTCTATTCACTGTGCCACCTAGCCACCCCTGCTTTGTCAGCATAGTCTTGATGAGTTTCACTTCTTCTCATTGAATTGATGGAGTCACTTCTGTCAGTTGATAAACATTTTTTAATTGAAATGCTAGGTATCTAAAGAAAAGAAAAAGTCTTTCAAGGAATTTACAATCTAATGGGGGTGCGGGGTGGAGGGAGACACAACATGTAAACAACCATATACAAAAAGCTATATATAGGACAATTGGAAATAATGAATGGAGGGAAAGCACTAGAATTAAGGGAGAATTCCAGGAATGAGGGACAACCAGTGAAAATGCCCAGAGTTGTGGGAGATGGAGTTGCTTGATCAAGAAAGAAGGTCAGTGTCACTAAATCACAGAACATGGGGAGGGGAGGTTGGCAGTGAAAGAAGAATGGAAAGGTAGGCGGTGGGGGTGGAAATACAGTAGAGGTCACGTTATGGAAGATTTTGAATGCTAAATAGAAGGTTTTATATTTGATGCTGCAGTTGAGAGAGAGCCACTGGAGTTTATTGAATAAAGTAGGGGTAACATGGTCAGACATGGTCATCTTGAGGAAGATCCTTTTAACAATTGAGTGGTATATGGATTAGAGAGAGAAGATACTTGTGGTCAGGAGACCAACAAACAGCATGTTGCATTAGGGATATCAGTTTGGTAGGTGCATATGGAATGGTGAGGGGGAGAGATTTGAGGAAGCTATTATAATAATCTAGATAGAAGAGAAGGAAGCCTGGTGGCTATGTGATTACAGAGGACACAGATGTGAGAGGTTCTGTGGAAGCAGAATTGACATTATTTGGTCACTGATGAAATATAGGGAGAAGAAAGAAAATGAAGAGTCAAAGACATCTCTAGGATAGTGATCCTGGATGACTTAAAGGATGATGATATCCTCAACAAAAATAGAAAGTTGGGAGGAATAGGTTTTAGGGTTGTTGTTCAATTGTTCAGTCATGTCCAATTCTTTGTGATCCCATGAACCACAGTATACAGGTCCCTTCTATCCTCCACTATCTCTCAAAATTTGTCCAAGTTCATGTTTATTGTTTCCATGACACTGTCTCTCCATCTCATCTTCTGTCATCTTCTTTTCTCCTTTTGTCTTAAATCTTTCCCAATATCAGGGTCTTTTTTTACTGAGTCCCATCTTCTCATTATGTGTCAAAGTTTTTCAGCTTCAACCTCAGTATTTGACCTTCCAGTGAACAGCCTAAATTAATTCCTTTAATTATTAACTGATTTGACTTCCTTGCTGTCCAAGGAACACTCAGAAGTCTTCACCATCACAATTCAAAAGAATCAAATCTGCAGCACTCAGCTTTCCTTATAGTCCAACTTTCATAGCCATTACTGCTGGAAAAACACAGCTTTAATGCTTCTGTTTTTCAGTATGGTGTTGAGATTTGCCATAGTTTTCCTTCTAAGGAATAAGGATCTTTTAATTTCATGGCTGCAGCAACATCTGCAGTGATCTTTGAGCCCAAGAATATAAAATCTGACACTGCTTCCACTTCTTATCCCTCTATTTGCCTAGAAGTGAAGGGACCAATTGACAGGATCTTAGTTTATGTTGCTGTTGTGGTTTGGGTTTTTTAATGTTAAGCTTCAAGTCAGCATTTACACCATTTGGGGTCTTCTTGACAAAAATGCTAGATTGGTTTGCCATTTCCTTCTCCAGTTCATTCTCCAGATAAAACTCAGGAAAACAAGGTTAAGCCCAGAATTACACAACGAGTAAATGTCTAAAGTTGGATTTGAACTAAGGAAGATGAGTCTTCCTAACTCCGAGTCTTTCTCTCCATCTATTATACCACTTAACTGCCCTAGATTTTAGAAGAGGATGATAATTTCAGTTTTGGATGAGTTCAGTTTGAGTTGCCTATGGGATTCCATTTGGAAATGTACAGTAGAGTTGATAATGTGTTCCTGGAACTCAAGCAAGATACGACAGCTAGATATGGAGGGGTAGGTGTCATCAGGATGATAACTGAACCTATGGGCACTGTTGAGATCAACAAAAGAGAGCAGAAAAAGAGAAGAGGCTCAGGACAGATTCCTGAGCTATGGCAATGAATAATTGTTAAGACATAGGTAACAAGCTAAAACAGGAAAGTGAGGAGGAGGAGGAGCCATACAGGTAGGAAGAGAACAGTGTCCCAGAAACCCAGGGAAGACAGAGTACTCAGGAGGAGGTAAACTTAGAGAGACTGTTTCAGTTGAGTGATGGGTCAGAAATCAAATTGCAAAGGGACGAGTAATTAAAGAATTGAGAGCAAGTTGAGTCAATGAGGAGACAACTTTTTCTAGGAGTCTGAATAGGAACAAGGAAAAATATAGGACAAAAGACTATGGGACCAAATAAAGATGTTTTTAAGGATAAGGAGGTCTGCCTCTGTTTGTAGGTAACACAGAACAGTCACTGGATAAAGAGAGATTGAAGTTTAAAGAGAGGAGATGATCAAAGGGAAAAACTCCAGGAGGAGCTGGGAGCTGGTGAGACCTCTACACAATACTTAAATACAGTCCTGCTGATTTGTTACATTTTGTTTTCCTAAAATTGGTCTAAAATTCACAATGATTTTCTTTTTTTTATGAATCACAAAAGTCCTAAACTCATTTTATCTACTAAGTCATTCCATTGACCTGACTGGAAACCCCCACAGCTGGAAGCAGAAGGGTTGACCTTGGCAAGGAAAAAGACAACCTCTTCTTCAGAGAATGAAGGAAAGGAGAAGAAAAGGGACATAATTTGGAGGAGATTGAAAGTATAGAATTGAAATTAAGAAGGAGGCACAACGGATGGCTTCCATTTTCTTGATAAAGCAAGAGAAGAAGTGGGTCAGAAGTGGTATAGGTGACTTAACAAGAGAAGGTTTAGAGCAGTCACCAGGAGGTATACAATTGTGTGGATATCAGACATCAAAGAGCATAAATGTTTTTTAGCAATGGACAATCTCAGGATCTTTTGCCTTCAGAAACTCTGTTCCTTCACCAGAGGGAGACTTTGTTTTCCCTTATCTACTTTAGGTCTTAGGAGGTGAAGGTAGTGAGTAACCATGAGCACTGGCTTTTTGCATTTTCTCCTCCTCCTGTTTTTCACCAGTCTTTAAAATCCATAGAATCAAAATGAATGGCTATATTGAGGTAGTTGCTACTAAGGACACACGAAGTTACAAAAGACTGCCTTGACCTTCCCTCTCCTTCACTCTTTTCCATAAGAACCCATGGAATGAATTCTCCCAGGCTTCTCAAGAAATTAAAATATTCTCCAAATGTTACAAGTTAATAATGAGCTGGGTCTACAAGCCAACTGAATAGGAAAGAGAATCTAGGCTAGATCACCTTTGGGAAATTGTGCAGTTCTTTCAATAAGGATAGGCTCATAGATTAGAATTGGAAGAGACCAGTTAGCAAATCTTGGGTACTCTCTTAATTTTAATAGATGAGAAAACTTAGGCCCAGAGAGGTTCCGTAATTTCCCTAAGATCATAAAGGTAGTGGGAGAAGCAGAATTTGAATTCAGGTCCTCTGACTTCAAATCTAGTGTTCTTTCCATTATACTCTAATTTTAGTTCACTGCAGCAAAAGGCCAACTCTGCAGCACCAATAATTTCCCAAATGATGCTATACAACTGCGAATGAATCTGCAGGTGTTCCAAAGGGCAGAGGAAACACATGGTAGACATAAAAAGGCTGTAGCACATTACATGGTTAGGTAACTCTGGCATATCACCGAAATTCGAGACTCACACAACCTATGTTTTTGTCTCTTTCATGGTGAATGACTTGCTCAAATTAACATACTGTTCTCCCTTGCCAACTTAGAGTTGTCAGTCAACAAGCATTTATTAAGTGCTTACTGTGTACCTTTGACTTATGATCCCATCCTGGGTTTTCCCTGGGAAAATTGGACTTTGGCTCATGTCTAGGTCTCCATGAAAAAAAGCTAAAGGCCTTTGGTTCCACTGAAAGCACTGGGACAAATAAGACATGGAATATAGAACAGAATTTATTAACACAAAAAAGAAAATAAAAAAACTAACACCCAAAGTCATAATGAGTCAAGACAACTTTCCTCTAGGGGGCATGTAGCACCCGGAGACCTATTTGGTCCTCCAAGTCAATTACACTAGGTGTGTCACCAGCCCCAACTTCCACCCTCCACCCTCCACCCCACAAGGGGAAAGGAATTGGAATTGCCAGCAGGTCAATAACTTCCCTCCCATATCATCCTTTAAATTTATAGTTCTGCTCTGAGTGGCCCCCAACACCCAACAGCTTGTAAGAATTTTGGTAAGTCCCCAGCATCTATACCAATATGGCCCCCCCCACTTATAGTACTACCCTCAAGTTGACCTCCCCCCACCAGAGAAGGGAAAACACACAGGATCTCTAGGGAATTGATTCTCTCCCCTGGACTTGCACAATCCACATAGCACACTGTAGTAATGAATAGTCATTTTCAACTAAACTCCTCTTCATCGTGGCTCTGTAACATACTGCTTCTTACTTCGAGTCCCTATAGCTTCTGGCTTGAACATAGTCCTTGCCTTGCTCCAAGGACCCCTCTATCATATCACTGCTGCCATTCCACTGCCAGCTTAGCCCAAGACATCCTCATCGCTCACCACTGCATCCATCTACTCTTATCTCTGTGTCAGTGTGGTTCCCTGGAGCCATTATGCAGCTGAATCAGGCTTCCAAGAACAAGAGAAGGGAGATAAACTGTCAGTAATCAGAGACACCAGGTAGAGAGTCCAAATCTACCCCCAAGATAAAGGCAACTAGGTGGGACAATGAATAGATACTGGACCAGTAGTCAGGAAGATCTAAGTTCAAATCTAGCCTCAGATAGTTACCAGCTGGGTGAATCTGGACAGTGTAAAGTGGGAATAATAACAGCAACTACCTCCTAGGGTTATTGTGAGGATCAAAGGAGATATTCATAAAATGCACAGCACCTAACAACTAGTAAGTGCTTAATAAATGGTTGTTTCCTTCATTCTAATATGTTAAAAAAAAAAATTCAAAGGAAGGACCCAAGACACTGAACGCTTTTCTAAGCATTTACAGAAAGATTAATTTCATGAAAGAAGTATTCACATTTATGATATAACACATATATTCAAACCAGGGGTTCTTAACTGTTCTGAGGGTCATGAACTCCTTTGGCAGACTGGTGAGGTCTATAGACCTCTTCTCAGGACAATGTGTTTGAATGCATTTCTTAAAAAAAAAAAGGACATAAGGCTACGAAGTGAACCAATTGTATTGCAATACAATTATTGAAATATTTCTAAAAATAAATGTGCAGCCCCTAGGTAAAGAATCCCTGGTCTAATCAATCTAAGCAGGATAACATTGTTCATGCAAATGCAAACAATCTTTCATAGTATAGATGGCTTCCCCAAATTAATGTAACTTTCCCTTGCCAGCTTAGAGTCCGTAGGGTAATAGTCAGTCAGCAAGTATTTATTAAGTGCTTATTATGATCAGGCGTTGTGCTAAGCACCGGGGTACAAACACAAGCAAAAGAAAAGAAGGCCCTTGCCCTCAAGGAGCTTACATTCTAAAGAGGGAAAACAACACACAAAAAAAGGGGCTCAAAAGCAGGGTAGGGGGCTGGCTAGGTGGCGCAGTGAATTGAGCACCAGCCCTGGAGTCAGGAGGACCTGAGTTCAAATCCAGCCTCAGACACTTAACACACAAAAAAAACTAGCAGTGTGACCTTGGGCAAGTCACTTAACCCCAACTGCCCTGCCTTCCCCCTGCAAAAAGCAAAAAAAAAAAAAAAAAGCAGGAGTAGGAGGAAGGTAGCTACAAATGGGCCAAGTCTGGAGAATGAAGAACAGGAATTCTCCTGAAAGGGAACTTGTAGGAAGAGCTATCCAATCAGAAGAAGGAGCTGAGGGGCTGAAGTGAATTCCAGAGCTGAAGTGACCTTCTAGAATGGAAAGTTTTCTGGGGCATGATGGAGTCCAGATTACAGCCTGATGAGAAATGAAGAAACAAACTAGTCCTCTCTCTTGCCTAAAGCAAGGGTTAGATAATCACTTGGGGCAGGGGAGGAGTGGAATCTGATAGAATGGATTCTTAAGTATAAGTTTGGACATCAGAGGTCTTTTCTAATTAATGGATTCTGTCCTCCTAAAGGAGGAAAAGAATAGTAGCAACTTTTCCTTTAATTATAGAATTAAAGCGAATATCCGCCATTGCTCATGAAATGTCATCCTCTGAGGCAGCTCACTTGGAATTGTCAGAATTGCTATAGATAATTATAAACTAAATCCAGCTTTAGAGTTTGCACGTTTTGAATGCTTCCATTTTCAAATGTTGCCATAGTATTTATAGGATATGTTTATATTAATGTGATCATAGTTATTGCCACTAATAATTATGTCTGGTCTGAATTTATTTGCACTTGAGAAAGAAATAATTTACCCTTAATAAGGTCTGAGGGTATAATTGATATAGAGCACTTCATATTAGCAATGTCTAAATATTCATGACAACATGACTGTTACTTTTTCAGCTCCAAATAAATCATTATTAAGTAAGTTTTCCATTCTAAAAGCCCCTCAGACAAGGCATTTGAAAAGTCAGGATGTGGGCATTAGCTGAAGGCTTAAGAAAAATCCAGTGGATTTTTCTCATAGCTAAGATTGGAAACAAAGTAGATGATGCCCATTGATTAGGGGATGGCTAAACAAATTGTGGTACATGAACGTAATGGAATATAAGTGTTAATATTTTCTTAATTCCCACAATAAAGTTTTCTAGTGTTCCCTTTGAGGAAAAGCTAATTTACTCCTTCAAGATTCTGCCTCACATAAAGCAGTTGGCTAGCATAACAAGTTTTGATTCTTCTATAGGCTCCCAAACAAACAAGCCTCTAAATATTTCCCTGTTCCTAGTCCTCTCAAATCTCAGTTGAAAGGTTGATGTATTGACAGTCTCAATCTTAGTTTCTCTCTCTCTGTCTCTCTCTGTCTCTCTCTGTCTCTCTCTCTCTGTCTCTCTCTCTATTTTTCTCTCTCTCCCTTTCTCTCTCTCTGTCTCTGTCTCTCTCTCTCTCTCTGTGTGTGTCTGGGTGTGTATGTGTTTCTCTCTCTGTCTCTATCTGTCTCTCTGTCTGTCTGTCTGTCTGTCTCTTCCCCACCCCAGTCCATAACAGAGCTGGCTAAGGTAAAGCAACCTGCAGTTACTTTAAACATGGATATTTCATCTTGGTTGCGTCAAGGAGTTCTTTGGCAGTTTGCTGAAGGCTTATTCTCCAAATAGTGTTTTTAAATTAATAAAAATAAAATACAAAGAATTACAAAGGAGAGAAATTGCATTGAAATACTGTTATCAAAATCTTTTTTAAAAATAAAAAATCAATTCATAGTCCCCAGGTTGAGAATCCTTGTTAGAACCACAAAGAGATTTTTCCTATAGAAAAGGCAATCATGAACAGCTATTACATAACACACCTACTTTAAAAGGAATTACCACCCTGACATTATTTGGAAAACCATGAGAGAGACACAGAGGCACAAAGAACTCATTTCTTAATAGAGTCTATCCCCAGAACAGCTCTGGTGTGTAGTACCAAATAAATTGGTCTATTTCAGTGCTTCTATTCTAGCAGCTACCAGTTGAATCAATTGCCCCAACGTTAAAGTTTGACAGAAAGACTCTATTTGCATGTTTCAGGTTTCTAGAAAATAAAACTGTGGGTAACCAGAAAATGTAATCATCTTAGAGCCTTCACCACACATTTATTTATCACCTGCAAAGCCCAAGTTAATGCATGGTTGGACATGATTATTTCCATCACAGTTTAGTAGCTGCCAGGAAATAATCTTTAAGTAGCACAAACTTACTTGACGACAACAAAGTAATTCTGTTACTAGATGATTTTAGGAGCAAAGTTAGTTTCTGGTTAATATCCTGACCATCTTTTTTGCCCGCTAGTATTACACCATTGATTCAGCTTTTAGACCATGGTAACATTAAGAATATGAAATGTTACTACAAAAGGAGTTTCATGAGAAAGGTTATCCACTATGAAAACTGAGCACAGGACACTCAATTTTCTTATGGCATTAGTGTTGTTTGACCTGAAATTCTTTCAAAGTCAAGAGTTAGAAAGAGCACAGAGAAAAGTTGTGACCTGTCATTGTGATGGAGTAGAATTTATAGGCTTTTGAGTGGTCTCTTCCCTAAACTATTATAGCAGAAATGCTTGAAACAATGACGGCTTTATACTCTGTCCAAAAACTGAATACCAGGGGAATAGAAAGGTAGATTAAAACTGAAACAATTCTTGCCCTCAAAGAGCTTACCTCTCATCTAGGGAAGATGAAATAGATACTCGAATTACTGCATAATGCAAGACAAGACAGGCTTTGGACATGCTCTGTATTAATGTCAGGATCTGGGCCCATTGCTAGCCGTCCTGACCTTCTTTTGCCACTGGACTCTATTGACTCTGGAGGAGAGACTGAGGCTGAGGACTTTGCCCTTGAACAGGGACCCAGAAGTCGGTATAGGCAATGGAGTTGCCTAACAGCATCTGGTCCTGTGTCCAGTGCTAGCACATGAGTATCCTGTCATTTCTTTCTGTCCAGTTACCTGGTCCCCTTACTGTCTCTGGCTTGAGAGCTCCCAAAGCTGCTGCTGCTTCTATCACCATCAGTTTGTCCCATCATTGGTGTTTCATCCACATGGGCTCTGAGCCAGCCACCTCCTCCATGTCACAGATCTCTCTTTAGAGTCTCCTACGTTGGCTTGGTCTGAAAGAATGTCTCACTCTGACCTTTTGTTGGCTCTACCACTCCAGAATTTGATTTGAGGTGTTATTTTAAAGTTATTTGGAAGGGAATATTGAGAGAGCTCAGAGGAGTGCTTCTCTCCTCCACCATCTTGGTTCCATCCATGGAAGTCTAAGTGGCATAGTTGAAAAAACACCAGAGTCAGAAAGAACTGAATTCAAATATTTCCCTAATTACTTTGGAGTTGTATTACCCTAAGCAAAACACTTAACCTCTCCTATACTCAGTTTCCTCAGATATAAAATGGGAAAAATAAGAGCTTCTATTTCATAGGGTTATGGTGAGGAATAAACGGAATACTACACACATACACACACACACACACATATACACATGCACATGTATGTGTGTTGTATGTATCATGTATGTATATAAAGTGTTTTATAAGCCTTAAAGCTCTCCATATATGCTATCTATTATATATGGTCTACAATCCATTTCAACTTGACTGTACAACTTTTCCTCAGCAGATTTTACTGAGCCTCTCCTGCCTTTGTAAGCTTCCAAATGCACATGCCAAACAAGAACAGAGAGCAAAGTAGAGAAGACACATGATAGGATATGTATAATTTAAGAATTATAGTCTTAAACAAGGTTCTGGAAATAGGTTACAGGCATCAAGAGTACAGTGGTACCTTGACATACGAGTGCACCAACTTACAAGATTTCCAAGATACAAATTATTACTTGGTCAATTTTTTGCTTTGAATTGTGAGCCAAAATTTGAGGTATAAACTGCCTCTAGTTGGCGCAGTGAATGCCACAACCCAGCACCCACCCAGCATCCCCCTGAACTCACTCGTTCAGTCCACGTGTTTACCTCGCTAGTGAAGAAAATTAATTTAAGCAAAAGTAAAAAAGATATTGTAGCAATTAAGTTCAGGGATAAAGTGTGCAGCGAGTAAGTGAATGAAAATGACCAAAAGAGCATGAAACAAAACTCCTCTAACCTCCTCTATCCATCTCCTCCACCCTCCACCTCCGCCAGTATCTTCTGTTGGCTCAAGTCGTCTGATATCCAGGGTAAATATACACTTTATAAAATCAGTTCATTTCTTTGCATTCTCTTTTATTATGTTTGATACAATATTTGTTATTTATAAATACTTTTTCTTATTTAAAAACACTTAACAAAAAAATACTAGGGTGAATTTTGGGGGCTGGAATGGATTAATAGCATTTCAATTAATTTCAATGGGGAAAATTGATTTGCTATACGAGCAAACTGAGTTACGAGCTCAGTAACAGAACGAATTAAACAGATAAGTCAAGGTACCACAGTATAGATCAATGATTAACCTTATAAAGGAGGAAGGATACTTCTATCCCTTGAGACATGAAAGAAGAAAGGTCATTAAAATATAGGGAGAAACTTTAAAATGACAAAGGAAGTCACCTTGGATGACCTCAGTTGTCTTAGGAAAGAAAATGAAGTCATTGCTACAAAGTGAAAGATTGGGGGCTTCAAAATAATTGGAAAACAAGAAGCAAAGGGTTTGCTGAGTAGCACTGAAACACCATTTGATTTTAGAAAATATGAATTTGTAGTGAATCCAATTAACATGATCTCAAAAATTCCTCTACCTGTGTTCAGTATTGTGAGAGTGAGAGCAGAAAAAGAAGATTGTGGGAGTAGGATGGTAGAGTGGGTGAAAGACTGGGAATTGGCAAGACAAGCATGACAGAGGGCTATTGATGCAACTGAATTATAGGGCATATGAGAGACCATGCCTGAAATGCCTCCCCATAGGGTCCACATAAGGTAACAACAAAGTCTAAGAAGACTGATGAATGAGCAAAAGAAGAAAGAGTTAAGGGAAAGGGGTCAGAATGAAGGCATAGGACAAGTTTAATAAGATTAAGTAAGTTGTAGAGGTAGAATATAAAGAGTTTGAGGACAAAGAAAGGAAAGTCATAGTTTGAGGATCAGGAGAAAGAAAAGTTCTGAGTGATGCTAAATCCTGGGTACATATATATTTGATGGTGCAAGATGTTGAAGAAGTAAGAGAAAGTGAAAGTTTCTGATGTTGAGCAGACAAAAAACATAAAACCAAGGTATTAGATGGGTCATCATTGTGAGTGATGACATGTTTGAGGTTTCTATACTGGAAGCTGCAGCTTCAGATCCTTAAATCTACTTTTAAGAGGCAAATAACAGCAATAAACCCTGATTTCTAATATTCTGATCCCCAGGTTAAGATGGTCACCAGACACAAGACTCCCTAAAATGGCATCATGTACTATATTACACCAAGCCAGTTTGTTAGTAAGGATATTTACTAAGATGATGGAAACACTTTGTCGAGCTCAATATTGCATGTGCAATCTCTTTTGTTATCTGTTAAACAATACAAACATCAACCTGCCACAAACACACACTGCCACCAGGAACGAATCACCAACGAGGTTCCTAAAGTTTTGGGCAGGCACGTTTCATAACGGTTCTCATGGCGAAGTTCCCCTCTGCCTAGCTAGAGGCCATGTGTCTCCCTCCAAGGTGGCATTCAGACAAGTCCTCATCGATCAACACCACTCTAAAACAAACTGATTAAAGGCATGACTAAAGGGATGGCTTTAGATTTTATGTGCGAGGGAACACAGGAGTCTTTCCTGGTTTTGACCCAAGAGCAGTCTGATGGCCAGGGGCTTCTGGTGGGTTTCTAACTGAGGATGTTTTCCAGATACACCCACGTTCTGATTTGTGGTTTATTACTTAATTTACTTACATCATATTTGATATGTAGTTTATTTATGATATGATGATAAGAGGAAACTAATTTTTTTTACTATAGCTTTTCATTGGTGGTCTCAACTATTTGCAGATCCACATATGTTATCAGTTATTAAATCACACACATACACACACACATTGTTTATTAAACTATACCAAAAGAGTATTAAACTTATTGAAAATGACTTAAAGAAAAATGACAATAAGAAAACAACTCAATAACAAAATGGACATTTAAGATGAGTTGGTCCTTCTAAGTCAACATACTTATTTCTGCTACAAAGAGGGGTGTGGGAAATGAGGTTCAGGCAAAATGACAGCCAGCCAGCTATTTGTGATAAAAGCATAGATTCCTGATAGAATGGACTTTGGATATCACTGATTTCAGCTCCCTCATTCTACAGTTGAAGGAATTGAACTTAAGAAGGATTAAGTGACTTGACCAAGGTCATACAAATAGTAAATTTCACATTAGAGATTCTCACAAAAGTCCTCTACCGCCCAGCAAAATTGAGTATAGTGTTCCAAGGGAAAATATGGTCATTCAGTGAGATGGAGGACTTTCAAACATTCTTGCTGAAAAAACCAGAACTGAAAAGAAAGTTTGACACTCAAATACAAGAAGCATGAGAAGGTAAACATGGAAAAGAAATCATAAGGAACTTATCAAAGCTGAACTATTTATATGCCAACATGGAAAAATGATAATTGTAACTTATGAAACTTTTCTCAGTATGAGGGTAGGTGAAGGGAATACAAATGTATATATACATATACATACACATATGTCTATTATAATAGGGTTTATATATGCATACAAACACATATCTGAGTATGCGTATATATGAGTACATAGAAGGCACAAGATCAATTGAATAGGAAGGGACAATACTCTAAAAGGTGAATTTCTCAGATGGGAGAGGATTAGAATGAGTGGAGACAGAGAGAGACAGAATGGAGTTAATCATCTCATAGAAGAGGCAAAGGATAATTGTTACAATGGAGGGGGAGAACAGGAAGGCAAAAGGGAAAGGGTCAACCTTACTCTCATTGAACTTGGCTTAAGGAAGGAATGACATAAACTCCAAACTGGGTATCTTGCCACACAGGAGAGTAGGGGGGATGGGGATGAGAGGTGGGATGAGAGGTGGGATGACGGAGGGGAGGACAGGGTGGAGGGAGGGTTGATGGAAGTACACACACACAGGGACAGGGTCAGGATAGAGAACAGAACAAGGTGGGGCAGGATAGGAAGGAGGGACATATAATCAGTCTCTCACAATATGTCCACTGTGGAGAGGCTCTGTGTAATTATACATGTACAGCCTGTATTTAATTACTTGTCCTTCCAGTGGGGGTGGGTGATGAGGGAGGAAGGTAAAGAATCTAGAATTTAAAGTTCTATAATCAAAGGTTAAAAATATATATGTTTATGTATATACAATTATTATTATTATTATTAACTACATCCAACTGGGAATTAAGATACACAGGCACTGTGACAGGGAGATCCATCCTGCCCTACAGGAAAGTCAGAGGGGCGAGGGGGAGGACATAGGAGAAAGCAGATTGGGGAAGGAGTTATATAGTGGGATGGCTGTTTTGGGGTGTTGGGTAGGGGATAGATGGGGAGAAAATTTGTAACTCAAAATCTCATGGAAATGAATGATGCAAACAAGAAAATAAATTACTTAATTAAAAAAAAAAGTCCTCTACATCCAAGTCCAACAATTGAAAAAATTCCCATTAAGCAAGTGTAAGAGGTATAATCCAGGGATGAAAAATACTAGTGGGAAGAGAAACTAGGATGAATGGTCCCTAGTCAGTGATGCATATGTAGGAAAGATACTAAAAAAAAAAAAATTAAAGACTGCATCTAGGTTTAAAAAGTTTTTTAAAAGGACATCTAAAAACTAGGACAAGATCAAGCAACTCAGATAGCTGCAGAATGACTGTATGTGTGAAACTGATATTTAGCTGTTCATTTCATTAGCCTTAAACTTCCAGTTATGAGTCATACAACTCTACTCCTTTCACAAAGTCATGGGCCTTCAGCTGTGAACACACCTGACCCATGGACTTCTTCAAGAAAACAAGTTCCTAGGTGCATCCTCATAAGAGTGCCCAGAAATTCCCATGTCCATAATCCAACGCATTGGTAAAGTTATATTGAAACACATTAAACTAATGTTCAAAATGATGACCATGATTTGTCAATAAAACATTCAGTTATATTCTATATATTTGATGTATTAAGATACAAAATACATACCACATTTTAGAAAGCTATACCAAAAATTTTTAAGTAAAATGTTTCACCACTTAATGGATTGCATTTTTAATATGGCTATTTGATTCTCTCACCCCTGCCACATACCCTACTTCCCTCACCAGTCCCCAACCTCAGATCCAAACTGAAATTAGAATTTATAAAGGAATTGAGAGGGATCCCCTGGCAAAGGTCAGAGGAGCAGCAAAGCACTTCTAACTTAAATCCTTCCTGGGTTATCTATGGCATATGAGGAGCTTGTAGAGGCCAGCTGAATTCTGGGCAGGTCTTTTCCTGTTGCCCACACTCTGATTTTCTGGGATAAGAATAGGAGTGAATAATTGCATTAGCCCAAGCTGAGTATGAGAAAGGTGCCCCAGATTGAGAACAACATCCAGACAGGGAGTGATGGGATCCAGTTCTAAAATCTCAAGCAATATTTTCTCTCCCCACTCCCATGATGTAGAAGAGATCACTGGGAGTATGGGATGAGGTAGAGATATTGGAGAAAGAGAACTGCTACATTGCTCTAAGCCAACTAAGAGAGATAGCAATCAAAGCTATTGAAGAACAGACACCACTTGGCACTGTGGATTGAGAGTTAGACATAGAATTGGAAAGATCTCAGTTCAAATCTGACCTTGGATGTGTACTATTTGTTGACACTGGGCAAGTCACTTAACATTTCTCAACCTCAGTTTCCTTTTCTGTAAAATGAGAATGACAATAATAGCATCTGACTCACAGGGTTGTTGTGAGGATGAAATGAAGAGGGAGAGAGAGACAGAGAGAGAGAGACAGAAACAGAAAGACAGAGACAGAGAGATAGAGAGAGGCAGAGAGAGAGAGACAGACAGAGAGAGAGAGAGACAGAGAGAGAGACACACACACACAGAGACAGAGACAGAGATAGCAACAGAGACAGAAAGACAGAGACAGAGAGAGATAGAGAGAGGCAGAGAGACAGAGACACAGAGACTGAGAGACAGAGACAGAGAGACAGAGAGAGAAAAATACAGAGAAAGAGAGAAACACAGAGAGAGAGAAGACAGAGACAGAGATAGAGAGTGAAAAAGACAGAGAGAGACAGAGACAGAGTCAGAAAGACAGACAGAGACATAGAGAAAATGAGAGAAAGAGAGAGAGAAAGAGAGAGAGAGCTGTGTGTATATGTGTATGTGTGTATGTATGTATGTTGTTCAGTCATTTTTCTGTCATGTCTGACTCTTCATGACCCCATTTGGGTTTTTCTTGGCAAAGATACTGGAGTGGTTTGCCATCCTTCTCTAGCTCACTTTACAAATGAAGAAAACTAGGGCAAATAGTGTTAAGTGACCTGCCCAGGGTCATGACTTCTAAGTGTCTGAAGCCAGATTTGAGCTTAGGAATATGAGTCTTCCTGACTCCAGGTGTAGCCCTCTATCCACTGCGCCACCTAGTTCTGTGTGTGTGTGTGTGTGTGTGTGTGTGTGTGTGAAAAAGAACACTTTACAAACTTTTGTTATTATTGAGTGTGTGGAATGGAAAGGAAAGCCAGGGGTAAGCCTGGGTTTGTTAGAAGGATGGATGAAGTCTAGGATTCAGGCCTATTGCAAAAATTTCCTTAATAAATGCTGTTTGAAAATGCTGATGAAACTCCTAATGATATAAAACTAAATAGCACTTGCTTGATCTCTGGAAGAATAATAGACAGCATTCTTTGTCATGTCAGGAGTGATAACTATGATATCACCAACGTGGCATAGCCCCTAACATCAGAACCAGAGCCAGCTGCCTGCTGAAAGAACGAATTTAGGAAAATCTCTAATGTAAAGTGAGTCCACAGGAAATGGTGGTTCATTAATTTGGATGCTTCCATATGGAACTACTTGTTCAGTCTAGAGCTTTCCAGAAGACCATATGAAACCCTGGGAAATGTCTGTTTTGGACACTCACAATCTCTAGGGGCTTTATGGATTCAAATCTCGGCTGTGGAAAAAGAAACTCTGAATTTAGCCTGGGAATTTTGTTTGCTGGGATACATGCCAAGCTCAAGGCTGACATGATTTGTAATAACCTAGTTAATCAACCATAAAAAACCAGGGCTTTATCATTTCTTAAAGATAATCACACACTGTAATTTTGAGTAGTATGACTTGCTGTTGGAAAATCATGAAATGTGCCTAAGGTACAAATTTTTTCAGGTTTCTAAACAGAGGTGATCTCAGCCAAGAATTTATCTTAGACATAAATAATTAAATGTACTGATGCAAATAAGATCCCACTTGCCTATATTTTGAAAAGACAAAATTATTCCAAGGTCCTTTGTGACTTATACTTGACCTTTGCCATTATAGAATCTTTCAAAGAAGGGGAAAAGATTGACTAATGTTAACAAAGGTCAGAAATGGAGTTGTCTGTCACCTCCTCTCCAACTCAAGTCTAAGGGAACTTTATAGAGATCATGATTTAAAAACAGAAACCCAGACAGACCCATTTTTACTGGCAGAGCTGGGTCCCAAGGCCAGCAGCTCTATTTCTTTGATCCATATTTTGCTTTGTCCTTTCTTGTCCTAGCTGCCTCTTTCAAAGGCAGCCCCATGCCTGGTGGAAGCCTAGACAGTATTATAAAGAAACTAGCCATATGGCTGTGAGTGTTGTAAAGGTAGAGGGAATGGGGAAAGGATAAGAACTGGCAAATGGGTCAGTGAGAGGGGCCTTCGGAAAGATTATACAATGGATAAAGTTGGGTTTTGGTTCACTTCTATCCCCCATTCTGTACTCTTTCCTTCCCAGACCCTCGGTGCTTTCCTGCCAACCAGAGACTGACCTAAGTCCCCTACTGAGTGCCCCATCCATTCCAACTCCCTATGACAAGGTTTCCAGTTACATTCCTCCTCTAATCTGATAAATAATTTCAGTTAAGGATAATAATAGCTTAATATATTACTCCCTCCCAGATAAAACTTACATTTTAGCACAGGCCATAAGTACATGAGTAACATGGGAATTTTAGGCCCTTTAGCAAAGCTCAGTGAAGGAGGCGTTTAAGTCCCTGCACAAGCCTAATTATTCTGCCTAAGAGCAAGTCCAGCCTTGAGGTCAAACAGTGATATGCTGTCCTTGCTGTAGCCAATCAGTCCCAGAATATAGAAAAACTAATAACGGCTCAAGTATTATTATGCCTACATTAAAGATGAGAAAATTAAGGCTCAGAGTAATTAAGAGTGGCTTGGTGTGGTGGGTAATGGTGGACTTGGAGCCGTCTGTCCCAGACAGAATCATTTAAGTTCTCTGAGCCTGAGCTTCCCTGTCTTTGAAATGAGGATACCGGTAACACCCCTTTCACAGAGTGGTGAAGCTCAAATGAGATCATGTATGTAAAATGCTTTGTAAACCTTGGGGTACTGTATAAATGCCAAGTCTTCATGTTATTTATCATAAAGTAGTCATCTACATTCATAGAGCATTTTTGGTTTTACAAAGCATTCTCCTCACAAAATTCCTAAGAGGTAGGTACTGCAAGTATCTCTGGTCACCTTTTACAAATAAGAAAGCTTATCTTCCCTCAAGATCAGAACCAACCCCCAAATATCTGTCTTCTAAGTAGGAAGCCCTCTCTCCACAATACCGTGATATCTCCCACAGAGAAATCCAGAATGGAACATAAATCCTAAAGACAGCCCCTGCTGAAACCTCAAAGCCAATTACTAAGCCTACGAGTGACTGTGGAAGACTGTACACGGGATTCTTGAGCCTTCATCCTGAGCAATGTGATGTTGCTGTTCAGTCATTTTTCAGTCACGTCCAATTTTTTGTGACCCCATTTGGGATTTTCTTGGTAAAGATACTGGAGTTTTCCTGAATCAAGGTCAGGCACTCTATCCACTGCACCATCTCACTGCCCAAGTCACGTGATAGTCGTCAAAAAAAGTGAGGTTGTTCAACCAAAATGAAAAATAAAAACCTTGGGGGCAGTATAGAGGAGTGCATATGAAATATGGAAACGACGCAAATCTGGGAGAGATGATTAACACACTGACAGAATTAGGATTCCTAAAGATAAGTAAAACATTGGGACGGATCTAATAAGATATATTTAATAGGGACAAATATAGTTTTTTATTTGAGGCTCAAAAAAAGAGTTTAAAAGTAGAATGCAAGCATAATGAGCTAGCAAGTAACTGAGGGAAAAAAGATTTGTGAGTTTTAATGGACTGCAAGCTCAAGATGAGACACCAGAGTAACACGGTAGTCAGAAACAACCTAATTTGTTCTTGGGATGACTTAAGAGAAGCATAGATTAAAAGAATAAAGAGGTGATAATTCTGCTGCACTCTGGCCTGGTCAGACTACATCTGAAGTGTTGTGTTTAGTTCTGGGTGCTTTGGTTTGGAAGGGACATGGCTAAATTGTAAATCATCCAAAGTAGAGCAATCAAAAGGGGAAGAGCCTTGTTTCTGTGCCATGTGAGTATAGGTGGAAGGAACAGGACACGAAAGTTGTCTTCAAAAATTTGAAGGACTATCACCTGGAAGGGTGATTGGGCATGGTTTTTGGTGGACCCAGAGATCAGAGCCTGAAGCAATGAGCAGAAGCTTAAAAGAGGCATATTTAATCTAGATAAAAAAAAATAAACTTTCCTTCTGTACAACATGACTAACAGGAAAATAGGTTTAATATGAAAGTACATGTTGAGCCTATGTCAATTTACAACCCATCTTGGCGTGGGTGGAAGGGAGAGATGGGGAGAAAATTTGGAACTCAAAATATTATGAAAGTGAATGTTGAAAACTAAAAATAAATAAATTAAATTAAGATAAAAAAGATAAATTTTCCAAAAAGTGAAATGTATATGAAAGTAGAATGGTGCTTCTTCACTAGAGGCCATCAAACAAAGGGTGGATGACCATTTCTCAGATATTTTGTGAAGAGGATTCTTCTTCAGGTGTGCATTAGAATAGGTAGCCCTGAGGTGTCTTGCAGCTCTGAGGGTCTGTCATTTTGTAGCCTGGTTTTAAATCCTAGCTTTGTTGTTTGCTGTATATGTGATATTGAGGAGGTAATGTCACATCTGCCAGTCTCAGCTTCCTCATTTATAAATTTAGTGATGGAACTTAATGACTGCTAAGTTCCCTTCCATCTCTAAATCAGTAATCTTATGGCCTTGGAACATCATTACATAGACAATTATACTTCCCATTCCTTCGACTGCCTCTGAACTTATATAATCAAAGAATATTATTGCTAGAAAAGATCTAAGTGATCATCCAGCATTTCCCAAACTGATTTGACCACGTAATACCTTAGGACTTGAAATATATTGGCAGAACCCATAAATAACAGTTCTTACACCCTATGTTTAAGAAATAATCCCCATACAAAGGGGTGTTAGGGACATTTTGGAGCAAAAAGAATGAAAAAGCTATTTTTATACCAAGATATTATTTCATGTAATGTATTTCTAATCATGTCATAAGTATCAGAAGAAAAATATTGTTAATATCAAAATGTTCTCATAGAACCACCCATCCCTCCCTCCATACACACATACAAATCATGCATGATGCCAGTGTTGCATGGAACACAGATTGGGAAATGCTGCTCTGGTCCAACAACAATTATTTAAAAAGATGAAAGAGACTTGATGAAGAATCATAATGCACATACATATGTATATAACATGTGTATATTTGCATAAATGTGTGGCTATACATAGATAAAAGTATGTTTGCATGTATATTGTGTGTATAAATGTATAAATGGAGGTTCCATCAGGAGCCATCAAATCAGAGGGCGAGGCCAAATGGGCTGGAGTGATCTTCCAGGATGAAGAGATTTTTGAAGGATGGTGGAAAAGTTTTAAGTGTAGCATGGTGAGAAAACTTTGTGAGAGGGGCACAATTATGAGTCTAATTTTATAGATGAGGAAACTGAGGCTCATGCAGAAGGGACTTGTTCATGATCACAGAGAACATGAGACAGGGTTTCTCATTTCAATTCTAGCCCTCTAGCTGCTAACACTATTCTGACCTGCCCAAAACTGACTTGTCTATTCTCTACTTGTAGTGCAATGCAGAGTAGTGACTGCTAAACTACTTCAACTACTTTGTATCATCCATTGAGAATTTTTGCCGTCACAAACAAGAAATTATCTGTATTTTTCTGCAAAATATCTTCCAGGCAGATTTAAAAACATACTTATATTTTTCATTCATTTCTATATAGAAGTATGTAAAATGCCATTTTTTTCTAAAATATACAAAATTTGCTGTATTTAGTATGAACTATGAATGAGCCTTGGCTGGGACCCCTTTCCATCAAAGCATGTTCTACTTTTAATTTGTTTACAATGATCAAGATGCTCCAGTCTGAGTTTCTTGATGAACTGTGTCCCCAGTGATTTTTTCCTAAATAATATTGAATTGTATTTAATATGATCACTTCCTCTAACTAACCCCATATGTCCTTATAGCAATTATGGAATTTACTTTGTTCTAACTATGCCTGGTCTCTTCAGCTAAAAATTAATCAGAAAAAGACCTATATCAACCTTAAATTTGGACAGATCTGCCAAATCCAGGTGTGTGTGGTATAGATATAAAAACTTTTGTTCTACTTCTGGGTGTTGTATATAGAATGGAAGAGTAAGAGGGCAATCCCTCTATTAACTCGAAAATAAATCTTTTAAGCACAGAGTATATGTTTCACACTTTTTTTATCTTGAATTCAGAAAAAATAAGGATCTTTATGAAATTTATACTTATGGCTTTGTCACTTAAATTTAATAAAATAGTCTGTGTAGGAGTTTCCAATAAATACTGTTCATATCTGAGAACTTTTGATTTATAAGTAAGTTTTGTTCCATCCTAACCTATGGTTTCATCTGTGTGAGGAACTCCTGTTAGGGAAACTTTTTCCAGCACAACTCATTGACAACTAGTAGTCTTAGAGAATTGCCTGAGACACTGATAGAAACTGGAGACATGTCTAGTAGTGCAGTTCATGGGGTCCTAGAATCCTACATCTAGATATAGAAGGGACCTCAGATTCCATTTAGTCCAACTCCCTTATTTTAGAGATGAGGAACCTGAAAACCATCAAGATTAAGTTACTTGTCTAAGATCACAGAGGTATGCATCAGAGGAAGAATTTGAACTCAAGTCTTCATGATCCAAGCCTGGCCTTCCCTTCATACACCAGCTGATACCAGAAAGGAATGTTTTTCCTTACTTGTCTCACCACAACCTCAAACATCGTATCCATAATCACACTTATCACACCCAACCCAAAAGCACACAATTCCCCCTCAAAATTGCCTTGGTTCTCTCAATAACGTAACTTTTTTCCTGCCTATCACGAGTCAATTTTAACTCATATCTTCTATCGCTTTCATATGCAGTCAGGCACTATTTTTTTTTCCTTTGAAACTTCTCACCTGTCTATTCTCATCCCTGTGCTAATCCACACTCTCCATGTGCTGTAGCTCAGGTCCTCATCAACTTGCACCTTGGATTCCTACAACAACCTTTTCTTTCCTCCCCTGAGTTACTCTTCTGCCGCCACAAGAATTTATACTTAGGGGTGGCGAGGTGGTGCAGTGAATAGAGCCCTAGCCCTGGAATCAGAAGGAACTGAGTTCAAATGTGACCTCAGACACTTAACACAGAAACTAGCCATGTGACCTTGAGCAAGTCACTTAACCCCAATTGCCCTACCCTCCCCCTCCAAAAACGCAAAACAAAAAAAAGTATTTGTACTTAAAAACCCCTTTTATCATATCACTCCTCTGCTCAAAAACCTTCCATAGCTGTCTGTTTCCTACCACATCAGATTTAAATTTTTCTACCATGCTCAGAGGTTCACAAAGTGGGCAATACTGCCACCTGGGGGTGCTGGAACAATCTAGGGTGGGGGATAACAGGGGGTGCAATAAGATGAGAGGGTGAATAAAAATAAGGCGGCAGTAGAAGCATAAGGAAAGAAGAAGAGATAAGAAAATTTTGAAGAACTATTCATACATGTTCCATCTGTTGTGTAAGAGTTAAAGTTATAGTGATTACATCATTTTCCAAATAAGCTCACAAAATTCAAGTTATAACTGATCCATGGTCAAATCCTCCAGCAGGTCAAGCAAATGTTAGCAGGTTGTATGTTGTCAGGAAGTTCAGCACGCATCCACAGGAATATGTATGTCTGATGATTTGTTTACAATACAATACTATACAGCTACATGATGTACTGTGTCATCAAAATTTCAAAGCAGGAAAAAAAACCCACAAATTTACAATAAATTATTGAATTTAATATGAGCCATGTTTTTAGAAAATATTTTTTGAAATGATGTGAATTTTTAAAAAGTTACAGGATTAAAGAAAGATTTCGGGGGGGGGGGATGCTGGGTAATTGGTTTTGTTTTTTGGTATTTTTTGTAATGGGGGCAGTAGGCCAAATAAGTTTGGGAACTCTGGTCTAGATCTACCCTCCCTATTTAACTTGACTTCCTACTATTTCTGAATATTCACATGGAATCTAGGGCACCCAGTTCTGAGCACACACACACACACTCCAAAAATTCTTATTGAGACACAAATTTCAGACAGCAGCCATCATAGACTGAGTAGCTGAGCTGACAGTGAAGCATAGACTTTCATAGAGGACAGGAGAACTTGAGAATATCGAGAAATGTTCATAGATTTTAGTTTGATTATGTGATGCCCTTTCCAGATACATAGGGTGTTATACAAAGCCTAAGAAGCATTTTAATTCTTTTCCAAAGAGTGCTGTTCTGTGTGTGTATGTCTGTCTGTGTGCATCTCTATGTGTCTCTGTGTGTCTCCCTCTCTGAGTCAGTGTCTGTCTCTCTGTGTCCCTTTTTGCCTTTGACTCTGTTATTTGTCTCTCTCTGTGTGTCTTCATGAATGCATTTCTCTGTTTCTGTGTCTGTCTGTCTGACTCCATCTCTTCTCTCTGTCTCTCTCTGTCTCTTTCTCTGTCTCTCTCTGTCTCTGTCTGTTTCTCTCTCTGTTTTTCTCTCTCTCTCTCTCTCTCTCTATTTATATATATATATATATGTGTGTGTGTGTGTGTATATCTTTTTCTCTCCACAAATCTAATTTTCAAAAGAACCTCCTCAACTCTTAAAAGTTGAGAATTTTTCCCCAAAAAAATGTCAGGAACAATATGGAAGGATATGTGGTTGCAAATGTCGCTCTTCAAGCTCAGTGAACTTGTGAAAACCAAATGTCAGTAGAGAATGCTAGTGCAGCAACTGGAATGGATGGATAAGGATGTTGGCCGGCCTACAATAAACACTTGGGCTCTTCTCCCATAAGTCTTTAAATGTTCTCCTAAGTCTTCGAAAGTTTTTAAGCTCTTAAAAAGGTGTTTTGGGTTTTTTTTTTCCATTTCCATAAACCTTTGCATACCTTGTTAACAGCCAAAACCTGAAATGGAAAAGGCAGAACTTCGCAAGACCAGGTATTCCAGCCTGACAGGAAATCTCAAGAGTACTGACTCATGTAACTTTTTTCTGCAAGTTTAGCAGACTCGGAGAGTTCAGACTCAGTCCTGGTAAATGTCATGTCTCAGGATTCTCATTTCACTGATCATCTTGAAGACTTTTCATCCCTAAGAGAGACAAGCATGCAGGACTGGGAGCCGGGGGAGACAGACATTCAAAATCTACCTCTGCCATTGCTTGGTTGCGTGGAGGCAGGCAAGTTACTTATTCTCCTTTGGTCTTAGTTTCTTCATGTGTAAAATGAAGATGATAATTTCTTACGTATTTACTTCACAGGGTTGTTGTGAGGAATGAATAGATAATACATGAAAGACCTACATAAATTATCACCCCCGTGTGACAAATGCACCCTAGAAATAACTCAAAGAGTTTGCAGAAAAGTTAAGAATTGTAATCCAATCAATTCAAAGTATTTGTTCAGAGGGGAAGAATGAATACAATACTCTACCGTTTTGAACCAAATCGTTAGCTCCTACAGAAACCTTGTTACCTTGTTAATGATTCCCTTGTCAGCCTTAGAGGCCAAGGCCACCTAGCATCTAGCCTGAAAGTAATGATGGGGCCACGGTAGCATGAAACTGGTGAATGGCTTCTAGAGCAGCGGTTCTCAACCTGTGGGTCGCGACCCCTTTGGGGGTTGAACGACCCTTTCACCGGGGTCCCAGGAGCACCTAAGACCGTCAGAAAACACATATTTCTCTGCTGAACACCACGCTCCTCTGTCTCCAGGCGGGTCCGCCCCCATGCAGACACGCCCATATACGAGTATTAAAGGGTTGCAGCATTAGGAAGGTTGAGAACCACTGTTCTAGAGGCTGAGGGAGGGCCCCATCCTCCAATAACCTTCATTGACTTTACCATCCCTTTAAACTGCTATACTATCTCTCTTCTCTCTTTCACACCCAAATTCCTAGAAATATCTTCCCAAAGTCATTACTTCTACTCCCTCACTTCCCATTCACTTCTCATTCTCTTGCCATCTGACTTCTGACCCCTCTGCTGACCTGAAACTGCCCTTTCCAAAATTTCTTTAATTGTAAATCTGATGGCTTTTTCTCATACACCTTGATTTCCCTGCTGCGTTGACTCACCTGCCTAAACATTTTCTCTTCTCTGGTTTTTTGGGACTCTGCTTCTTCCTGCTTTACTTCGTGGCTATCTGACTGCTCCTTTTAAGTCTGTATAAATGAATAATAATCGATACCCTACCCCCTATTCAAGCACATAGCTTCAGGACCACACTAGATGATCTCATCATCTCCCAGGGGTACAATTATCTCGTGCAGCTAATTCCCAAATATACATATCTAGCTTCCATTTTTCTTCTGTAACTCAGCAAATACCTGCTGGACATCTCCATTTGGATATACCACAAGTATGTCAAAACCAACATGTCCAAAGCAGAACTCATTATGTTTCTTCCCTAAATTCAGCTCCCCCCCGCCCCATTTAACTATACTATTGAAAATACCACTATCCTTCCAGTCAGCCAGGACTGCAAAACAAGTCTTTCTCAGTTCTTCACTCTCACCTATTCTACAAATCCAATCAGTTGCCAAGGTCCTGTAGATTCTACTGCAGATTCTAAGGCATCTTTTGCATGCACATTTTTCTCTTCATTTACATGGCTACTACCCCAGTTCGGTTCCTCATTACCTCTTACCTGATCTATTGTACTATTTGTATTGTGTGAAACTTGTCTGGTATTATAGATGTAGAGCTGGAAGAAACTTCAGAGGCTATTGTCCAATTTTACAAGTTGTCCATTTTACAAATGAGTCAACTGAGGCCAAGAGAAGCGTCTTGCCTTGAGGCCAAGAGAAGTGTCTTGCCTTGAGACCAAGAATTGTCGGAAGTGGGATCTGAACTCAAGTCCTCTGATTGAGAAGTCAATACTCTTCCTGTACCACACTAGTCCACCATTTATATTTCATAGTAGAGAAGACTGGGGCCAGCTTATGTTACATAACTTAGCCAAGCATAAATGTGCTTAGAAAAGGAGCTGTTATGAAAATGAGGGATAACAACCTCAGTGACTCCTCAGTATTCCTTAAGTATTGAAATAACATGATAAGGTCTCTAGTATAATGGGAGTGGGTAGTGGGGATCTTCTAAGGAGAATTTACACAAAATATTGGGTTGAGAAACCTGTTTTTGCCCTGTTTTTTATTCTTTTTAATGCTTCAAAGATCTGTGATCCATGTGTCCCACAGCACAGGGATACAACTAGAACCAGATTAAAATGTAATTGGGAAATATTTAACAAAATAAATATGACTACAATAAAACATAGATAACATTAACATATGTCATCTGAATCAATATATGCCTACAGGAATCCATATGCATTAGTGGTCTCCATTTCTATTTGAGCCTGATACCACTGCCCTATGTGAGTAAAAATCACCACCTTCCTTTATGCCCGCATAGATCATTTTAATGATGCTGTGACCCAAAAATATCATCACCTGGTAGTCTGGCCTCACGTGATGAAGCTCCTCAAACTTAGTTTGGCTGGTAGTTGGATCAGAATATATGCAGATATCTAGACTGTAGCTGGGCATATACTAGTTTCTTAATTGTAATTAATTCAAAATCCAGATGATGCCTTAACCAGCAAGTAGGTAAATATTTACTTCTGTTCATGAAAACATTCCCAATACTGTATAGTATTTATAATGATTGGCACCTCTGTCTGAAGCTAATGCATGTCCTTAATGTATTTATGTCTGAGAATCAATCATTTTAATTGGAAAAAAATTAACCGACTCCCAACAGATGGGTGTTTCTCTTTTATTGAAAAACTTTGGCTCTCTTGTTCCAAACAGCCTCATTATCAGAAACTACTTAAGTCTAATCTTTCCTTATTAATTATTCATATCCAGCTGTAAACATCTGAGCAGAGAATAGGCCATCACTCTAGTCTGAGTTCATTATCAAGCTGGAATCCAGCTGCAAACAATGCCTAGTCTATTCCAAGGATTTAGGTCTTAGGGTCCATAGAGCCATAGATGTGCATAGAATCACAAAATGGTAGACATGGCTAGGAACCACATAAGGAATTAATCTACTCTAAAACCTTCACTTTAGAAATGAAGAAATTCATAAACTACACTAATCTAGTAGAGTGTTATTTAGGAATGATTTAGGAATTAACAATAGTCTCTCAGCTCCTTGACACAGATAAATAATTAATTCTCCTTTCCTGTTCCCAGAAGAACAAGAAATGAAGACAGTTCAGTTATTACCATACAATATTGGAAGTAGCTTAAATGTGGCTTCTATGGTGCAAAATTCGAGACTAAATATATCTTGTACATAAAATATTTTGCATGTTGTATCCCTCATTAGAATGGGAGCTCCTTGGGGGGCAGAGACCATGTTTTTGTCTTTCGTTGTATCGCCAGGACTTAGTATTTGTTTGTATGTAGCAAAAACTTAGTAAGGCAGCTAGGTGGTACAGTGGATAAAGTGTTGGCCCTGTAATCAGGAACACCCAAGTCCAAATCTGGCCTCAGAAGCTCATTAGCTATGTGACCCTATGCAAGTCATTTACCTCAGTTTCCTTTCCTGTAAAAAATTCTGGAGGAGGAAAATGGCAAACTACTCCAATATCTTTGCCAAACTCCAAAAGGGATCACAAAAAGTAGGTCACAACTAAAAATGACAAAACAACAAAAGTAAGAACTTAATAAATGTCAATTGACTGACAGATTGGTAGCGTTGGGTACACGTTTTAAACTTTAACAGGGACAAGGAAAGGATGAGGGGACACAATTGGAAATGACTCATGGAGATCTTTGTCCCTGAGAATTTTTCATAAGAGATCTCTGGTACCACCTAGAACACTGATATCAAACTCAATTAAAAACCTGGGCCATTAAACTGTACATAGGGATCCCTGCAGGTCACATATTGAATTAGTTTTTAAATGTAATAGTGCCTGTGTTTTGTACGTATGTATCTATGTTATTGTAGCTTTATTTATTTTGTTAAATATTTCCCAATTTCATTTTAATGAAATTTGGACTGCACTCAGGTGTGTGATGGACTGCATGAGGCCTGCAAGATGTGTATTTGTGTATCAGCAAGCACCCCAGCACACCCAGGGCGGCTACTAGCACAGGTTCTTAGATCTGCTTTTCTAAAGGAAAGCAACTCAAAGTGGGTTAACAATCTTACTTTAATCAATCCAATACCATTTACCTAGTTCAGGGGAAAAAGTCGGCACCCTGAACTTCAGAGAATACAAACAGAAGTTACAAACAAACAGAAAAACAGATCAGCAGACGGCTTCCAGCGTCTGACCATTACATCAGTTACCTAGTCAGTTACCAGAGAGGGAAGCACCTGGGTTTTTCA
>CM053580.1:381798148-381814539 GCA_028627135.1 Pseudochirops cupreus | reverse complement strand
GCTTAGGGAAGGAATGACATGCACTCTAAAGTGGGTATCTTGCCCTACAGGAGAGTAGGGGGGAAGGGGATGAGAGGAGGAATGATGGAGGGGAGAGCAGATTGGGGGGGAGGGTTGTTAGAAGTACACACTTCTGTAAAGGGACAGGGACAAAGTAGAGAATAGAACAAGGCGGGGGGCAGGATATGAAGGAGGGAAATACAGTCAGTGTTATATAATATGTCCATTGTGGAGATATTCTGCGTAATTACACATGTACAGCCTGTATTGAATTCCCTGTCTTTCCAGTGGGGGTAGGTGACAAAGGAGGAATAGAAAGAATCTAGAAATTAAAGTTCTAAAATCAAATGATAAATAAACATATATATGTATATATATATATATAAAATAATTATATATATATAATTATTATTATTATTTATATGCAACTGGGAAATAAGATATACAGGCACTGGGATAGGGAGATCCATCTTACCCTACCAGAAAGGCAGAGGGGTGATGGGGGAGGATATAGGAGAGAGCGGATTAGGGGAGGGAGTATATAGTGGGATTGCTATTTTGGGGTGGTGGGTAGGGTAGAGATGGGGATAAAATTTGTAACTCAAAATCTTGTGGAAATCAATGATGTAAACCAAAAAATTTTAAAAAAGGAAAAAAAAATCTTTCATATCTGCCTGTTTCTTTCCTCTTCCACTGCTACCATCCCTAAACAGATACTCCTCACTACTCAACTTCCTATTATAAAAGCATTCTATTTTTGATTCCAGTCTTTTCCTCTTCTCTCCAATCCATCATTTGTGAGGTTTCCAAAACTATTTTTCTGATGTACAGTTCTGCTCAATGACCTCCCCTTATCAAAACATTTCAGTGGCTCCCCAATGCTCAAAGGAAGATACACAAATTCCTCATTTAACTTAATTCAATTCAGCAAAGCTTTACTAAGCACCTTCAACAGGCAGAATAATGTATAATGTCCTGGGGGAAATGCAAAATGTAGCCCCTATGGAGCTTATAGACCACTATAGTGTGTTTATTCTGACATTTGAGTTCCTTCATAATGTAGCTCCAACTTATTTTTTCTGTTATATTTTACATAAATCTTTTTTGTACTATCTGCCAAAATGGACTCTTCACTGTTCAATGACCTGGTACTTCCCTCTATTGCTTTTGTCTCTTTAAAAAAGATCTCTATTACAGGCAAAACCACAGCCTCCCAGGATGACCCATTTCACTTTTAGATAGCTCTCATTTCTGGCAAATGTTTCCTAATAGTAAAAAAATATAAATCTGTTTCTTGAAAACTTCTACTCTTTTCTCTTAGTTTTGTCCTCTGAGGTCAAGCAGAATAAGTCTAATCTGTTTCCCGCAAGACAGCTTTCAAATATTGGAAGACAGCTCTACCATGTCCTCTGAAGGTTTCTTTTTTCCAGGTTAAATATCCTAGATTTCTTCAACCAATCTTCATAATGGCATTATCTTAAAGCTTTCCACTGGATACTTTTCAGCTTATTCATGTCCTTCCAACAATGTGCCACCAGGTACTGGACAGGATACTCTACGTATTCTCTAACTCAGCAGTTCTCAACCTGTGGGTCACAACCCCTTTGGGGGTCTAACAACCCTTTCACGGGGGCCAAGGGGGTCGCCTAAGACCATTGGAAAACACATATTTCTGATGGTCTTAGGAACTGAGACACTGCTCCTCTATCCATCTCCAGGCAGGTCTGCTCACATGCAGATACTCCCACATATGAGTATTAAAGGGTTGTGGCATTAGGAAGGTTGAGAACCATTACTCTAACTAGACAGACCTTCAGCTTTTATAACACCAATATGATATTCACAGCACCCACAGTGGCTATGTGGCACAGTTCTGAATATGCTGGCACAGTTCTGAATTGCAAAATGTAACAGACTCTCCATGTGGAAGACAGAACCAAAACATTTATTCAAACACCAGAATGCCAAATCCATCATAACAATCAAGAAGTTGGTATACATCACCAATGCAGTGAGCACCAACATCTCCAAGCCTTCCCTCTATTAGGACTTCAAAACAAAACAGGCTCTCTTAAGTAAAAATGCCTCTCTCTCACTTCTCACTAGTCATTCTGCCTCTGCTCTGCCTGCTCCCAGCTCTGCTCATGCTCTGCTTCTTCCTGTTCTACCCTTTCAGCAAACTCCTCCCACTGTGGACTTCATGGGATTACATTTGGCCTATTAAAGGCAGGGAAGATCTTCATATTCCCATTACCCTCACAGCTTCCTTCTCTGGGATGCTATGCCTCTATTAATGTAGCCTAAACTTACCTTGGATTTTTTGGCTATGTCAAACTATAGATTCATTTTACTTTTGTTTAGTCATGCCTCTCCTATCTTGTTTCTTGGGAAGCTGATTTTTAAAACAAAGTGTGATAAATTTGTACCTATTGAATTCATGCCTTTCAATTTGGCCCAATGTTCTATGTTGTTGAGAATTTTCTGGATCCTGACTTCATTATCCAATATGTTAGCTAACCCTCCTATTTTCACTTCATCAGCAAATTTAATGAGTGTACTATCTATCCTTCTATCAAAATCATTGATAGAAATGGAACAAGCCCAGATTCCTGGGGAACTCCATTAGAGCCTGCCTTAGTAGTTGATATTAAATTTTTAATGATTCCTTTATGTTTCCTGTGATTCAACCAGTTTAAAATCTGCAAAACTATGTTATCATCTAAAAAAACATATGCTGGCCCCCTGCCCTTCCCCCCTCTCCCCCCCACCCCGGCCATAGGCAGCAATGAGAGACTTTGTCAAGTTCTTTGCTAAAATCTAGTTAAACTGTATCTATAGATTTCTCCTGATCTAGTAACCCTGTCAAAAAAGGATATGGGTTTAGTTTGGCATGACTTGATCTTGATGAAGTTATGATGCTAGCTTTTTGTGATTGTGGCTGCTCAGTGGATAGAGCACCAGGCCTGGAGTTGGGAAGAACTGAGTTCAAACCCTACTTCATGGACTTACCAGCTCTGTGACAATGGGTAACCTTTGCTGCTTCAGTTTCCTCAACTGTAACATGGGGATAACAATAGCACCTAATTCTCAGCATTGGTGTAAGAATCAAATGAAATGATGTTTGTAAAATGTCTGGCATATAGTAGGCACTGTATCAATGTTAACTATGTTATTATTATCATTGATTATTCACTCATCATCCCTTTAATAATACTTTTAAGAATTTTGGTAAGAATAAAAATCAATTTCACTAGCCTTCTCCTTCCCCTATCCCTTCCCTTCCTCCTTCTTTTCCTCCTCCTCCTTCTTCGTATCCTTTTTCTTCTCTTCCTTCTCCTCCTTCTTCTCTTCTTCCTCCATCTGTCTCTCTTTCTATCTCTTTCTGTCTGTCAGCCTGTCTGTCTGTCTCTTAAGAACATTTGCCTTTTCCAGTCCTGCTTCTGTAGGACACTTTCTCTTGTTTATAATCTTTCACAGGTCACTGATATGATCTTAGTAATCACATTTTCCAGTTTTTTCATATTTTGGGATGTGTTTTATTTGAACCTGATGACTTGGAATTTGTCTCATCTACAAATCTGATATGTCTTTACCCAAGTCACTGATTTAAGCAACCTAACCCCCAAAGAACCTATTCTTACTTTTGAAAACTTTCCTGTTTTTATTTAAAAAATCACTTAGTAGTACCTTCATGTAAACAACGAAAGGAAGATTGAAGAAAGAGTCTGTTGAACATCAATATATCGAAAGTAAACACAAGAGAAAACAAGAAGTTCAGACAGGCAACTTGGAAACAAACTAAATAATTATGCCACTAACTTGTGAAATCCAATAGGCACTTCTTTTAAAAACAGACTGTAATAGAAGTACAGTCTCATATATAATCTTTTTGTTTGTTTGTTTGTTTGAATATATCTGTCTATGACTGTCAAATCCAAAAGAAAAAAGAGAGTGTTCTGCTCTTTTGGATAGTGGCTCTCTGGTGACAGTTACATTCTAGTCATTTTATAAGGATCACTTGCAGCACCTACATCTGTAGCCTATTCAGGAATTTAGTCTCCATGGACTGTGAGGTCCCATATTTGGATTATACTTGAGTGAGTATGAAGTTCACAGGTATCAGCAGGAAATCAGACACCATAGCCCTCAGTGTGCCAGAATCCAGCAAACATCTTTGATGTATCAACATTTATTGCATTCAAATATCAAGACAGTGGCAGAAGTTGGAGCTAGAAAACGAATTATTGTGTTGGACCATAACTGATACAAAACAAGATATGGTTGTTAGCAGTTGGTACTTCCCAAGTTATACTGCTCTAAAATGATGAAAGCAGCACATGGTGGTTTTGGTTACTTGGACAAAAGGAGAATTGTGAAGGTGGTATGAAGTGGATTCTATTAGTCCAAGATGGAAGCAGATGTATGTAAAAAAAAAGTGTGAGACTTATATTCATTGTTTTCAAAAGAAAACTATATTGACATACACTGCTTTTCTGGAGGGTATGGATACCAGTGGCCCCTGGAGCTTATGCATACATGCTTTTTATCTTTGGAAGGAAACAGGAAGAACAGAAGCAATATCCTGTTGGTGACAGGGCATTTCCCTTGGTATGTGCAGGTATATCCAATCCCAAATCAAAAGATTTCACCATCCAATATTACAGAAGAAATATTTCTTGGTGTATGGCTTACCTGTGAAGATCTATCCATTCTGGCAAATGCTAAGATTTTGACAGCAAGCTTCTCAATGAAATATTGGCTTCATCAGGAATCAGGCAACCTAAAACCATGCCTTGCCATCCTCAAGGATATCTGTAGTTACCATTTGAATTACACACTAATGAACATGCTGGAGATTTTTGAGACCAGAGCAGAAGACTCTGCAAGGTCAGCACATGGTATTTCTAGAACACATATGCAAAATTATCAAGAATACTACCAAAGGTTTTACTCTGTTTATTCTGATGTTTGAGAAAGAGCCATAACCTATTCACTTGTGTTTTGGGTTTTGGATTATAGGGAAAATATGGAGAATTACAACTAGTATATATCATGGTCTAGAAACAGATTCAAGACCTTCCTATAGCCTCAGCTCAGAAAAACTCAGAGAAGAGCTTCTGATGTTCAAGTTTACTGTCAGGAGATCCAGCTAGGGAATGGAGCACTGCAAGGAAATCTTAATATCCAGAGAAATCACAGTATCATAGGGTTATAGATTGAGAGCTGAAAGGGACCTTTGAATTCATCAAGTCCAATTCTGGCATTTTGTAGATGAAAGAACTGGGATACAGAAACATCGAGAAACTTCTCCAGGCCACATAGTATCTGAAATAGGATTAAAATATAAGATTCTTGTGAATAAGAATTTTTTATTCTTTGAACTTGTATCCCAAGTGCTTAACGCAATGTTTCTTCTCAATTAAGGTGCCTAATAAATACTTGTTGACTGACCGATTGATTTGAACTCAGGTTTTCCTGAGCCAAGTATATTGCTTTATCTACTATTCTACTCCCTTTCCCAGTGAACTGGTAGAGAGCTACTCCATAGAAAGTAGCTGAAAGATTAGAAAATCTGCCAATCTATTAAATAGTCCCAGAAGACTGTTAGGGCCTTGCAAAATAATCCTCTATAACCAGCTCCTGCCCATTGGGAAGTTATTTGGATTCACTGATAGTCTATAGAGTCATCAATACAGGATTTATAAGGGCTCATCCATTCAAAGCAGATGGAACATTGGAGCCAAATGATGGCAAATAGGGAAATAACATTAATCATCGTTCATATAAAGGAGAAGTTGCATGATCCTCTTGAGGTCCAATGAAGTCAGAGGCAAGACTGCCAAAGCCTGAGAGGAAGGCTGGGCATGGGGAGGTTTGAGAATAGAGATGGATCTTTTCTTGCCTTATCCTCCAGTCTAGTACAAGAGGGCCAAGCAAAGAGATGACATCTAGAGGGTCTAACTTAATGGGCACTAGGAAAAGGGATGGCCAATCTGGTGTATTAGGGGGAATGAAGAGGAGGCTGGAATCTCAAAGGAGCATGCTGCATATCTTCCCCTTTGCTAGGACTTCACTCAGGGTAGGGCTGTAAGGCATGGAGCCTGAAGAGGACCCTGGGAAGTGGGAGATATTCCTTTAGAAAAAAGGAGCTCATTTGATTTTCTATGAAACAAGGCAAAATCTATGTTCTTTATTATATTGATGAAACCTATTCCTTTTTAATATCTTGTTAGCTTGAGCGCTTGCTGGAGAGTTGATGGCTATTCTTTAGGTCAAAATGTTTCAAGAGCTGAAGTTCCCAGGATTCCCTTGGGAGGGAGCAGGTGATCCTGGGAAAAGGAAGAAGTCCTCAAAGTTGCCTAGGCACTTTTTGCCTATAGAGATTTTTGTCAGTCAAAAGGATTACATATAGGGGGCTTCTCTAGAAAGATATTAAAAAAGTAATGTCTAACATTTATGTATTTCCTACTATAGTAGGAAAAAAACCTATAGTAGGTTTTTTTTACAATTATTGTCTCATTTGATCCTCACAACAACACTGGGAGATAGGTGCTATTATTATCCCCATTTTACAACTGAGCAAACTCCAGCAAACAGATGTCAAGTGACTTTTCCAGGGATGAACAATTAGTAACTTTCTGAGGTCTGATTTGAACTCAGATCTTCCTAATTCCAGGTGTGGTCCTTTATCTACTGTGCCATCCAGATGCCCTCAAGCACAAGCCTCCTTTTACTAGCATTGACTGAGTCGTCGAGGCAGGACCTCTATAAACACCAAAGAAGGCGTGAGTCTAAGAGTCGTTGCATAACTTCACATTGTTGTGAATTTGGAGAAATGAAGGATCACTACAGAATCGCAGTTCTTAAAGGTCTGGGTATGGGTGTGGACCCTCAGAAAAAACTCTTGATTTTTGGGAAAACATTGAAAGGAAGTTTTAGGCTGCTGTGAACTCTGGAGTGGTTAGAATAAAATACAGGGTGAAGAAATTTGGAAAGACAGTGAAAGTGCAGCTTTGTATAAAGCATCTGAAACTATGGACCCTTACATTTATTTGTACACCTCTTTAAGGTTTACAAAGCACTTTTCAAGTATTATCTAATTTTATGGTCAAAACAACCTTGAGAAGTAGATGACACTATTATCCTCAGTTTCCAGATGAGGAAACAAGAAGATAGTGACTTGTCCAGGATCACACAGTTAGTGAGTATATAAGTCAGAATTTGAAACGGGGTCTTCTTGCTTCCAGCTCCAGTGCTCAGGTTAACTAATTACTAAACCCTTTACTCCTGGGAAGAAATTGCTAAGCAAGATGAAATCCGTGGAAAAATCAAAGATATAGACTGGAAAATTGTATAACTGGTTTCAGGTCTGCTAAGTACATAATAAATAGTAGGAGGCTCTTTGATTGGATATGGAAACATTTAAAAAGGACATGTGACTAGAAACTTTGCTATTTAGCTATACTTCTCATTATTTGGCTTGATTGACAGTCAAAAGGCATTCTATTCACCACATGGTTAGATGACCAGAACCAGTCACATTTTTTGTGGGCTCCAGGGTTTCTCCAAGGCATTTCCTTTACCTGTAACCACAACTCTCCTGGAAGCAGGCTCCTTAGGCTGTCCATGTGGGGAGATAGTCTCATAGGCCTTCTGTGAGTGTATCAGACTCCTCTTACAGATAGACCATGGAAATAATAATAATATGAAAAATATGTTATTAATATTAATTAATATTAAATATTAAGGAATGCTAATAGGAAATAATAAGAAATAGTACTAGGACCACAAGGGGCTGAGATACTATCCTTTTCAGTTCACAATCGGATCTGATTCCAGCAAAGGCATAGACTCATGCTGCAGTAAAATCCTTAAACAAACAGTTTAGCCAGAGGCCACCCTATAGTCATTACAGAGATTTCCACAGGACAGTGTTCAATTACCAGGAGAGGAAACCTTTGAACAATGATTAGAATTCACCAAAGGATGTTTTCGGATTGAGAGAAGCATGGTACAGAAAAACATATACACAAGAGTCTTACACTTTCTTTGATATTATATTCACTTTAAAGATGCAATGCACCTATGTGAAATTAGAGAAAATGGATAGTCAATTTGATACTGAGGAGAGCACAGAAGATACATTAATTCCCCCAAGTTGTGAGGGAAAGGCTCTAGCTTTCTGCAAGGACTGGAGAGATAACAAAGAAAGCAAATCAAAGGTATAGCAGCACCAGAGTACATGGGCCACACTAGGCTGTCACATATTTTCAGGGCATTTTTTGATGATAATCCTAGTTTTGGCTATTTTGGCAAATGATTTGGTTCGATTTCTTCTCAACACTCTTACCTTGTAACTTCTCTCACTATATTTTACCAATTTTCATTAAAACAAAACCAAAACCAAAACCACAACTAGGAATGTGTATTCTGCCTGCTGGAATTGAGCAGACCTCCTAAAATATGAGTGTTACTATTTGCTTATTAGCTTGTATAGCTTAATCTGGTATAGAAAGTAGCATGGGACACCTCATTCTCATCACCACTGATAGACACACTAATAAACTCAATTTAAAGCAAAAGTAGAAAAGTTGAAGTGTTTTGTGGTATTTCCTTTTTGGAGATTGAGAGTACAAAATGTGGTTATAAAGGTATTGTTGAAGTATACCTCAAGTAGAGAGTAATTTTTAAAGGAGTAATTTTCTTTAAGAGAAAATCTTATTCTAAACTTAACCATTTGCTTAAAAAAAAGACAATTTCAATAGCCTCTACAGAAAGAAAAGGGGTTCTGTGTGAAACCATGAATCTCCATTTTATCTTGTTTGCTTTTGAAAAAATATGATATAATAAATTTTATTCATTACTTTCAAAACTGTCCAATCTATCCATGCTTTTTTAAAAACAATTATTTTTGTTTTCTTTCATATGTTAAAAAATGTTACTATCGTCCTTTTGGGTTTTACTACTGTCAATCATTCTCCTCTACTCTCATTACACTGAGAGCGCAAAAAGGAGGAAAAGTCTCTTGTAACAAGTAAGGACACAACCAAAAACCAACAAAATATAGTGATGATGTTGACAAATTTCTATCTTTGTGTGTTGTGTACATTACCTGTGAGGAGGTGGATCTCTGGAGATATGGTTGATCGTTGCTTCAATCAACTTTCAAAGTTGTTTTTCTTCACAATGTTGTTCCGTTTGTATAAATTGTTCTTCTGGATCTACTCACTTCACTTTCTTTTAGTTCGTCCTATTCAGGCTTCCTTGAAATTTTCTCTTTCATCATTTCTTAGGAAGAAATAATATTCCATTACAATCATATAGCATAATTTGTTCAGCCCTTCTCCAGATGTCCTAGATATAATCTAAGGTATTCTCTCAAATTCTAGTTCTGTTCCTTTTTTATTTCCTTCCTTTTCCCCTTCAGGTTTAGGAATTGTTTTGCTTGTGACCCCATTTCAAGCATTATCCCTCCTCTTACCAGCACCCTCCCTATCCTTGATAGTTTCCTTCTTGATTTGATGTGTTTTTGACACCAAACAGTGTGTTCAACTCTCCTTTGTGATGATAAGAGTGAGATTTATCTGATAACCACTTGCCCTACCTCTTCTTCCCTGTGTGTGCATTTTTCTCACACATTCCAATTGTGTGAAACAGAAAATTCCATTTCTTTCTTCCACCTTTCTACTTTGGTATTACTTTTTTCACTTTCCCTTATCTTCCCCCTCTTAAAACTCTTAGAACTGAACCAATTCCTGCTCTCCCACCAAGCCTTACTTTTTCCTTATTAAACTCCCTCAATACCCTTTAAAGATATTAAGGTTCTGTTTCTTCTCTCCTTATTACAATATTGGCACCATTTGGTTCCTATTAATTGCTCAGATAATTACTTTTCTAGGTTACTCTGGCCTCTAGTGTTTATATTTCAAAGATCTTAATCAGTTTTGGTCTTTTCATCAGAAATACTTGAAAGTCTTCTGTTCCATTAAAGGTTCAATTTTTCTCACTTTCTAAAATTATACTGAGATTGCAGGGTTATTCATTCTTGGTTATAAGACAAACTCTTTTGTCCTCTGGACTACTATATTTCAAAATTTCTGGTTTTTAGTAAAAGCTACCAGGTCTTGTGTGATCCTGACATTAGTTTGTTGGTAATTGACCTACTAATGTTTCCAAGACTTTTTTTCTTTGATGATCTTTAGATTTTGGCTATGACCTTCCCAGGACTTTTCTTTTTTTCTTTTCATTTTTTGGTAGTTGATTGTTAGATCCTTTCTAATTTTTCTTTGCCCTCTAGTTCTATAAGATTTGGGAAATTTTCATTCATGATTTCTTGAAATATATTGTTCAGGTTTTAAAATGTTTTTGCATCATGCCTTTCAGTAGGTTACATAATTCTTAAATTATCTCTTCTTTTTTGACCAGTTTTTCAGGTTAGCTGTTTTTCATACCAGCTATCTTAGTTTATCCTATTTTTTCATTCTTTCTAATATTTCTTGCTATCTCATGGAGTCCTTGATTTTAAGACTGGTCTATTCTAGTGTTTAGGGATTACATTTCTAGGGTAGGAATTCCATTTCCTTACATTTACTTATCTCTTTGTTCCTCAATTGGGGCTTTGTGCCAAGCCAGGCTGTGTTTCCTGTTGTACCTTTGGTTGAAGTGGTCAGCCCTACTTGATCTTACTCAGGATTCACTGGGTTCTCACATTAACCACCAACTAATGGCATTACCCCTCTTCCTCTCCCCAACCCCAACCATCACCTTTGAAGTTCCAAGCACTAGATCTTTAAGGTCTGCCGTTGATGTCTCAGTGCAGAATGGGAAGGGACCTGAGAGTACCTGAGCCTAAGATTCCTGGTCTGAGGACTATAACACTACACTGGTCAATCAGTCAATGAATAAACAGTTATTTAGCCCTTACTATGTACAAGGCACTGGGCTAAGCACTGAGGATATAAAAAAAAAAAGGCAAAAGACAGTCCCTGCCCTCAAGGAGCCCATAATTTAGTAGGAGAGACAAATATATACAAAGCAAGCCAAATACAGAAGAAAAAGAAAACAATTAACAAAGGGAAGGCACTAAAATTAATTTGGTTTGGGGAAGGCTTATTGTAGGAGGGAGAATTTTAGTTGAAACTTAAAAGAAGCAAGCAAATTTAGAGTTGTAGTGGAGGAGGGGGACAGTTAGAGAGACTGCCTGGATTGGAGGTAAGAGCATCTAGTTTGTGGAACAGCTAGGAGGCCAGTATCACTGGACTGAAGAACACATGGCAGGAAGTAAGATGTAAGAAGGCTAGAAAGGCAGGAGATGGCTAGATTACGGAGGGCTTTAAATACTAAACAGCATTTTGTATTTGCTCCTCCAATAGGAAGCATTGGAGTTAGTGAGTGGTGGTGGGGGGTCAGAGGAATGACATGATCAGACCTAAATTTTAGGAAAAGCACTTTAGTAATTGGATGGAAGATGGATTAAATAAGGAGAGAATCAAGGCGGGAGACTCACTGGTAGACTTCCAATAATTCAGGCCTGCACCAGAATGGTGGCAGTGTCATAGAATAGAAGGGGGCAGATTTGAGAGATGTTTGAAAAGTGAAATCAGCAGGCCTTAGCAACAGAATGGATATGGGGGGCAGGGGGTAAGAGAGTGAGGAATCCAGGGTTACTCCTAGGTTATGAGCTTGAGTGTCTGGGAGGATGATGTTGACCCTCTACAGCAGCAGTTCTCAACCTGTGGGTTGTGACCCCTTTGGGGGTCAAACAACCTTTTCACAGGAGTCACAGGGATCGCCTAAGTCCATCAGAAAACACATATTTCTGATGTTCTTAGGAACCGAGACACCACCTCTATCCTACCGCTCTTCTATCCGTCTCTAGACAGGTCTGCCCACATGCAGATATGCCCACATACAAGCATTAAAGGGTCACAGCATTAGGAAGGGTGAGAACCACTGCTCTACAGTAATAAGGCTGGTGTTGGGGTGGGGTTCAGAGGGAAAGATAAGAAGTTATGCTTTTGACATATTGAGTTTAAGATGTCTGCTGGACATCCAATTTGAGATGTTTGAGAGGCAGTTGGAGATGCAAGATTGGAAGTCAGCAGAGAGATTGGGGCAGGAAAGGGAGATTTGAGAATCAGCGTACATAGAGATGGTAATTAAATCCATTGTTGCTGATGAAATCACCAAATGAAGTGGTATAGAGGGATAAGTGAAAAGGGCTCAGGAGAGAACCCTGAGTGTGACCCCTACAATCAGAGGGAATGATCTGGAAGAGGATCTAACAAAGAAGACAGAGGAGTGGTTAGATAGGTAGGAGGAGAACCAGAAGAGAGTGCTATCCCAAAGACCTAAAGCAGCACTGAGCTGGTCTCTGACTGCTGCTGCTTCTTGGTGCCTCCAAGGTCCCCCCACCTTTTGGCTTTCTGACCACCTTGGGGTTTTCTCAAGGGAAAGCATCTTTTTCACTCTGGACACAGTCTGTCCAATCTCTGACTGAGCTGTCACTCACTTTACTTCAGGGATTCTCTTTCCTGTTGCCTGCAGCTTCTAATTGATTTTTTTCGGTTTGATTCTGGGGTAATAAATGTCACTGTAATTTCTCATTGGACTTCTTGACTGTTATTTGATGTGACGTGAACTTCAGGTGTTAATGTAGGTGTTGGGCAGCTGGGCAGCTTCCCGCCAGCTCAGGTAAACATCTTCAGGAAGCATTTTCAATGTATTTTCTTGTGTGAAGTATTGTCAAAATCTGAATAAAATATACAAGTAATATGATATAGTACAGAATGCCATGCAATAAAGCATTTACCATGATTTTCCATGAGCTTGGGTAAGTCGCATGATGTAGATGTAGTGAAATAAATATATGCCATAAATATGTTGATATAAACTCATTTTAAATTTCTTTTAATTTAATAGTCTTACTTTCTATTTTTAAAAATTTATTTGTTTTTTTACTTTTGGTTTATAAGATCCAGTTCTTATTTTCTCTTCTGTAGAATGATAAGGAAAACTTCCACTTCCCTATCTTTTATGAAAGGCAAGTTTACCCTAAAAAAAGATGTTGCTTCTGAAAAAGATATTGTGGCCACAAAGTTCCTTGGATGAGATCTGAAAATGAACTTTTCTCTTTATTTGATTAAACTTGAATAGGGCAGTAAACTAATAAAATGCCTGTGATGCTATATCAAACCAATAACAGATTTTCTTTCATTTAAGTTTCATTTATGTGTTTTGCTTTTACATTGCACTTACAAATTACTCCCACTTATGAAAGATTTCTTACAAGAAAATAAAATGGTTAAGTAAAACTAATAATAGAGTGACCTCATCTAAAAGAACATGTAATATTTCACATTAGTAAAACCACTTCTACTTTTCTATTTTAAAAAAATGGACAGAAATTTATTTTCTTTCTCTCTTATACTCTACATCATTGGAAAAAAAGAGAAAAAAATAAATTCTTTGTAATAAACGTGCATAGCTGTGAGTAAAGCAAATTCCCTCAGGGTCTGCAGGGTCCACAGCACTAAATTAGACACAAGCAACAGAAATCTTGTTCAATACGATTTACCTGTCCGAACAACCATGATAAAAAGAACTTTGAGGAGTCATCCTAGAATCCAACCAAAATTCTCAACATTGCTGTATCTGAAAAATGATACAAAATGAGATGCTTAGGTTGGAATGGTGGTTATTTTGCAAATGCAGAAATATTTCTACCTAAGAGTTATTTGAGCTAAGAATAAGATTTCCTATAGTTGAAGTGAAAGGCATCCATCTGTGAGTATTAGTAATGGTTATCCAAAAAAGGCGATTTCTAGCTGAAGGTATCAAAAATAGCAAAGCATTTGCGATAATTTAGCTGACACACGTCATTTTTAGAATGTAAACTTTGAATACTAAGCAAGATAAAAGACAATTGGTGTGGCCTGGGAATCTGTGATGTATGACCTCTGTGCTCTGTTTCTACAGACCTCTTTTGGTTTGGAATTGTGATTTCTTTGCTGTATGGAGTTTCCTGGTAAGAGAACACCATCCACCTTTGGCAATTGGCAACTATCTTTCAAAATATAATCTCAGACACAAATAATTAATCAAATAAATCCACATACATATATACACACACATATAATCATTCTATATATGCTTCTATCTATCAGTTCTTTCTCTGAACTCAGACAGTGCCTTCCTTCCTATGTGCTTTGGGTCTAATGGTAGTCATCTCTAGGGTGGAGAGGGGGAAGGGAAGAAAAAGAGGAAAAAAAAGAAATTTACATGATAACTATTATATTTTTAAAAGGAGTAGCAAGTTATACACAATAGATTTGCAATTTCATGTGCCATCATCTTTTTCGTCCTATGTTTTAGAAATGCTTGTTTAATTTCATAAATTAAAAATGAAATAAAAATTTCAAAATAGGTAATCTTAGAGAGTTGTCTGGGGATATTCCCCGTTCCCAGAATCAGCAAAGAAACTATTTGAGGAAACTAATGATTTCAGTATAACAACAGGATGAAAATACGCTTCCTCAGTCCTCCCCATAACACACAAAAATCAACAGCTTTTTTATACAGTAATCACAAAATCCAGGAGGAAATAAAAGAAAGGATGATCTATTAAAATTTACTTGAGAATGAATAAAATATTTGGGAGTCAATCTGCCAAGGCACATTCAAGACATGTAAACACAACTACAAAATATTCTTTAAGAGTTGCCTGGGACACTGAATAGCTAAGAAATTTGGTCTGGGTTACAGAGACAGCTTGTAATAGAGGTAGGCCTTGACTTCAGGGCTTTCTAACTGAAGCCAGACTGCTCTTCACAGACTCCATTTTACTATTCAGCAAAGAAGGAAACCCTACTTGCCTACCCACATACTCAAGTCTTGCCTACCCTTAAAAAAAAAGCCCTTCAAGTGATACTGTCATTCTCTCAAATTGTTTCCCTAAATCTCTCTTGTATTTACTGTGAAACTCTTAGGAAGAATGTTGTGTGTACACTGGTCCCTTGCACTCTGTCTCTTGACTGATGATCAATTACATCCTTTATTTCATCCTCCCAACCTTGTACATTTGTGTAATTCTTCAGAATCTGATCTCCAGTGATCTCTGAACTGCTGAATTTAAGGACTTCCCTTGATCCCCATCCTGTGTCTTCAGCTGGTCTCTGGGCATTTCCAACTGGTTATCCTATCATCCCCTCAAGTGCAAAATGTCCAAATCAGAAATTAACATATTTCCTCTACTATTCTCCTCCCTCCAAACTTTTTATTAAGATTACCAAAGCTTGAGAATTAGGAAAGACCTCAGTGGTCATCTAGTTGAACCCATACCTGAAAAGGATCCTTTCTTATAACATATAAAAAGTGGACTCTGCTTGAAGATTTCCAAGAAGGAGGATCTCATCATCTCTTGGGGCATCCCATTCTACTTTTGAACAGCTCCAATTATTAGGGAATTTTTCCTGATATTAAGCCTACATTTGCCTCTTTTGAACTTTCACCAGTTGTTCCACCTTACACCCCTGGGACCCAACTATGCCAACACTAATCCCTCTTGGACATGCTAGCTCTTCAAGTACTTTAATAAAGGTATCACATTGGGGGCGGAGCCAAGATGGCAGTGTAGGAGCAGCAACGTATCACAGCACTCACATAGCCACCCCAAAATACCCATAAAATATGACTCTAAACTAATCCTAGAACTCCAAAATGCACACAAATATACTTTCCACTAAAGTCAGCTCGGCTACGAAGAACCATATCAGCACTGCCAACCGAAACCAGCCTGGCCTGAAGCCCTGTCTGAGCCCCGGGGGCAGCGGTACAGGAGGAGCCGAGGAACTTTGGATTAGTGGCAGCTGCGAGCAGCGTTCAGAACTAGGTCAGTGGAACTTGCGAAAGCAGGGGAGAAAAGCAGTCTGACTGAAAGGCCTTCAGGGCTGGAAAGCAAAAGGCAGAGGTTTTGCACCAGCCTCCACATTGCAGCTTCCTCGCCCACGGCCTGCAGACAGCAGAGGGACTAAGTGATCGTTCAGAGGCCAAGTGCTCTCACATGGAGTGGCCTGGATCTGGATTGCGGTCTTGGGCCTCGGTCCTGGAGTCTTCATTATCCAGTGAGCCTGAAGTAAGTAGGAAAGGGACCCAGCACCTTCCTGAGAGCTGTGGCAGCCGGGAGGACCCCAGCGATTTGGGACAGAGCTTTCCCTTCTGGAAGCAGAGCCCCACAGAGATTTAAAAAAAAAAATCACGGACTGACCAACCATGAGTAAGAATAAGCATAAGAAGCAAAGTAAGAACAGCACCCAAACCCTAGATTCCTTCTTTGGGGAAAAGAAAGATCATGGCAAAGAGAGGGAGGAGGAGAGTTCAGCCAGAGCTCCCCA
>CM053580.1:381753310-381797648 GCA_028627135.1 Pseudochirops cupreus | reverse complement strand
TCTTAATTTTATTGTTTAGATATCATCCCTTCATATTAAACTCATCCTGTGCCTTCTGTCTATGTATACATGTACATACATATGCACACACTCACATATATACTTATACACACATACACCCTCCTATACATACATATATATGTATGTATACATATATACACATATATATTCCCTTCAACTATCCTCATACTGAGAAAAGTCTCATGAGTTACAGTTATAATTTTTCCATATAGGAGTACAAATAGTTCAACTTTAATAAGTTTCTTATGATTTCTTTTTCCTGTTTACCTTCCCATGCTTCTCTTGCTTCTTGTATTTGAAAGTCAAATTTTCCGTTCAGCTCTGGTTTTTTCATCAAGAATGCTTGAAAATTCACTATTTCACTGAATAACCATATTTTCCCCTGAAACATTATACTCAGTTTTGCTGGGTGGTTGATTCTTGGCTTTAATCCTAGATCCTTTGACCTCTGGAATATCGTATTCCAAGCCCTTCAATCCCTTAAGGTAAAAACTGCTAGATCTTGTGTTATCCTGATTATGTTTCCACAATATTTGAATTGTTTCTTCTTGACAGCTTATAATATTTTCTACTTAACCTGAGAACTCTGGAATTTGGCTATAATATTCCTAGGAGTTTTCTTTTTGGGATCTTTTCCAAGAGGCAATTTGTGAATTCTTTCAATTTCTATTTTGCCCTCTGGTTCTAGAATATCAAGGCAATTTTCCTTGAGAATTTCTTGAAAGATGGAGTCTAGGCTCTTTTTTTGATCATGGCTTTCAGGTAGTCCAATAATTTTTATATGTTCTCTCCTGGATCTATTTTCCAGGTCAGTGGTTTTTCCAATGAGATATTTCACATTGCCTTCTATTCTCTTCATTTGTTTGGATCTGTTTTGTAGTATCTTGATTTCTCATAAAGTTATTAGCTTCCATTTGCTCCAATCTAATTTTCATTTCTTTCTTTCTTTTCTTTTCTTTTTTTTTGCTTTTTATAGGGGCAATTGGGATTAAGTGACTTGCACAAGGTCACACAGCTAGTTTTGTGTTAAGTGTCTGAGGCCAGATTTGAACTTAGGTCCTCCTAACTCCAGGGCCAGTGCTCTATTCACTGCACCACCTATCTGTCCCTTTCTTCAATCTAATTTTGAAGGAATTAGTCTCTTCAGTGAGTTTTTGATACTCCTTTTCCATCTGGCACATTCAGCTTTTTAAGGCTTTCTTCTCCTCATTGGCTTTTTGGGTCTCTTTTGTCATTTGAGTTAGTCTACTTTTTAAGGTGTTATTTTCTTCAGTATTTTTTTGAGTCTCCTTTAGCAGGCTGTTGACTCACTTTTCATGATTTTGTTGCATCATTCTCATTTTTCTTCCCAGTTTTTCCTACACTTCTCTTACTTGATTTTCAAAATTCTTGAGCTCCTCATGGTCTGTAACCAGTTCATATTTTTCTTGGAGGCTTTTGATGCAGGAGTTCTGACTTTTATGTCTTCATCCTGCTCCATGCCTTGATCCTTTTTGTCCCCAAAATAGGATTGTATGGTCTGATTGTGCTTCCTCTGATTGCTCATGTTGCCAGACAATTACTTGACTTTTGAGCTCTTTGCCACAGTAGAACTCTGCTTCCAGAATGGACAGAGCTTTGTCCCAAATTACTGGGGTCTTCACAGCTGCTGGAGCTATTAGTTGGGTGCCCTCTCTGCAGCTCTGGCACACTGGCCACACACCCCAGGACCACCACCCAAGACCACTATCCATATCCAAACGGGTTAAAGCAAGATTGATTACCCTCTGAATGGTCACTTGGTCCCCCTACAATCTGCGGGCCAGGAGCTCTGGAAGCAGCCATGAGTCAGTGGCTGCAGCTGCTACACCTTGGTCACTTCTTGCCCTGAGAGCAGGGGCCAAATCTTGCTCTTCTGGCCCCTTGTTTTCCAACAGAGTTCCCCACTAACCTTTTACTTTGTATTTGGCATTTATGGGTTGAGATGTCTTGAAACTGCCATAGTTGCTAGTTATTCACTCTCCTGGCAGTCCGCTCTAGCCACTGCTGCTCAGGGCTTCCCTGGGGCTATAACTGTGGCTCATGGGGGACTGCACTAGGCTCCCAGCATGCTACAATAGACCTTTCCTGTAGATCAGCCAGGCTAACTTCAGCAGAAGATTTGTTTCTCTCTGTCTCTTTGTGAAAGTTTTGTAGCTTTAAAATTTGTTTAGAGTCATTTTTTTATACAGGTATTAGAAGTGGCCAGAGCCAACGCCAAGTTTTTGCTTTCATTCCGCCATCTTGGCTCTGCCCCCAAGACCTACTATTCTTAAGCAAGCTTTTCCTTTTCCTTACAAATGCCAGAAGATATTTCTCCTAAACATGTAGGCATCAGAAATAAATGCATTCACAAACACACAACAGTTTATAAACATCACAATTCATTTCAGATACTATACTATAAAACCAAATGATTACCTAAATTGATTTATACCACATGTGTAGTTACATTATTGTTCCCATGGTTACTAATGAAAAAATTCAAGTCTGAAAAAAAAAAAACATGAAAAGCCATGAGAAGAAAACTCTTGAGTATAGATCAAGCACAGTATGTTGTGGCATTTTATCACTTTTAAAATTCTAGTACCCTTTTCAGCTAGAGAGTTTTAATATTATCATTATCTATGTTTTGAAATGTTGGCATCAGTTGGGATAACAGACTAAGAAGATTTTGTTTAGAAAAAAAGTTTAGAAGAAAACTGAGGCATATGATGCATTGGATAGAGTTATAGAACTGAAGTCAGGAAGATGGGTACAAATCCTCACTCTGACACTTCATAGTTGGGTGTCTCTGGGTAAAGCACTTAAACTCTATCTGTCCAGGATTTGTCTGCTAAATTATAGAAAGGTTGCATATTCATTGGTAAAAAGAGGTCCCAAACTAGGTGTTCCTCACATTGAGAAAATCATAACAAATCCTACAGAAATCATAGATAATTCAGAAGAAAATAGAGTTAAACTGCAATAGAAAAAAACAAGCTTGTAAATAAAATACATGTTTCTATAACATACTACAACAAATAGAAACATTCACAAAGATGTAAAAGGGAAAATTTACTGCACAAGTATTACAGCATTTGGAGCATACTTCAAAATAATTTAAAGGACAAAATATAATGAACTTCTCAGCTCTTGCTACTGCTTTATAGTCTGTATGTTATTTAATTCCATTATAAGGATTTATAAAACTTGCATGGCTATATATCCTAGGATGAGAAAAAAGGCATCTTTAATAATATTACTGTTTCTATATAAAAGCCTGCTGGACTACCATCTGGGTGAAATAAATTACAATTTAGGCAATTATAGAAATAAATGTATTATTTGAGAAATTAATAAGTCTGAGCTATTACAAGTAGGCATTACTTATCTACTGTGAGATGTCTCCCAAAATCCTAAATTATTTTTAGATTCTAAGAGGTTCTTATGCTGGGGTCTGATCCTTGGATAAATGTCAAGAGGTCCATGAACCTAGATGTGAAAAAAATTGCACCATTATTCCTATATACTTGATTGCTTTTGTAATTCTATGTATTTTATCTTAAGCATTAAAAATATTATTCTGAGCAGGAGCCCATAGTCCATAGGTTTCACCAGGCAGCCAAAGGAGTCAATGACACACAAAAAATACAAAGAACTCAATCAGTGGATAAATATTTGTTAAGCACCTACTATGTGCCACACCCTGTGCTAAGCACAGGGGATACAAAAAGAAGCAAAAGACAGTCTATATCTTCGAGAAGCTCCCAATATAATGAGGGAAAAAAACAAGCAAACAAATATATAAAAACAAGACGTCTCTGGGATAAATAGGAAAGGATTAAGAAAGGAGAAGGAACTAGAAATAAGAGAGTCTGGGAAAGGCTTCCTGTAGTGAAACCTATAGGAGTTGATGTGATCACCAAGTGAAGTAGTATAGAAGGAGAAGAAAAGATGGCCCAGGATAGAATTTTGTGGGACACCTTCAATTAGAGGGTTTGATCTGGATGAAGATTCGCAAAGGAGACTGAGAAGTATTGGTCCAATACATAGGAGAACCAGAAGAGAATGGTGTCCTGAAAACCTAGAAAGAAGAATCAAGGAGAAGAAACTGAACAACAGTGTCAAAGGTTGCAGAGAGGTCAAAGAAAAAAGGATAAAAAAAGGGAATTGAATTTAGAAACTAAGAGATCACTGGCAAGTTTAAAATGAGCAAATATGGTGAAATGATGTGATGATGGGGTCAGCAGCTAGGTTGTAAAAGTTTAAGAAGCAAATAAGAGGAAAGAAAATGGAGGCATCTATTGTAGACAGACTTTTCAAGGGATATAGTCACAAAGGGAAAAAGATATAGAGAGTTAACATATGGACAGAAGGGTCAAATGAGGGTTGGGTTTGGTTTTTTTTTTCTTTTGGTTTGCTTTAGTATTTTTAGGATGTAGAAGATATAGGCATGTTTATAGGCAATAAGGAATGACCCAGTAGATAGAGAGAGGTTGAAAATAAGTGAAAGAGTGGGGCTGACAGAGGGGCCCATCTCTTGGAGAAAACAGGATCCCTTGAGCAGGTAGAGAGGTTTGTCTTGGTAAAGAGTAAATCTACTTAATCATGTGAAACAGGGATAAAGGAGGAGATGGTGGCAGAAGACATATGAATGATATGAGAAGGGAAAAATAACTATTTTGGAAGTTTTATCTTTTAGATAGTGTGCCCTAAAATTTTTCATAATTGGAAACAGGATGGCATAACATAGAAATATTTGAAAAAGCAAAGTGCTATGCATTTTACCAGAATATGATTTACTTAAGTGCAATTAACAGGATAAATTTAATATGTTTATATAAAACATTGTATATATGCTGGTAAATATTCAAGAATGACATCTCCATTTATTACACTATGCTTCTTAGAGACTGAGTAGAGCATTCTTAAAGAATTAACTGCATACCAGCATTAGATCATACAAGTGGCATGACCAAACTCATTGCCTCATGAAAGCTCCTGGCTTAGGAGAAGAAATTAATCTTCTTCTTTGCTTTCATCTTCATTCTTTCCTGCAATTGGAAGGAAATGACATTTTAAATAGTGGGTAACTTTTCTAAAGCACTATGTAGGGGTAAAAATTACAGAATTGACTGCTTCACAGGATTGTGGTAAAATAAGTTCGTTTAGAATTGTAAGCTGCTGCAACCGGCTACCACCATCACTACCATCCCCATCATCACCACGAGAGACGTGAAATTATCTGCCTAGGGTCATACAATTAGTAGATCTATAACTCAAATCCAGCTCTCCTGACTCCAAAGCCTGTTTTCTTTCCACTATACATACTCTAGTGTTTTTTTTTAAGGGCTATAGAGCACAGGATATTAATAGAGTGGTCTCATCTTCATACCTTGAGGATGGGGTGAGAGGGAAGGTTTATTTTTGCATCTTCATTCAAGACCATACACCATGACTAAGGCCATCTTATTTGGATTTCTTTTTTTTTTTCCACTGAATCTTAGAATTTCAGAATTGAAAGAGATTTTACTGAGAAATCATACTTGAACAAAATTTTCCTCTTCTACACAGCCAACAAGCAATCATCAAGTCTTTGCTCAAAGATCTCTAATGCAGGAGGACCCACTATGCCCTGGGGCAGACCATTCTCCTTTGGCTTTAATTGCAAGGGAAGTTTGTTTTTTTTTCAACTTACATCAGGTCTATATTTACCTCTTTTAACCTCCACCCACTGCTCCTACTTCTACTTTCTAGGGCCAAATAGATTAAATCTAATCCTGTTCTTACAGCCCTTCAGTTTCTTTCCCTATGAGTCTTCTCTTGTGGCTAAAAGTTCCCAGTTCCTTCTATGTTTTCTCATTTGACACCAATTCAAGGCCCACTAGCATTGTGATTATCCCCCACTGAATGCCTTCCTGCTTATAAAGGTCCATCCTAAAATGTGCTGCCTGAAAACCGATCAGTCAATTAGGAAGCATTAAGTGCTTTCCATGTGCCAGACACAGTGTTAAAAGCTGGGTATACAAAGATAGAAATGAAGCTCCTAAGTGAGATTACATATAAATAGGGGAAACAACATATATATATATATGTACACACACACATATATATACACATATATATACATATATATATACACACACACATATATACACATATATACATATATATATATACATATATATACATATATATGTTTTTGATTGAGTCAATTAGATTTAGATAAGAAATGGGCCTTTTCACCTACTTGAATCAGTCAAAGGTGAGATATTTCCACAAAAAATGAAAAGTTATCTCAGAAGTAGAAAGATTCCAGGCCTCTGGCAGGGAAGAGAAAGGAGTGGAGACATCCAGAGCTGAGCTGGAAAGAACAGGCAACCAGCCAAGGGAGGAGAAGGTAAGTCTGAGACGTGGTAGACGAGAGCTATTGAGGAGGACTGTCAGCCTCCTCAATAGGACTGAAGCATCTCAGAGCAGAAGAGGCTCCAGAGATGATGCCACCAGTGGCACCTACCCACTTAGGGACTAAAGACAGCTCAAAGAAAAGTTATTTTCTTTTTTCCTCCCAGTGCTTTGTTATCCACAAACACCATCACACATTTCTATTTCATTTACTCAAATATATCTGGCAGCATGAAACTTAACCACAAAGAGCATTGATTGCCAAGAGGGAGAAAAAGGTAAATCAGAGAGTCCAATCCTTGACTCAACGATAGGAATTTTCCTGACTACGGGCTCAGAGCAATTGCGATTTTGTGATTATATTTTGTATGTGTATGTGTATCTAAAATAAACTCCCTAAACCAATAGAGAAGGGAACCATGAAAACCAGAAGGAGCATTACATTACCCCAAACCTAAAATGAACTAATTATCGTAACAGGTTGTTACACATATACACAACATTTTAGATGTAATATAAGTAGGGCAAAGTACAGCTGGATTATCACTTCCTCATTGATTGATCCTTTATTTTTGGAAGCTATGCCTTTGTAAATGCAGCCTAATAATGCATTAATTTTCTTTATTACCATAACTCACTATTGACTAACATCAATTTGGGAATCCATTTAAACCCCAAGCCCTTTTTTAGACAAACTAACTGTATCATCTAACCAAAAATTTGCCTATCCAAAAATCTTGTACACTTAAATTTAATTTTTAAAGTCAGATATAAGACTTTACATTTATCTTACTGAATCTCATGTTATTAAATTTGGACCAGTGTTCTAGTCTGCCAAAATCTTTTGGGATCCTGCCTCTGTCATTCCTTGTGTTGCTTTTTCCTTCCTAGTTTTGTGTCATCTAAAAATCTGATGATTATGCCATCTGTCCCTTTATCCAAGCCACTGGTAAAAGTGTCAAATAGCACAAGGTCAAGTACAGATCCCTGGGATATTCCACTGGAAAGCTCTTTCCAGGTTTTTTTTGTCTTTCTTTTTTTGTTGTTGTTGCTGGTGAATCATTTTCAGTCATGTCTGACTCTTTGTGACCCTATTTAGGGTTTTCTTGGCAGAATGGTTTGCCATTTCCTTCTCCAGCTCATTCTGTAGATGAGGAAACTGAAGTAAATTGAGTTTAAAATGACTCACCCAGGGTCACAGCTAGTAAGTGTCTGAGACTAGATTTGAGCTCAGAAGGATGAGTCTTTCTGACTCCAGGCCTGGTACTCCATCCACTGTGCCACTTAGCTGCCCTTTTCTATTTTTATTGGCAAATTTCAAAATGTTGCCTGCCATTTTTTTAAAAAAATATAAATTCACCTCACTGTTGTGAATTCAGGAAGAAAAGATCAAGAATTCAAACACATCTGCTACTTGAATGAGGTCATTCCAGTATTTGTGACATTTAAAAAAAACAATAATCATGCCAATTAATATAATATTCATTAAAGGCAATAGGAAAAGGAAGAAACTAAATTGCGGAACAACCCAAATGCCCCACTATGTAAACTTTGTAGCATTAGACATACATCTTAGCAGAATTACAGTGAGGGCTTAACTTTTGTTCTCACAATGAGGAGGCTAGGTGGCACAGTGAAAAAGAACTAGGCCCAGAGCCAGGAGGACCCAAGTTAAAACATGGCCTCAGACATTCATTAGCTGGGTGACTCTGGAACAGTCATTTAATCTTTAGTTTCCTCAGGTATGAAATGAGGATAATAATAGCACCGTTGCCGTGAGGATTAAATGAGATAATATTTGTAAAAAGTGCTTATTGGCACATAGTAGGCACCATATAAATGCTTATCCCTGTTCTTTTCCTCCCCTTGTCCTATGTGGCAATTATCCCATTGACACTACACAGATGGTGACTGATGATTGATTAGTATTGATTCAAGGCCTCCTAAAAAATTAAAAATAGAACTTAATGTCTCTCTCCCCCCAAAACCTAGCCTTCTTCCAAACCTCCTCATTTCTGTAAAGGGCACCAATCAATCTTTCTTTTTGGGGGGAGAGGGAGAGAAGGGAGGCAATCAAGGTTTAGTGACTTGGTCAGGGTCGCACAGCTAGTAAGAGTCAAATGCCTGAGGTCAGATTTGAACTGAGGTCTTCCTGACTCCAGGATTGGTGTTCTATCCACTGGACCACTTAGCTGCCTTTGAGGGCACCACCTTTCTTCCAGTCACCTAAGATTAAAACATTAACCTTATCCTTGACTCCTTATTCTCCCTCACCTCACATATCAAATCAGTTGTAAACCACTGAGCAATTGTAAGCATATAAATTGTTTCTACTTATAAAACAGTCTTTACATTCATATCCTTCTCTCTCCTCACATAGCCACCACCCTAGTTCAGACACTCATTTCCTGTGGCATGGGCTATCTCAATGACCTCCTTATAGGCTTCCCTACCTCAGTCTCTCCCCTCTCTAATTTATCTACCACACAGTTACTAAAGGGCTTTTACTAAAGCCCAGGTCTAACAATGTCATTCCGCTACTCAATAAATTAAAATAATTTCTTATTGACACTAGGATAAAATATAAACTTTCTGTCTATTAAAGCCCTCACAACCTGGCTCTAACTTGTCTTTGCAGCCCTATTATGCATTAATCTTCTTCTTGTATCCTATGGCCTTCTTGCAAATTGGCCTTCTTGCTATTCAAATGTCACACATCATCTCTTACTTCCATTTCTTTATAATGGCTGCTTCTTTATAATGGCTGCTCCCCATGCCTGGATTGCATTTCCTCCTCACTTAAGCATTTTGAAATCTCTTGTTTCATTCAAAAGTCGACTTAAATACCACCGTATACATGAAACTTCTCTTTATTCCCCCCAGCTCCTTCCCCTATTCACTCAAATTGACTTCATTTTGTTTATATTTATATCTTTATATATTGTTTCTCTGATAGATGAAAACTCAAGAGCAAGGATACTTTCATTTTGGTAATAGGCGCTTAATAATGTTTGTTGATTGAGCTGAGGTTGAGCTGAGCTATGAGCTTAAGTTTTGAAAGAGGTAGGGAAAGAAGGAGACAGAGAAAGAGAAAGAGGGAGAAAGAAAGAGAGAGAGAGAGAGAGAGAGAGAGAAATTGAAGGATGAAGTTGGAGAGAAATGCAGAGGAGAGGGGTTACTCAGATATGTGAATTAGGATGATGTGAGGCCTTTCAGGGAACCAACACCCATCTAGAGAACCCTTCAGGAAATCATGTGCATTGTACAATTGGCACAAGATGAAGAGGGCCAAGGAAATGAGTTCATGGACCATGACAAGTTCTAGAGCAAGAATAGGAATTCCTGAACTAAATGGGAGTCATAGCTGAGTAAGTAGCAAAGGACAAGACACAATGCAGAAAAAGAAACTTAGGCCTTGCTCTTCAAGGGTACTGTGAGTCATGTAGACTATACAAATCTAATGGAAGCAGATCAGCTCCAGAATCCAAAGCATTTTTGCCTTTCAGGATAATACTATGAGTTTTAAGGATTATTTAGGTCTCTGGAAATCAGAGGCCTACATGAGAGGAAAAAGAAGTCATACTAATTGTTTATAGGCTCAAGTATGGTTCTGTGTATTTTTGTTGGGTTAAATTAAGTCTGGTTTGTATTAAATTTCTATCTGAGTTCTTGCATGGGACCCAAGGTCCCTTTTTCTCTTTTTTTTTTTTTGACCTAAAAAAAATATAAGCCAAATTCTTATTTTCCCAGGGAAAATCCTGTATTCTGGCAAGAGCCAAAGAGCATTCTTCCTAAGAAGATCTCAGGTCCTTGTGAGCTTACAGCTATGGTTCTGAACCTAAGTGTAATAAGTTTTATTAATGAACAAGGATTTAATAGCATAGGGTAAGAGGTCAGAAGAATGTTACTAGAACATTAGGCATATTCCCGGCCCTCAAGTTTAAATCATTAGATTAGACAAGACAGTATCCATGAAACAAATAGCAGTATGTAGAGGACTTAACAGAGAGTCATGAAGACTGGTTTTTGCTCTTGATTCTTCTACTAACTAGCTATGCTACCTTGGGCAAGTCACTTAATCTCTTTAAGGTTTCAGTTTATTCACTTGTATAATAGAGGAAGAGAAACAAACATTTATTAAGCAACTACTGTGTATGAGACACCGTGCTAAGTATTTGCACTTTGCAGATATTATCTCAAATTGATCCTCAGAACAACTCCGGGAAGTTGGTGCTATTATTATTCCCATTTTATAATCGAGCAAACCAAGAGAGAAATATGACTTGCCCAGAAGCATACAGCTAGTATCTAAGGCCAGATGTGAAGCCAGGTCTCCCTGACTCCAGGCACCGAGTTTTATCCACCATGCTACCTGCCTGACTCAGCTATCCCCTTGCTCTGGGTTGGGGGTGGGGAGTGGTGGAGGGAACCAGATTAGAAAGTCTTTAAAGTCTCTAAGATTCTGATAGCGAACAACACTAAACGCCACATAATTAAGCAATAAATTGTGTGGTATAGACACTAGCACAGGTGGAACTTAGGAAAGGGTTAGATTAAATGACACACCATGAAAAAACCTTTAGCACAAGGTAAAATTTTCGTTCAGTGTTTGAGGATGTAGCCCCTCCATAATTGATGAGTTATCATGACTACTTTTGTTTTATTATTTTAGAAATACAAAAATTATAGTCATATAATATGTTTATTATATATAATATTATCATGTTGGGAAATATATGTAATTTTAATTTTTTCTCATTTATATCTTGTTCATAAAGTCTTAGATTGGGATGCAAAAGTTTCTCTCAAATAGTGTGATGTACTGTGGGCATGCTGGTGCTTCATGATTTGAATACTTCTTGATGATGCCGATCTCTATAGAATGTATTTACATGCTTGTGTTATATTAACAGCAGCAAAAAGTACTTGTAAGCTGAAATCTCCGGGTTTTAAAAGATTTCATCACAATACTGAGTTAGTGTTCTTTAAAGAAGGTCTGAAAGGGGCAGCATGGCCTAGTGTAGCGGTTCTTAAAGTGGGTCCTGAAATCCTTGGTGGTGTTTTCAGAGCACCCATGAAGGCAAAACTATTTTTTATAATAATACAAAGATGTTTTCATTTCTAGTACAGTAAATATCCATAGATATAACTCACATAAACAAAAGTTCTTTAGGAATCCTCAATATTTTTTTAGAATGTACAGGCATCCTGAGACAAAAAATGTCAGAGACCTAGTGAATAGAGAATCTTCTTCAGGGGCTAGGAAAATCTTGGCAAGTCATTTAGCCTCTCAGATCTTCAGGCAATTGTCTAAGACTATAAACTGTAAAATAAATACCATTTCTAATGCAGAGGAAGTTTCCTTACATATATGTATGTTTGTATGCACACATAATATACACATATGTGTATATATGTATAAATGTGTATACAGGTAGGTATGTGCTACATGCTTGCATGTATACAAGCATGCACATCATATGTGTATGTGTGTATCTATACATTCATGTATATGCATGTTAATTTTATGCACATACATATATGTACTCTAACAATGAGTTTCTTCTCCCCCTGCTCCCAAATCATACTATACTCCTGATTTTCCTTCTCTTCCTCCTCTTCTTTTTCTCCCTTTTTTACCTCCTTTTCTATTCTGTTGTCTTTCTACTCTGTCCTCTTCAGACTGAACTCCACAAGTGCCCAACCACCCAAAGTACGCTAGATAGTTGCATCAGCAAGCACCCCAGCTTACCCAGGGGTGGCTGCTGGCACAGGTTCTTAGATCTGCTTTTCTAAAGGAAAGCAACTCAAAGTGGGTTAACAATCTCACTTTCATCAATCAAACTTATATCATTTACCTAGTTCAGGGGGAAAAGTCGGCACCCTGAACTTCAGAGAACGTGAACAGAAGTTACAAACACAAGTTAACAAGCACAAGTCACAAGCAGACAGAGAAACAGATCAGCAGACGGGCTTCCAAACCATCTGACCATTACATCAGTTACCTATTCAGTTACCAGAGAGGGAAGCACCAACATCTGGGTTTTCAAAGCCGGGGGCGCTCAATGGCTTCCCAGAGTCTCCTCTGGCCAAATCTCACAACTCTTCTCAAAGTGAGCCCCAAAGCAAAACCTCACATCAGGGCATATATATCACTTTCTCCAAGCTCGGAGGATGTCACAGCCCTCTTGACCCACTGCCCAATCACAAAGCTACAAGGCGCGGGCATTCCCAAAAAACAAGCCTCCCATCACAGGCTCCACATGACCACATCCAGCCTATCAGGGGGCCGAGTATGCTTTCAAATCTGGGAAGGTTCTCAGAGTCACGTAGCCTCTTTAGCAAAGGGCCTAGGGGCAGGGAAGATCTTCAGATTCTTATAACAATAGTAAGGCCCTGTCTTGTATTGGTCTGAAATTTCGCATCAGTTGATCTGAGGGAAAAATCTAAAAATACAGAGAAAAACAAACCGGAGGTTAGGCAAAATGTTGGTGAAGCATTTAATTTAGCTGAGTGTTGGGAAACGGACAAATCCAACTCATTCTAATCCAAAAATGACCTAGAAAGAGGAAAGGAAGTATTTATCTCCTAGATTGGGTAGGAATAAATGTTTGTTGAATTGAATTGTATAATTAGGCAATTAACTGGAACATTTAATAAGCTAAGAGTAGATTAAAAAGCACATGAATGAGCTAAAATGAGAAGGTGGACTTAATAATGTGCCAGAATGATGAAACGAGATAAAGGTACATAATGTGCTAAAATTCATATCTATACAATTATGATTTTTGTATTATACTATAACTTTTCTTTGTAATTTGGTACAATACTTATCATTTAAGGTAATACCACACGATGCAGAAATCATAGAATCATAAATTTAAAGCTAGGGAACTTATTGGTCGCCTCATTTTCGAGATGAAGACACTGCCCCATAAGAACATTGCTGAGGAAAATGCTCCCTGTAGTTTCTCTGGCGGTTCCCCCATGCTAAGAATGCTTTCTATCCTCATCACCAATTGGCTTCTTCAGTTTCCTTTAAGTCTCAATTAAAATCCCATCTTCTACAAGAAACTCCCTGACTTCTCTTAATTCTAATGCCCTTTCCTCTCAATTATTTCCTGCATTTCCTACTTATATTTGTTGGAACATCTCTATTTGTTTGTCTCCCCTATTAGATTGCGACAAGAGACCCAGGTCCTCAGTCTCTCGTCTCCAGGGCTCTATCTGCTTCGCATTTTAGCTTTAAAATTCTTTATAAAGAATTTAGGAATCATAGCATATCATTTAAATGTCCCAGGAGGAAAAATCTACTGATTCAGTTCAACAACACTTATTAAGTACCTACTTTGTGTAATCTGTGCCCAAATCCTAAAAGTGATTTTTCAACCGTCAAACAAAAATGCATATATACCCTTTAGTAACTATTGCCTTTAGTAACTTAAACAATGATTATTTACTTTTCCTGTTCCTTTCCCTGGCATCTTCCTGCTTGTTGTCCATTGTCCATGAACATTTCCACCACTTAGAAAGGAAAGGAAGGAAAGGCAAAACACAGGTGAGGTAATTTTTCTACTTCAAGAGACTCTTTCAAAGGGAAGTTGAAGAGAGATTAGAGGGTTATTTGTGGATTTTTTTCCCCCTTGCTTAGCTACTCCTGATTGTTATTTCCATAAATAATCACAGGCAGTGTGTTGTACCATAATAGGCACTAAAATTCAATAAATAATTAGCGAACACCCACTATATGCAAGGCATTGTGCTGGGTTGCTGGGTCACATTCTTTTTTTGCTACTTTGGAATACCTTAGTACCAAGGTTTGGTAACAAGTATTTTCTTTAGAGTAGAGAGAAGCTTCTCTCATATTTAGATTCAAAATTATTTTCTACTTTACTGACATTATGGGAAATCTGAAAGCTGGAAAACTGGGGCATTACTAGAATTATACTTCCATGCACAAAGAATTACTAGCCTAGGATCACATGATACCAAACATCCAGCTATTTGACAACACTAGGTGGGTGACTAAAAATCAGAGCATGTTTAACACAAGTTACAAAGTCTACAAAGACTCATCTTTTCATCAAAGTGCAGTAGGCTACTGCAGATAATTGATGAAAACTCATGCTTTTGAGGTGGCATAAAATGCATCAAGCATGTATCTGAGACTGGAAAAGGAGGTAGGCTAGTAACACGGGGAGAAAGGTATCATAGGTGCAGAGTCCAAGGGCAGCACTGTGAGGACTGTCTTCTACTAATATAAGATAATTTATGGACAATGTATGGCAAGTCAAATTGAAGAATGCCACAAGATGATAAAGTATGTTTGGATTAGAACCAGTACCAAAGGAGAGAGTACTCTAGGACACTAGTGACATCATCAATCTGTTCATTTTTTCTTTTTGTAAATGTTTAATTTCTGTGTTATTCCAAGCTTGACAAACACCCATGAATATAAACATTTTCATATACAAAGAAGAATAGAGAGACAGGCCCCGGAGACCTGTAGCAGTGGAGCTCTGAGAGGCTTCCTGAGCAGGCCTGCTGATCCACCAACCACAAGGGCCACTCTCAGGCCTATCACCAAAGGGTGGGAATCAGACAGAGCTGGGTAAGAGACAAAGGCAGGGCCCATGGTGGGTATAGCAGCTGCTCCCGAGACTATCCATCCACAGCCTGGAAATTTAAAAAAACCCCTATCTGAACTTCCAGGGACGAAGATGACAGACTGAACCCCCGCTGCTCCAATCCCCCCCCCAACCCCAAAACACGGTAATTATTGGCCCAGAGGAAAATTCTAAGCAGTAAAGGCTTAGGAACCCCAGAGAAAGGGCGTGGCTAAGGTCCTGCCTCAAAATGGGAAGAAAGTAGGCTACAAAGACAAAGACAAAGACTCTGGAATGCTATTATGGTGAGAGGCAGGAATCAAACTCAGAAGGAGAGAGTATTGATTCCACACCCACAGCTGAAGCCTTAACAGGGATTATGATCTTGTCTCAGGCACAGAAAGCATTCCTAGATGAGCTCAAAAAAGAACTTTGAAATCCGGCTCAGAGAGGTAGAAGATAAAATAAATACCTCCTACCAAAACAAAATTATGAAATTAGAAAAACATTACAATGAAGAGAACAGCTTCTTAAAAAGTAAAATGTGTGAACTAAAAATGAAATCTGAGCATATGGAAAAGGAGCTTCAAAAACTAACTGAGGAGAATAATTCACTAAAAACGAGAATCAACCAAACTGAAGCCAATGGCTCTATGAGGAACCAAGAATCAGTCAAACAAAACATTAAGACTGAAAAATTAGAAAAAGAGGTCAAACATCTCAATGGAAAAATAACTGACCTGGAAAACAGATCCAGGAGAGACAATCTGAGAATCATTGGTCTACCAGAAAATCATGATGAAAAAATGAGTCTGGACAATATCTTCCAAAGCTCATCAAGGAAAACTTCCCTGAGATCCTAGAACCAGAGGGTAAAATAGAAATCAGGAGAATCCATTGGACACCTCTTGAAAGAGATCCCAAATTGAAAAGTCCGTGAAACATTGTGGCCAAACTCCAGAACTATCAGGTAAAGGAGAAAATACTACAAGCGGCCAGAAAGAAAAAATTCAGATATCACGGAACCACAGTGAGGATAGCACAGGATCTGGCAGCCTCAACATTGAAAGATTGGAGGAACTGGAATATGATTTTTCTCAAGGCAAAAGAGTTTAGGCTACAACCAAGGATCACCTATCCGGTGAGACTGAGCATAATCTACCAGGCAAGGAGATGGACATTCAGTGACATAACAGAATTCCAGACCTTCCTGAAGGAAAAGCCAGAGCTCAATGGAAAATTCAACCTCCAATTACAAGACCCAGGAGAGACATAGAAAGGTAAATAAGGAAAAAACACACATACACACACACACATAACTTGTTATTTAACAAAAGCAAACTGTTTACATCCCTATATGGGAAGCTGATACCTGTTAATATCGTGAACTCTATACCTATGACAACATCTAAAAGAGATGTAGACAAATAGAGGGTGTGAGTATAAACTATGCAAAATGATGATGATAAAAATCCTTATTAAGAGACTGCAATGGAAGAAGAGGAAAGAATGAAGCAGAAAAGGGTAAATTAAGCTACACAAAGAGGCATAAAAATAATATAGCAGAGGGAAAGAAGAGAGAGAGGTGACCATTATATGAGCTTTTCCCTCACTGGTTCTGGTGCAAGGAGGCAATAAACACAACCAGTTAAAGATAGGACTCTATCAAGAAGAGACATAAAACTTATCATAATAGAGGGAAAGAGGGGAGGGAGAGGAGCACTGCATGAGATCTATTCTTCTCAATCTTGGTTCAAGGAAGAAATAACATACAACATTGAGTATAAAAATCGATCATATCCTACAGGCAGTAGGAGGGGGGAAGGGCCAAGAAAAGGGAGGGAGGTTTAGAAGGGAGGGAAGAAGTAGTAATGGAGAAGGGTAGGAAAAGGGAGGGGGGCAGATAAGAAGGGAATACTGAGGGAAGCGGTGATCAAAAGGAAAACTCTTAAGAAGGGGAAGGGAGAAGGGGAAAAACAAAAGCATAAACAGGTGAAGGAATAGGATGGAGGGAAAGACACAGATAGTAATCACGACTGTGAATGTGAATGGGATGAACTCTCCCATAAAACAGAGGTGGATAGCAGAATGGATTAAAAACCATAATCCTACAATATGTTGTTTATAAGAAACACATCTGAAACAGAAGGATACACACAGGGTAAAGGTAAAAGGCTGTAGTAAAATATATCAAGCCTCAGCTAAAGTAAAAAAAGCAGGGGTAGCAATACTTATCTCAAATAAAGCAAAAACAAAAATAGATCTAATTAAAAGAGATAAGGGAGGGAAACTATATCCTGCTAAAAGGCACCATTGAAAATGAGGCAATATCATTACTAAACATTTATGCACCAAGTGGTACAGCATCTACATTCCTAAAGGAGAAATTAAGGATGTTAGAGGAAGAAATAGATAGCAAACGATACTAGTGGGGGACTTCAATCTCCCCTCTCTGAAATTGATAAATATAACCTCAAAATAAACAAGAAAGAAGTTAAAGAGGTAAATAGAATCTTGGAGAAGAGAGACATGGTAGACCTCTGGAGAAAATTGAATGAGGATAAAAAGGAATATACCTTCTTCTCAGTGGTACATGGCACATACACAAAAATTGGCCATGTACTAGGACATAAAAACCTCACAATTCAGTTCAGAAAGGTGGAAATATTAAATTCCTCCTTCTCCAATCATGACGCAATAAAAATTATATGTATATATAATGTATATGTAACAGGTTTACCCAGTTCCTACATAGCAGTAGCGGTCATGGAAGGATAGATGAAAAACTAGGTGGAAACTAAATAACTTAATCCTAAAGAATGAGTGGGTCAAACAGGAAATTATAGAAACAATCAGTAACTTCATTCCAGAGAATGACAATAATGAGACAACATACCAAAACTTGTGGGATGCAGCACTAAGTGAGAAGAGCAGAACCAGGAAAAACTTGTACACAATCACAGACACATCATATGTGTGATGACCAGCCTTGATAAAACTGGACTCTTCTCAGCAACACACAGCTATAAGACAACTCTACAAGTCTCAGGATGGAAGAAGATACCGACATTCGAGAAAGATCTAGAAAGAACAGAGTTTAAATGGAGACTGAAGCAATCTACAGGCTATCGCTCTTTTCCATGTTTGGTTTTGTTTCCTTTTTTCCCTTGTCCACTCCATTGGTTACAACCCTTCTATACAATCAGACTAATGTCCAATGTGAAAGTATTTGCAGATTCTATATTTGACTGCATGCCACCATGGGTGGGGAGAGGAGAGGAAGAGGAGAAAACTTGAAACTCAAGGGACTCTAGAACTGAATCTTGTAAACTAAAAATAAATAAACAAATCAATTTAAATTTAAAAAAATAAATGTAAAGAAGAATATAAAAAGATTGCATAAGAAATCATGAATTCCTATTACTTAGAGTTTGGTTGCCTTTTATTTTAAGTGTGTAATTTGTAACAGTGATTCTCTGGCCCTGTTACCTGAAGGCCAAGTTTATTGCATTTCTAATCATCTTCCAGGGTTCTCCATACCCTTAGGGAGTTAAGGGGTCTCTCATCTCTACCATTGCTTCAAACTCTCAACAATATGTTACCTCAATATTTGGGATCCAGGTATCTGAGTTCCATTTAGCTGCAAAAGTCAGATTCCTTTTTTTTTTTTAAAATAAGAGTACAATTACCTCAAAGGCAGAGCAAAAACAAACACACAAACATTTTTCCCAACCTTCAGAATCTCCCTACTTCACCTTCATCTCTGAGGAGGTGAGGAGGATTAAATTAACAGGTTTACCCAGTTCCTACATAGCAGTAATCTCATCAGGTTCCAAGACCAAAGTGCCCTCTGGGCTTGCATGCCCAAATCCTGGTTTCTCAGTTGTTCCTTGTTAGACTGGCTATAACATTGTAATGGTTATGGAATTTGAAGATCCCTTTGTATTGGAAAGGTGACAGGTACTTAGCACCTAGTTTCAAATTTAAGCCTCTGTTAAAGAAACTGAAGGTATAATCCCCTGTTGCTGACATAACAGGAAGGGGCTGAACAGGGAGGAGCTATACTGTATTTAAGGAAGAGCACAAGCTGGACAGTCAGAATTTCCTGGGGTAAGCATCTTGGAGGCTGGGAAGCTGCTGCTGGACTGAAGACTGAACTGAGAATTGAGAAGAACTGAGAAGAGAATGCAAAACTCAAACTTGTGGTGGCATAACTTTTGCTGAGATCTTTCTTCTGGGAACTTCTGCTGAAGAGCTTCCAAGAACCAGCCAAAACTTCTGCTGAAGACTTCCGAGAGCCAGCCTGGAGCTCCCAGAGGAAGCATAACTGTAGCGTAGGTACTTTGTCTGTTTGTGGCTTTGTTAAGCCTTGACTTCCCAGGAACAGAGACTGTAAAGAATTTAAGGTGGAGTGGACACTATGAGCTTCAGCGTGGAACAGGAACTGCATGGAGAGCTGGACAAGGATCTGGGAGCTGTCTGCTTTTAAACCCAGGTAACAGTTTGATGAATTCAGGTAGGAACTGGGACCATGGCAGGGGAACCAGGGAATCTGAGAGCCTATCTCGGGTTAAGATGAAAAAATCTCTCTGTGGATACTGAGTAGTGACTAATAAAATTGTAACTTACTTGTGACCTAGGGGTGGATGGCCTGTGTATTTTCCACTAACTCTTAAGAGAGTACTGAGTAGTGACTGATACTGTATGAGTGGAGAACTTTGACTATTGTACTTTGTGTCCCAAGAATAAGTGAGTTAAGGGATTAAAGAGGCTCTCCTCCTTAAGGCTGATTGAATTAAGGACTTTATTAAGTGATTGATTGTCTAAATGGATGCACCTTGTTTAAAAGATAACCATTGAATGATTGAGTTACTAAATGATTGTACTTTGTTGAAAACTATGTGACCACTTTGATGAAAACTATGTGGCCATTTTAGTGATAAGTTGTTGAGTTGTGACATGGTGAATATTATATTTTGATTTTCTGTGATAAGTTGTAACATTATGAATGCTGTACCTTGATTTTCTTTGAATGTTTTGCTCTGATTTGTTACTGAATAAATAGAGAGCTTGCTATACTATGTAATCAGAACCTTGAAAGCCATTCATAGTAGCAGTCCTCTGGAAAGCTGCTTGTGTGTGGCTTTACAAATATCTAGTCTGGTATGATGAGCTCCAAAGTCTCCATGAATTGAACTCGTAGGCCAAGGACTCTTTTTCCTACACCAAGAACTAAAAAAGACAAACAAAACAAGACAAAACCCCAAGCCCATTTCTCAGGGCCATGGGGGCCTAAAAGGAAGGGAAGGTGGTTCTTGGGCATTTCTTACCAAATTCCTGCATGGTATGCTTGTGATAAGTGAATGAGTCCTTCACCACAGATTCTGTCTGTAAGAGCAAGCAACTCTGTCTTAGGTAAATTTAATGAGAGAGAGCTCTAGCTTCTGTCAATGTCAAGAGGCTATTCAAACATGGTAGATTACTATGGAATGTCCCTGCAAGGGCCACTGCTAGATGCAGGTCCCTGGCATCTTCCATGTGGGTACCTCCATCTTAGATAGTGTAGACATACACTAGACTCCCACTACATAATACATTTAGTATGCTAGTCTCAAAGCTGTTCCGCTTGACTGTCTTACTCTCTAATCCTCCTTCTAGTCTCTTTTGTTCATTTTTTAAAAATGCTTCATTGACATTCTTTTATTTTCTTTATTTTTGGCATTGCTATCATTAGGTCTCTCCCCATCCCATCATCATCTAATTCTTCTGCCTCCCAATACAAAAAAGTAATCTTTCTTGTAAGAAATAAGTATATTTAAACAAAACAAGACTACATATTGACCATGTCTAGGCATGTATATCTCAATCTGTACCTGTAGTCCATTTTCTTTCTTTCAAGATGGGGGAAACATGTTTTATCATTGATCTTCTGGGCTATAGTTGGTCATTGAATTCATTGGATTCAATCTTTAAAAGTTTTTTTTTTCTTCACACATCATATAAACTGTTCTCCTGGTTCTACTCAGTTTACTCAGCATCAGTTTATACATTTCTTCCCAGATTTCTCTGAATTCATATTTCCCTTCATTGTAAAGATATTTCACTACATTCATATATAAGGTAGCATACCCCACTTGATGGGGGCATAACTTTTATTTCCAGTTCTTTTCTACAACAAAAAGTGCTGCTATGAATATTTTTGGTAAGATGAATCCTTTTCATCTTTGTTTCTTCTCTTTGGGGTATATGCCTAATGCAACCCTTTGGTAGTTTGGTTGGTATGGCATTGAATAAAGTAAATTATTTTAGTTAATGATTTAATTATGATTATATTGTCATGGCTTGTGAGCAATTAATTTATTTCCAGTTATTTAGATCTGCCTTTCTTTCTGTAAGGAATATTTTATAGTTGTAGTTATATAATTCCTGTGTGTGTCTTGGTAACAAACAATACCAATAGCTAGTATCTAGATAATAGCATTTTAGGGTTTGCAAAGGACTTTACATATGCTGTCTTATTTGATGCAACAATCCTGTGGGGTACAAGCTCCCAAATATTTTATATATCCTAATAGCTATTTTGAGTATAATTTATTTTTCTACCTTTTCCTTCTGGGTTTTGTTCATAATATACAGAAAGGCTAATGATTTGTGTGGACTTCTTTTATATCTTGATACTTTATTGAAGTTGTTGATTATTTAAATTCATTTTATTAGAATCTCCAGGATTCTCTAAATAGAATATCATGCCATCAGCAAAAAATTTTTTCTTCTTTGCCTATGTTTATTTCCTTGATTTCTTTTTCTTGTTTTATTGCTATAGGTAACATTTCTAGCATTATATATAATAAAGATGGTGATGATGGACATCCTTGCTTTTTCCCTTTACTGCAAAGACTAGCATTTCTCTATTACATATATTATTACTATCCCTGCATTTTAGATACATATTATTTATCACATTAATTAAAGGTCTATTTACCTTTTTTTTACAAACAAAAACATATGAAAATGTTTTAATAAAATGGGTATTGCGTATTGTCAAGAAATGTTCTGTATCATTTGATAGAATCATGTGATTTTTATTGGTTTTGCAATTAATATGGAGCAGCTAGGTGGTTCAGGGGATAGAATTCCAGGCCTGGAACCAGGAAGACCTAAATTCAAATCTGGCCTTCATCCCTTACTAGCTGTGTGACCTTAGACAAGTCACATAACCCTGCTTATCTCAGTTTCTTCATCTGTAAAATGAACTGGAGAAGAAAATAGCAAACCCCTCCAGTAATGTTGCCAAGAAAACCCCAAATGGGATCATGAAATCAGACATGATTGAAATGACTCAACCACAACAATTATGTTCATAGTTTTCCTAATCATAATTTCATTAATTTTTCCTTTAAGAACTTCTTTAATGCCACACCACTGCATGCATATATATTAAGTGTTGAAATTCTTTCATTGTCGATGTTATTTGTAAGCATAATATAGTTTCCCTGCTTATCGCTTTTAGTCACGTCTATTTTTACTATTGACTTGTCTGAGATCATGATTGCTTCCCTTGTTTTTTTTTCCCTCATTCACTTCAAGCATAATTTGGTAGTTTCCCTTCTTTTCATATTTTTTTTTTTGCATTTTACGTAAGATAGGAATCAGCACCTCATTTAAACTCTGTGTCAATTTTTACGTTTCATGTGTATTCTGTAAGCAATATGTTACTGGATTCTTCTTTCTGATCAATTCTGTACTCTTCCATTTTATTGGTGAGTTCGTTCCATTCACGCTCATGATTATCAATTCTGTATTCCCCTACATCATCACCACCACCTTTCTTTGCCCTCTGTTCTTTGCAATAACCACATTACAAACATTATGGTCATGAAAGAGGAATGTGATCAATACTAGTAGTCCATAATTAAAGAGTTCTGCTTCAACTTCACCTGCCCCTTATGTCTTGCTCTCATTCAGACCCTGTTCAATAGATCTTATATTTTTCTTTTTTTCCTTTAAAATCTACCCTCTGAGGCTAAAGTTTTGCTTGTGATCATTTCCTCCTTAACCCTATTTTTCCCCTTAAACCCTTCTTTTCTCTTTCCCTGTATCCCTTTTTTCATTGTTGTTTTACTACATTTAATGTTCTACTACACCAAAGTGTGTGTGTGTGTGTGTGTGTGTGTGTGTGTGTGTGTTTAACCCTTCTTTGTCTGATTCAGAAAAAAAGTGAGCTTTTATCTGACTGGCTGCTCCCCTGAACTCTTTCTGCTTGTTTGTATATTCATATTCTGGTATATTCCAATTATGTGAAATACTGCTTACTACCTTATTCTTAATCATTTCTTCCCTAGCATATGCCTTTTTACTCCCCTTTTCTTTCTCTCTAGACTAGAGGCTGTCACAATGGAATTAAAACCACCCCATAGACTCTCTTCTTATTATTATCTTTCCATCTGTGTCCTTTGAGCACCATTGGATTCTGAAAAGACACTTTTTTTTTTCTTTTCCACTTATGAGAATATAAGCACTTTATTATCACTTAGTCCCATTAAATTGCTCAAATGTATTTACCTTCCTGGATTTCTCTTGACTTCTGCATTTTTCTTTCAAAGTTTCTACTCAGAGTTTCTTTCCTTTAAAAAAAAATCTTTATTTTTATTTCAATGTGTCTGACTGTCTCATGGAGACATTGAAGTCTATTTGTTCCAGTATGATTTTTTTTTGAGTAGTGGTTGCTTTAAAGTCCTTCATTCCATTAAATATTCATCCTCACCTCCACCTCCAGCAGGATTATACTCAATTTTCCTGTACAACATATAATCTTTTACTGTTTGTCTTTTGGAATATCATATTCCAAGATTTTTATCTGCTTCGTAGTAGTTGATGTCAGTTTTATGTTGCATTGACTCTGTTTCCTTGTTATTTGAGCACTTTCATTTTGGTTGCTTGCTAATTTTTTCTTTGAATTGGAAGCTATAGATCTCAGCTATGGCATTCCTGGGAGTTTCCACTTTGGATTTCTTGCAGGAGGTAACTAGTGAATTCTTTTCACTTTTTACTTCACCCTCTAGTCCTAATAAACGTGAACAACTTTCACTTACGATTTCTAAAAACAAAGTATTTCAGCTTTTATGTTTTTTTTGTGGTGGTTTTCAAGGAATCTAATAATTATATCTCCTCAACATACTTTCTAAACCAGTTGTTTTTGATCTTACATTTCTTTCCTTTAAAAAAAAATCTTTATTTTTATTCCAATATGTCTGACTGTCTCATGGAGACATTGAAGTCTATTTGTTCCAGTATGATTTTCAGAGTCCACTATCTGAAAAAGGTTTGCCATTCTCTATTTTAAGCTATTCATTTCCTTTCCAATTTTTTCCTGATGGGCACTTATTTCACTTTGAATTGTATTTTTTTTTGCTTTTTTTTTTTTTGGAGGGGGGAAGGCAGGGCAATTGGGGTTGTGACTTGCCCAAGGTCACATGGCTATTAAGTGTTAAGTGTCTGAGGACACATTTGAACTCAGGTCCTCCTGACTTCAGAGCTGGTGCTCTACTCACTGTGCCATCTACCCACCTCTTGAATTGTATTTTGATTTGTTTCTCTGCCCCCACCCCGAATTCCTGCCATCCTTGGCCAAACTATTACTTTCACTGAGGTTTTGCTTATAACTTACTGGAGTTATGTTTATCTCCTGGATTTACCTCCTGTGCACGTCTTGATACATAAGTTTTTTTTCTAGTGTTGGTGTCTTCTTTTTACTCGCATTTCCAGCTTAAAGGCTTCATTTTGGATTTTATGCTAAGGCTATGTCTCCTATACTCATGAATGGGATGGTCAAACCCTGTTTAGTCATGACCTTAATTTCTTGGTCTCCAGTCACTGGCTTCCATCTCTCTTGATGTGTCTGTGCTTAGAACTCTGATAGGTTTCAGTGTCTCCGATAAGAGTTTTGTCATCTTCTTCCTCACTCCCCTCTACCTTTGGAGAGTCATCAGTGAAGATGATCCTCCATTCACCATGGAGTGTCCCTGTTGGAGGGCTATTGGGACTCCTGGAATCCTTGGGGCATTCCCAGTAAGGGTGCTGCAGCAGTCTTCCATTCCTCTGAGACAACCTCAATTGTGGTGCTACTGCGGGTTTCTGGTTATTATTATTATTTTTTTTTTTTGCACAGTCCTGACCTGTAAGAAAGGGTTTATTGATTTTTCTCTTTGGATTTCTTAATCATCGTATGATCTGGTAGCTTTTTAGATTCTTCCTGGAGATAATGTGGGAGAACAGGGCTCCTCTATGACCTTTCATGCCTTAACTGGAAATCTTTCCACAAAAATACTGAGGTAAATTGAACAGCCTTAGGGTCAGAACAGGAACCATCTACTAGTGTTAATTATCAAGTTTGTTTCCCTATCTCCATTTAATTATATTACCTTGTTGAAAGAGACTGTGCCTTCTTCCTGACATCTTATCTGTTTCTCTTAATCTTATGTATTTTTAATGATATATTAAAATTTAGTAAATAAGAGTTTGAAGAACAAATCATACTAATTGCTGACTGGGCTATGTTCTTATTTTAAGAAATAGAATACTGTTCGAATAATAATATTTTCCTACATTAACTGGCTCTGGCAACTACATCCCCAGGGGTAATTCTTGGTGTTTGCTTGACCCATCTCCTACAAAACAGAGAGCAATGCATTTGCTATGCTACAAATGCTTTAAATATTTGTAATGTTCTGTGAAAAATGTCTAACTAATAAGTTGTATGAGAAATGAATGGTCAAATCCTACTATATTCCTTTATAGCAGAAACAAGAACAACAACAACTTGAAACCAAAAGATTTCTAAGTCTCTAGGTTGATGACTCAGTTGTTTTGGGGTTTTTTTGAGTAATATTCTATGCAGGAAAATTCCAGTAGAACAAAAGAATTTGGATAGTGCCTTAGAGGTTACTATTGTGGAATTTTATCTTTCTTTATTTAAAAAAATGAGATGATAAGGCCTAGTTTTATTCAGAATAATTGGTAAGACAAAAAAATTACTGGGACTTTCTGACTTGAACATTTCATTATTTTCCTATCTCTGAATGCATATTATTATTATCATCATCATCATTATTAGAATGCTAAGGTAATGTTAAGCAACCTATTTGCACAAAATATTAGTGACTATTTCAGTATGATCTAGGTACTGATAGAACAAACCTATAGGAACCTATGTCTTCAAACTCACAGAATAAAAAGATCAAAGGAATAAAGAAAAAAAGTAGAAGAATTTGGCTCTTCTTCCAATATGACTATCAACTAGTAGTATTTCTTTATTATTACATATTCTTTCTAGTGATATGACTGGTTTATGGAAAGAATGCTAACCCTAGGATCAGGAAGGGACAGGTTTGAATCCTGCCTCTTGAGTGTTCCTATCTACGTGACCTTGGGCAAGTCAATTAATATATTTGAGGCTCAGTTTCTTCATCTGTAAAATAAGGAAAACAGTAACTATGGTACTTACATTCAAAATGCTGTCCTGAAACTCAAGTAAGATAATCTCTTATACGTGTCAGTTGAACTGAATTAAGATGAGAGAATTAACACTGATATAATCTATTATTACAGTGCTGACATTAGCATGCCAAAGAGAAGTTCTATTTAAAACCTATTTTTCATATTGCCCTTCTTAAAATCTATTTTTGGCAGCCAAAAAAAAGTATTATAAGAGTTAAATACATGTAGTCATTTTTGAGTTGAAGCTGAGAAAAATTTTCTTCCTTTGCTACATAAGCATTTTTCAGAAAATTCAAATATAGGTATTGCCTTCTTATATGATGCAATATATTATAATACAACATTAATACAAATGAAAAATTGTGTATTAATTGAATCATAGTTTAAACTGCAGTAGGAGAGTTTGCTATAAATAATTCCATAATATATCTTTTTAAGTGAATAATTCTTTTGAAAATGAACAACTAGTGCTGATCGGATTTTTAATATATTTGCTTAAGGTGGGTATATTTTTAGCTAACACAATAAATGATTATGTCAGTTTAGGTTTCATATGATTAGTCCTTCTTAAAGTTCTGGTTATTACAAAATTCTGGAGGAAAATGATAACAAATATAGCAAAGAAGAAGAAGAGTAATTTTGAGTGCTTCAAAAAAATCTTCATTAATTTAAAAGTAGATTTGGGGGTCACATTGTAGAAACTTTGTCAATGAATCAACCAGGTGCTGGTATACTATACATTCTAGGCATTGGGGAAACAAATACTAAAGTAAGGCAGTTCCTGATCTTAAGAAGCTTAGATTTTTAACCAGGGGTAACTTTTATTCATCTATTTATCGAGTTTGCTACCTCATCTAAATATAATTGGTTTCCTTTGTAATCCTATGTATATTATTTTATGCACTTAAAAATGTTATGAGAAAGGGTTGATAGACTTCACTAGACTGCCAAAGAGGTAAATAGCACAAAAAAGGTTAAGAACTTTTGGACTAAGGGGATGTTCACAGATAAACAAATACAGGATATATACTAAATAAATACAGGCCCAAGGGCACTAATGACTGTGGGAATCCCAAAGATAGGAATCTCACCTCTTAAAGGATGTGACACTTGACATGAGCCTTGATGGGAGGTAGGAACTCTGAGAGACTGAGGAGAAAAGGGAGACTATTCCATACATGGGAAACAATTTGTACAAAGGCACACAGATTGGGAGACAGAATACCTTGTAACAGGAAAGAGCAAGTAGGGCAGCCTGGTTTGTAGAGCACTGTACGAACAGTGTATAAAGAGAATAATGCATAATTGGCCATAAAGATACTAGGTAGAGTCAGAACAAAGACTTTAAAATGACAAATTAAAGTTTGTATTTTATCTTCAAAATACTAGGGAACCACTGAAACTTCCTGAGCAGAAGAGGGGCATGGCCAGAGCTGCATTTTAGGAATATTAATTAGAAAATTATGAGAATTGGTAGTAGAGGGGAGAGAGACTATAACTTTTTATGATTAAAGATTTCCTATTTTTGTCTTGTTCTTCATAATTCCTTTAAAAAATCTAGAGGGTTAAAGTACTTCAAGAAAAATTAAAACTAAAATGCACTTTTAAAAAGGTTATATTGAGAAAATAAACTTTAGAAAATACAAAAGGTCCCCACATAACCATGGTCACCATGATGACGACAGATGACCAAGTGTGGTGCCTAATTCTGAAGGTCTGACCATAACACCCTTCTCCCCTTCTCTTCACCCTCACCTTCAATTAATTCCAGGGGCTTCCTATAGCAACCTTCAGGATCAAACATAACATCCATTTTGGGGTTCAAAGCCTTTCTAAACCTAACCCAAGTATACTTTCCCATTCTTATATCTTAATCCCTGCCCCCATTCCCATCTCCCTGCTCTGAGACCCAATAACCCTGTCCTCCCAGCAGTTTCTCGAAAAAGACATTATCTCAGGGCACGTTCATTTGCTGTCAGCTTTCCTGAAACGCTCTCTCCCTCCTCATCTATGCCTCCTGGTTTACTTCAACTCCCAGCTAAAATCCCACCTTCTACAGCAAACCTTTCCCAATCTCCAATAATGTTAATGATTTCTGTCTGTTGACTATTTCCAGTGTGTGTCCTGTATCTATCTTGTTTGAACACAGCTGTTTGCATCTTGTCTCCCCGATTAGACTGTGAGCTCCTTGGGAGTTAGGGACTGTTTTATATCCTTCTGTATTCCCAGAGTTTAGCACAATCCGTGGCACAAATAGGTGCTTTATAAATGTGAATTTACTGTCTGGTTAATTTTATTGATTGAATGGGGGCAGGCTCCCCCAGCCCTTAGAATTTTACCTTTTGTCATTTCGGTGATTTTGTGTGGTGTTTAGGGGCTTTAAACTCTGAACTCCCCAAGGTCCTGCTTTGGAATAACAATAACAATAAAGCTTGACCAGAGTGTGCTAACACAAGCTTCCACACGCCACAGCCCCAACTCAAACTAAGTTCCCTCCCTCACTTGCACAGTTAAACATCCCTTAAGCCCTCCCACTTCGGTGTGGACCAAACCATTGCCTCCACAAGCTAAGGAGGCCATAAAACCAACATCGCTATCTCTCTCGGCGGGGGCTTTTCAAGCTCGCAGATCCCGTCCAGAGCCTCGCCAGCCGTCACTTTGCTCACTGCCGGTCTCCACTGCTAGTTGGGGCACAGGGCCCAGCGGGGGCCGGTGGCAGCCCGCTGCCGCGCTCCCCCGCGGGTGCGGGGGCCAGTGGGCAGGGCCCGGTTTTGCCGAGCTCTTCTTTCCTCTGCCAGCGGCGGCTCCAGCTCCAGGGAGTTTCATTCAGGGGCTAGAGGAAGCGGTTCGTGCACGGGAGGCGACGGTGGCTCCTCCGGGGACTCTCGCTCCACTTCTGCCTTCTGGGTTCGTTAGTTGGTGACTTCGGGGAGGCTACCGGGGACGTGTTTGCGGAGGAGGAGGTGAGGCATGGCTGGAGAGCCTGGGGGGTTGGGGATGCGCGCCGCCGACGCAGGGCTGCTCGCCGAGCGAGCTTGCGAGGCTGGAAGGTGGGGATGGCGGGGGAGCGCACAGCTGCCCAGCTGCCTCCGCCTCGGCTGCCTCGGCGTGCATTTCCAGTTGTAGCAGACGCCGCTGCCTGGGATATTCGGGAAAAGCCAGAGAGATCCTGCCTCCTCCCCCCAGGTCCTCACTCTCCACCCCTTCCCCTCGTACCCCTTCTACGAGCTGGCCAGTACCGGCTCCAGAGTAGCATCCAGACCCAATCTGCGGGTGGCAACAATGCCGATCAGCTGCAGCTCTCTCACTGGGATATGGTTACTCCCCCACCTCCCTTTCTTCTTTGCACCTCTGTCTTATCTTTATTGGCTTTGCTTGATTTAGTTTCAGAGGAAGGGGTAGCGGTTGTTAGGTCAAGCAGTTGAAGTTTCCAGCTTTTGGTAAGGAGCAGGAGAAAACTGCTGCTATTTGATGTGTGTGTGTGTGTGTGTGTGTGTATGTGTGTGTGTTTGTGTGTGTGTGTGTATGTGTGTGTGTTTGTGTGTGTGTATCTTACATGTTTAGAAAGCCCCCCAGATCTTGAAGTTGCAGCTTCAGAAGTTAATCTGGGAGGGGGAAGGGATCACCATGTACCCAGAGCTTCAAACCTACTTTCCTAGCCCGGTTTCTGTGTTCCTTAAAGAAAATCAAATCGTTTATGCTAAATACTTCTGGGGAAACTACATCAATGATAATAAGCTTGCTTTGTCTTCTCATCCCTAGTTGGGAGGTTGAAACAACTGTAAATCCTGGGGCTCTGGAAGTTGTCCCCTTTCCTCCGCCCATTATGGTCTCAAATGTCTATGCTTTCTTTGAAAGCACACAAATTTGAAGGAGAATTAAATTATCTTTGGTTCACTAGTGCCCCAGATCGCTCTGTAGAGTTCAGTAACTAGGCAATAAAACATATCCGAGCTGTGGGAAGCCCCTGATGTTTGCTGCCTGAGCATTGGATTTCTGTCCTATTATTGTTATTACTACAGACATGGAAAGTGCAAAGAACAGGGACGCCTTCCCTCAACCCCCCTCTACTTGCCTTAAGCAGCTTTATGGAGAAGGAAGAGATCTTTGGTGTGTTCTTTAATTCCTCAGTAAAGTGGAGAGAAAACACCTGGTACAAGGGAGAATCTGAGGACTGTGCTGTTTAACCCCTTCATGTTGTTAGGGAGATTTAGTAAGCATTATGATAAATGGGCTCATTTTCTATTCTGCTGTGATGTAGGGCTTTCTCTGGGCTTTTCCTTGGGGCCAAACTTATGTCCTATGCAAAATCTGGCACACATCTGTCACAACATTACATGAGACTAACTCTTTCAGCGGTTGACTTTGAAAGGGCTACTGACTGCTCTATTTTCAAAAGGGACTATGACAGTAAGATTAAAGAGTCTTCTATTCAAAAGAGATTTCCTTGGTTTCTCTCTGTTGATATCAAACATCTTTTGTTTAATTTTTTTCTATTCAATTCTGTTTTCTTCACTTTTATGATTCTGTTTATTGAATATAATGTTGAATAAAAAAGGCATCATGACCTGTGGTCAGCCAAATATGATATCAACCTATTAACTTTACTGACAAGCTAGATTTCTGTATTGATGATATCTCAGTATATTATTATAGATGATAATGCCTTAAACCAAACATATGATACACCAGGATGAAATTAGAATTAAAAATGATTTGGATAGGAATAATTTTTTTTAACTTCTCCGTAATCGACGACTATCAAGTAAACTTTTGCTGGTGAATATATTTGAGCTATTTGGAAATTTGTTTTTTGTGCCAAACCCTTTTAGCTGTACCCCCAAATATGTTTGTGGTTAACTCTGCATCAAAATTAATGATGCTGTGGGTTTCTTTTTTAGACCGAAATATTGATTTGTATATTCTTACTGCCTGGCAAAGTTGGATCAACTACCCAGTGTCTAAAGCTACATTACTATAGCAGTGCACTGCTCTGGTACCTAAGTGCAGCATCCTGAAAGAGTTAATAGACAAAGCCTCCCTAGGCACCTAGCAGTATAAAAGGTCCCAGAAACTGAAAAGAATCTAATTGGACAGTATTTCTCTTGCCTATGCTCCTAAATCCTTTAGTGAGTTTCATTATTGTTTATTAAGTTTAACCTGATCTCAGAACATTTTTTTTAATGTAGGTTGATAGTAATATTCCCAGTCAAAAAAAAAATTATTACCATCAGAATGTAACGTGACTTGCCTAAGGTATCACACTATATTCAAGACAATAAAAAATAAAACCATACTATCTTTATTTCTACTCTTATGTTGAAATTGCTAGAATGTAATACCTGTGGATAATGAAGAAAAATCGTTCCTTCTAATGTGCCTGATTAGAGGAAAACTATGCTAGTTTTCTCAAAGAAGTTTCATTTCAATTTTTTTTTCAAGAAAGTAAATTTTTAGTTTTAGGTTCATCTTCTATTCTTGAAAAGTATAGCTTTCCAGTCCTGAATAACTTAATAGCTAAGAAAAGTACATTATTGGCTCTTGGAAGCAAAGATGCTGTGGCAGTAGATGGTGCTGTGTGGAGTAGCAGACTGTGTCATATTTATTGAGAAAGTAGGATATCACAGTTTATAATGGGAAAAGCATTGGATTGGGAATCTGGAGGTGTGCCCTGCCTTTAATCAGAAGTATGACCCTAGACAAGTCATTTAACTTCTTTGGGCACTTGCCTCATTGGTAAGGAGAATGGATTGAACTATCGGCTCTCTGTTTTTAATCCACTTTGCAATAATAATAATAATAATAATAATAATTATAATAATGACTATTATTCATATAGCACCTTCTATATGCCAGCCACTGTGCTACACATTTACAGTTATCTCATTTGATCCTCACAGTGACCCAGGGAAGGAGGTGTTATTATTATTCCCATTTACACAGATAAGGAAACTGAGGCAAATAGAGGTCAAGTTCACCCAGCTAGTACTTGTTTAAGGCTGTATTTGAACTCAGGTCTTCATGACTCCAGGCTTAGTGTTCTAACCCCTGCCTCAACCTAATTTCCAAAGATATAGGGAGGTAACAGCATGAAATCTTCTAAAAATTTACTTTTTTAGCCTTTCATGCTTTCGGACTTTACACTAGACCAGGTTTTCACTGGAAGAATCAAGGTGTTAGACAAATGCTTCATGTGATTATCAAGTATAATTAGATCAAAGGGCTCTTTCCTCTTTCTTTCTCTTCTCTTAGTACAGTAGAGCATTTATTAATGAAGCCCAAATAAGAGAAACCTTCAATTAATTTGAATTTTTTTTCACTTTTAGCAGAAATACAAAAATAGCAGGAAAAAAATTCTTAACAGGAATGTATTTTAAAAAAATCAATTTCCAGAACGAGTCCTGGGGTTAGTGTACATTCAGCCCAATTGTTCCTCTATTCTGTCTCTCTCTCTTTAGCTACAGTGCCACATATTGAGAATGAATATGAATACATCATTGATGAACATAAAGCCCTCCAAGATCCTGAATCATTTAAGAAAGATATCTATATGTCTTTATCTAATTAACCTGTAAGTGGCTGGGTGGCACAGTGGATAGAGTGCTGTCCTGGAATCAGGAGGACTGGAGTTCAAATGTGGCTTCAGACACTTACTAGCTGTGTGACCCTTTGGAAGTCAACCCTGTTTGCCTCAGTTTCCTTGGCTGTAAAAATGAGCTGGAGGAGGAAATGGCACAACACTCCAGTATCTTTGCCCAAAAAACCCCAAATAGGATCACTGAGAATTGGATGTGACTGAAATAACTCAACAACAAAATCAATCTGTTTGTTCAGCATACGCAGTAATGTTGGAAATTGTAGTAGAGAATTTAAGAATGAATTTCAACCAAAAGAAGGGTTTCCTGATAAACTCTTTGTTAATCAGAAAGCTTTACTAAGTAGAATACCCTATAAAGCTTTACTAAGTGGAATAACCTAGAATAACCCCAAGCAATTCGAATGACTAAGGTTTTGCTCTATTCCTCTTTTTTTCTTTGACTCTGGAGCCAAGGTTCTTCTTCTTTTTTTTTTTTTTTGATGACTTGGTTTGAAGTTATTGTAGAGTGTTTGAACCCTATAGATTCTGAGGGAGAGGAATTAAAATGTTATGAACTTACTAAGGAAATAATTTAATCTCTAAGAATGAATATGGCCCTTTTTGTTATTGTTTTGTCTTTTTTCTTTTAACCCTAAAGTATTAGTGTTCTGTTTTGGAGTCAGAGGACCTGAGTTCAAATTTCACTTCTTTCCTTTACCTGTATAACCTGGGACAATTCACTTACCCTTGCTTCTATCGGTTTCTTCATCTGTAAAATGAGAGGTTTAGAATTGATAGCTTATAAAGATTCTTCCAACTCTTAAATATATGATCTTATGAACTGTGTATGGATAAATGAAAACATGACTATCTAGAGCCTACTTTTTTGGATCCATCAATTACATGATGTAGAGAAAGCTTTGCCTTTTTTTTTTATCCCTTCATTTTCCCTTAAAAAGGTTTTCCCTATAAATCCCTTGATTTATAGGTAAAGTTCTTTATATATACTTATCTTTCTGTCTCACAGAAAACTCTGAAGGTTATTGATTCAAATCCTTCCCTTATGCATCCATTGTTTTTACTTTGTAACTTACAGGACTGAATTAGTGTTAAAAGCATGTTGAAATTTTTGATTATTAAGTATATTTTGAAGCAACATTTTGGAAAAAGTTGAGAGATCGTTTTGAATTTTCTCAGATAAACTGGTAATTCATTTATCAGGAGACAAACTTTAATATCGGGCCTTTTGAAAGTGTCTGTTATGAACTGAATCTTCTCCAAAATGAGAAGAGTGGACTTTGAGCTTTTAAGGATTAATTCGAGAAGACACATTATTAACTATAGTTTAGATAGAGATAAGGATTGCTAAATCCTGTAATGTCTTCTTCCAGTCAGCCTGTAAGCTACATGGATGAGTTTCTGAAATACTATTTTGCCTATTCTTCCTTGTGATAGGAAATTAGTAGAGGCTAAATCAGAAATGATTTCTGTCTAGCACCTTATAATTTCTTCCTCCTTGTTAGGAGAAGGAATTCAAAAACACACAGGTGATTTAGCAGCACAGGTTGTTAATCTGATCATTTCTTTAAAATTTGTAGAAAGTACTAGGTTTTGGTTGTTGCAAAAAAAAAATATGTTTCCGTTTTGCTGGGAAAGTCACACAAGTACTAAAAATTTCCAAGACATGATCTTTCTATTGGCAAGCCTCAATAAGTAAAACAAATTACTTCCTTTTTTCCAGAATGTTTGGTGGTAAAATAGGGAACATGTGGACAATTAAACAATTTGAAACTGGCATCAAGCTGTGATTCCAAAATTGTAAATACTTTAGAGAAAAGTTCAAAGGTGACTACCTAAGCCAGAGGAAACAGTAAGTTATTTAGACCGACAGGTTTTTGGAAGAATTATTAAGAATCCCTCAGTATGTTTTATTCATCAAGGCAAGATCAATGGGTTTTGAAATTGGGCTATTCCCGATAAGGTTTTTAAAAATACACAGGCATATGGGAACTCTCTAAAGTGGTTATGTAGTAATGCAGAGCATTTTGTTTCAGATTATCACATACAGAATTTATGTTTCACGTATTTAATAGTTTTTTTTTCAGGAAGAATTATAGCATGATTCAAGATGTCACTATTTTTAGTGACAGTTTTACTAAATTGATTGGAGATTATTGTAAAGAGAGTGATGATCAAAAAGAAGACAGTTCATCTCTTTATCTTTTTATTGTGATTTTTTTTTGTATCCAAATCATAAATAGATTTTTAGAATTAGAATCTCAAGAAGTCTATTTTGTGAAATCACCTGTCTCAAAGAAGGGAATTAGAAAAACAGAAAGAGTCTGCTGAATTTAGTTTAAAATTTTTTGGGGAAAAAAAGGTCCACACATAGTATCATACATCTAGATTCATTGTTCTTGAAGGGATCTCAGAGACCATCTGATAATAGCAGCTTCATTTTACAGTTGAGGAAACTGAGACCCAGAGAATATAAGTAACTTGCCCAATGTCATCAATATAATAAGTCGAAGACTTCTGACAAAGTCCTTTGACTCTGCAGCTTTTATTCTCCATCTTAAAACACTATTTTCCCTGGCCTGCAGAATCGATATAGATACCTCACATTGTTTCCTCTAGTAGAGCTCCACACATAGACATTTTTGTATACCCTTAACTGCATGGTACTACCCACCCATCCCAAGCCATACATGTTGTTTGTTCCTGGCCTTTCTAGGGCTAGTGGAGCTGAAGTAAAGCTTCCGTCATCCTCATTCCATTTTCCCTGTGATTATGAGGAAGGAGATTGCTAAGGGAAGGCACTGTGCTAGTCCCAGGGCTCATAGCTCTTAGTTGGCAAGCAGAGGGTTAAGCAGGCTGCTCCTATTCTTACCATGCTCCTTGGGATTTTACAGCATCCCTAAGGGTGCCAGGAAGATAGTGGAGAAGGCCAGTGGTCTCGGCCAGAGGCAGGGCTGGGTTTCTTCAACTCAAGGGTCAAACAGAACAAAAACAGATTGGAGCTATCTGTTCCTCTAAACAAAGTTCATTTACCTTGGGTCTGACAGACAAGTTGTATGGTGTTTACTATTAAGAAGATTCTGGAATAATGGGCAATTTAAGTTTCTCTAGGATATTTTAGCCTTCCTGTTGTCTTTCTCAAGTATGTCAGTTTCACTTGGAACCTATCATACTGAAACTCTCCTATCATACATGTCCTCTCCTCTTCCTCCAGTGATTGTAAATTCCTTGAGTGAGGGTGGGGACTATACCTCCTAGCACTCAGCCTAGAATCTTTCATTTAGAACATACCTAGATGGATCTGTGATCTCAATCATGTTGCTACTCCCTCCACAGGTGCAGACTAAAACCCCTCAAGACTTTCTATAATTCCTCCCTAGGGGATATACCCCATTCCACTGGCTTTAATGTCCTGAATACCCTAACATTACTTAGAAGCTATCTGTTATCTCTCAGTCTTGCCACATGATCAGCCACCTTGTTTTCTAAGGATATATGACTTCTAGTTTCTTTTATAACAAAAATGTCAATTTAAATGGAATTGTTGAGTATTTCTAGATGCGTCAACCTGTGGATTGTTGGAAAAAAGATCACACATGGATTTGGATTCCCAGTACTTAAATTAGTGTTTATAGAAGACTTCAAAAGTTTGAGGTTAACATCCTCTGCCTCATTTTCTCCTACTCTGCCACTCTCCCTGCAAAAAGAGAAGGGAACAGAACAAGATCAAAGGCTTTTTTATATGTTTGCCAGTTTCATGGTTCTATTTTTAAAATATTTATATGAATATACCTATTGCATGTGCAACAGGCTAGCTAGGTGTATCTTAACAGTTTCAGTTTTGTTGGCAAGATCCAGAGCATTTTAGTTTGAAGCAGGTGGAATATAGGCATCCTGCTCTTGGTCCTGAGCAGTATATTGAACTTGGCTCCATCAATCTTTTGGTGTTTATTGGTCTTGATATCCACATGGATATCAGGGTGATGTCTTCAGTCTTCTTCATCACAGACTCAATGGTAAGAGAGACCAGTGATGGCAACGTTATCAAATTCGTTCTTCCTAGGGATGCTTTTCCTAAACTCCTTGCTTGGCATTTGAAACCAAAGTGTGTGGGGTCTCCAGAAGCTGGGCTACCTTTGTATTTTCTTCATTCTGCTCCTACATAGACCCGTGAACATGAGCTTTCCTGGTCTTTGACTTGCCTTTTGTCTTAAATGCTCCCTTTTCTGCCTTTGGCGGCATCTTGGGGGAAATGGGCCTCCAAAATTTTTTACATGCTCTATTGGTCAGTCTTTGTGTTGATAAACCTCTCAATACTTTAAGTAGACTGGTTCCTGGACAGTAGACTAAACTGTCCAGAGTTTTCTGTCTGGACTTACCAGTAGTATCTTTTAAGACCTTGAAATCATCTCTGGACATTTATGGAGCATTGGGATATTTATAGAGGTCACATAGTAAGAGTTTTAATAAATATTGTTTGTTTGAATTGAATGAATAAATATTTGTTTGTATGAGTTGAATTAATAGTGTGAGATACTGTTTGGAATTGCCCAATCATAACCAAACTGGTAACGAACACTTTGGACAATACAAGCAAGGCTCTAAAAGCAACTGATGATTTTAAGCTTTGTGCACCCCAGATGATAAAGGCAATGTTTTGCCAAATGTTGGACTGGAATATAGGACATTGCTGGCAGCCTGACAGAACTACACTGCTGGATGAAGCCTCGCTGGGCAGAGTCCTGGAAATTATTTTGGAATCTGTCTTTCTCTTTAGTTTTTACTGAACTGTATTTTCATATACCTTCTTAAGAAGTTAAGACACTTTGTGTATTTCCATGAATGTTCTTCAGCAGGGATCACCAGTATTATTTCAACAGCATAATGCCTTGCAGAGAGTATTCATTTAAGAAGTATTTGTTGAATAAGTAAATGAATACATTCATTTTTGATGAGACATTTGGGTTAAAGTCTTGCCTGTTACACATACTAGCTATATATAGCACTTATCTCCTGTGCTTCTTGTGAGGATCACAAGAGATAAAAAAATTGTAAAGTGCTTAGAACAGTGCCTGGCACATAGTAAGTTCTGTATAAATATTAGTTATCATTATCCTCACCATCCTCATCATCATAACTATCTGGCCATAGGCAAATTTGCTTCTTGTAATAGCATGCTAGTGGGTCTGCCCTCCTGAAGCCTCTCCCCATTCTAGTCCATTTTAAATGACCTGCCAGCCAGAGTGTATGTGAAATGATAACTTGAAGTCTGATTTTCTTGACTCCAAGGCTGTCTTTTAAACTCTACTGCTTCTCAAGCATCAGTGTAATTGATGGTTAAAGATAAATACGGATACCCATGCATACACAGAAGTGCATTAGCTCTTCTCCCTTGCCAACATGGTTTCCATAATCTCTTGGTACAAAATCAGTGAAGAGAATTAGGAAGTTTAAAATAGGAGAATAGAGGAGGGAATGGTATCTACGAGTCAAACAGTATTGTGGCAGATTATTTAGGAAATGATGAATTAGCCTACTTTGACATGGCAAAAATGCTGGTTTTGATGATGTCAGAGGATCTGGCTTCATATCCTGACTTTTTTATTTGTTCCTGTGTGACCTTAGGCAAATCACAACCTCTCTAGGCCACTGTTTCCTCATCTGTAAAGTGAGGGAAGTGCATTAGGTGATCTACAGTGTCTTCTTCCAGCTCTGAATCTGTAATTTTTGATTCTATGATGTTGTACGTATAACTTTTTGTTACTGTTCCTTTTAATCTACTCCCTCCTTTGTGCTCATTTGAATGTTCAGTGATTGGAATACTGAGATGATTAAGTATCAGACATGTTTTTCTTTCCATCAAGATCTGTTCTTATTCAGTGACTATGTGGAGAGAGAAGAAATGATTTTTGGTTGTTACTCTGAAGTCAGAGTTTCTCTTTGCTGCATTTTGGCCTAGGAAATTAGATTGTGAGTAGGGATGAGGCACTGACCAGAGAAATTAACCCCTTTTGAGGGATAGTTAATTATCTGATAATTAGCTGAAAAGCCAGTGTCAAATGTTGAAACTTTTTGAGTGTATGTTCCAGATAGTTTTATTGGGTCAGACTCTAGGATTTTTGGATAATAGCTTTAAAATGCCTATTAAAGGAAGTCACAGTTATAATTTGTAATTATAACTATGTATTTGGAGGAAAGTTAGAATCTAATAGATGCTGTAGTCCAAACTACACTATTGGATCACACTAAGGAATCCAGGAATACCTCGTTTTATTGTGTTTACAGATATTGTGATTGGGTTTTTTTTGTCGTTATTTTGTTTTACAAATTTAAGGTTTGTGGCAACCCTGTCAAGGCAGTCTATTGGTGCCATTTTTCCGATATCATATACTCACATCATGTCTCTGTGTCACATTTTGCTAATTCTTGTGATACTGTAGATTTTTTCATTATCATATCTGTTATGGTGATCTTTGATGTTACTATAGTAATTGTTTTGGGGCACTATGAACTACACCCATACAAGATAGCAGATTTAATCAATATGTTTTTTGTGTGTTCTGACTACTTCTCTGAGTAGCCATTCCCTGTGTCTTTTACTCTTTGCAGGCCTCCTACTTCCTTGACACATAACAAGATTGAAATTATGCCAGTTAATAACCCTACAATGACCTTTAAGTGTTCAAATGAAAGGAAGAGTCTATCCATGACATTGTTACCTTATTTTAACAAATTGCCACAATTGCCACAGCTACCCCAACCTTCACCAACCTTGATTAGTCAGGAGCATCGACATTGATGCAAGACCCTCCACGAGCAAAAAGATTAAAACTCGTGGTAGGCCCAGATGATGGTTAGCATTTTTTAGCAATAAATTATTTTTTAATTAAGGTATGTACATTATTTGCTTTCTCGCGGTTGTGTGGAACTGAACCCCTAAGATCTGAGAGGTAAGCCTGCACTTAATGTCCAATTATGTTGTAAAGATCAATCAGTCAATCAGTAAGCACTTATTCAGTGCCTACCAGGTGCCTAGCACTCTGCAGCATATAGGATAGCCTTATATGAGAAATATTTATATTAATTTAAAATGAATTTTACTTGGAAAATATGAATAAAATGAAAAATAATGTAAATATGTAAAGTGATTTATGTGTGTGTGTGTTTAGTGAAGATTGATTTTATTCAGTGTTAGTAAATAAGTATCTACATTTCCCCAGTTAGAAATGATTTTAAGTGTGTACTTCTGTGAAATTGATGGCTACTTGTGTGTCCTATTTTGGGAAGACGATGCCTTGTAGCTATGTGACGCCTTTTTTCTTTTTGAACTCAGCAGCACTGAAGTGAACCGCCTGGGCTAATAATCTCTTGTTGATATTTCCAAATGACTTTTCCAGAGCCATTCTAACATGAAGAATTCTGACAGCAAAGCCTCAGTTCAAAACAGATATTGTGATGAGAAGCACATGCCTCACTCTGGTCATTTCCCACACTGCTATCAGGCCCTTCGGATTAAAGATAAAGCAGAACTTTTTGTGTTTTTTTTTAAACAGTATACTGCCCCACATCTTGTTATTTAATGCCCCAGAGACCTAAAGTACTCTTCTTGTTTTAACTTCTATTTTTCATTAATTCAGTGATATAATTTCTGTAATACAATCAAACTATTAATAATCAGGCCAGCTGTTCTTAAGCATCATCTAAATTATTTTATAGGCACATCCTGCTTATACTTGCCCTTACCAGTATCATTTCATAATAACATCATTAACACATTAAAAACCAAAACCCATTGTAAAGCCCAGAACTCCACTTCCCTTCCCCAATCCCAGTTATATTTCGTTTAACCTCTGGATGCATAATACATTTATGTTATATAATCTCAACTAGTCCTTCACTGCTGTGTGGCTATCCTTTTTATTCATCTCTAAATGACTGTCTATCACTTCCCATAGTATCTATTCCAAACCTTCTCTTCTCAAACCTCCTACAACCAATCCTTCGCCCTCATTCCCAACACATGACTTTCTTGCTTGATTGGCCGAGAAAATAGAGGCCATCTGTCCTGAACTCCCCTCTTCTCCCATTTATACCTCTGAACCCTCCTACATCATCTTCTACTCTTTACTCCTTATTCCATTTCCCAACAAAGAGGTAGCCATTCTCCTTGCTCCAGGACAGTTCCTGTGCATGAGGTTTCCAACCCATTTCCTGAAATTGTCCCTTGGACCTTCCTTCTCATTATTTTACTTTGATCTTCAGTTTCTCCCTATTTAGTAACACCTTTTCTGTGGCTTTACAAACCTATCCAGGTCTTTTCTATCCTTAATGAATCTTCATTTGGCTCTACCATGCATCCTGTTAAGCTGTTGTCCTATATCACTTCTCCATCATCCCTCATGTCCAACAGCTTGTCAAGTCTTATTGATTTTACCTTTTAATTTATGTTGTACCTGTCCCTTTCTCTGTTCACATGGCCACCACCTTAATTCTCACCCTCATTACCCCTGGGCTGCAATTTTGCAGTGGCTTCCTAATTGATTGTCTTACTCTGTACTTCTCTGCTCCGATCAATCTTCCACACAGGTATCAGAATAATTTTCATATGGCACAAATCTGACCATGTCCTTCCCAGACTCAAGCTTCAAGTGCTTCCATATTGCTTTCCCGATAAACTTCAAATGCTTCAACTTGGTATACTCTTCACAGTTCTTTTCTAGCTTACCTTTCCATGCTGATTTTACTTAATGACACTTTAGGTACTCTGCATTCCATCCAAACTGGTCCTACTGCTGTTCCCTGAACTCAACATTCCATTTCCTTTGTCCTTGGCTTTTCACAGGCTGTCCCTCATGCCTGGAATGTTTGTAACCCTTGCCCCCACTTACTAAAATCCTTAACCTCATTCAAGGTTCATCCCATGAGTCACCTTTCAGGAGAAGCCCTTTTGGACTCCAGAGTAATTTGTGTTCTCTCCTTTCTCAAGTTATATATTTATCTCTGTATGTCATTTCCCTAGTAGAATCTTGGCTTCTGAAAAGTGTAGACCTTTTTTGATTTTTGTCCTCTTGTCACTAGTGCCTAGCACAGGGCCTTACTTAAATACTTATTGAATGTGATTGTTTTGGAATTCTGCCTACTACTCTTAGGAATTGTATTACCTTGGGTAAGTCACTTAATCTGAGACTTGGTTTCCTATCTGTTAAAATGGGGACACTAATAGCAATGGCACCTAACTCACAGGTGTGCTGAGAGTATGAAATGGGATGCAATTCTTGAAGAACTTAAAGCACCATATAAATGTGAGCTGTCATTATTAGTGCCTTTTGTGCTTATAAGTTGTTCCTTCCTGTGAAAAACTTAGAGCACTATATACACCAGCTGTTGTTGTTAGTGCCTTTGGTGCTGATAAGTTGTGCCTTCCTGTCCTCCTGCTCTTTCAGGGAATGACTGCTTTGTGTTCCTGACTGCAGAGCTGATGATGACAGTTTGAAGTGTGAATTTTTCAGAACATTAGACATACCTATAATTGGAAGTAGGCATATATAAAGGCAGTCATTAATTCATTCATCATGCTTTCATTAAATACTACTCTATAACAGGCACTGTATTAAGTTCTAGGGATACAAGAAGAGGCAAAAGACAGTCAGTCCCTGACCTCAAGGAGTTTACAGTCTAATGGGGGAGACAATATACAAACAAATATATGCAGATGCCTCCCTTCAAGGAGTTTGCATTTTAATGGGGGAAGACAATAAAGGGAATCTACAAAGGGATAAGTACATATGTGGTAACGGGGTTTCAAAAGGGTTAAGAAGTGATGTAGAGGTTTGGTTCCAAGGTAAGATATGGCAAAAGGTTCACCTGTTAGAACACATTATTTTGGTGGGAGGGGGAATGAAGAAGCTGAAGATGATGGCCAGAGCATAGGCTCCAATGGCTGGGAAGTTGGCTTTGTATGTCCAACCGGGCCGTAAAAAAAAAAGGAGGGAGTTGCGTGTGGTTGAGCCCATCCCTAATGGATTGTTTTGACAGTCATTATTATAAACCATTGAACAGTTCTGGCAGGAAACTTCCTCTTGAAGTCAACCAGACTGAGTTGGAATGTCTTCCCAGAACAGCCTACTTTCCATACGGGGAAACTAGTACCCATAACTGAGTGAATTGGTCTGTTCTCCTTAGACCAAGTGCTAGGATTTTGTGTCATTTGATAGGAATTGTGATGAGCAGCATACCATACTCTTGCCTTCTCTTTCCTCCAGACACTGCTGCCACGTGTCTCCCTGCATGCATCCCCCCAGCTCTGTGAACAAAAGGATTAGGACTACATGCCCATGAGCCAACTCTCTAGCTATCCAGTGGTCCTAATTCCATTCCTCTTTTGCATGTAACACCAAGCCGCTGATAGTGTGAGTGTATCCTGAACGTTAAACTGTGGTGATTGTTTTTCGAAATGACATTTACTGTGTGTAGACGTGGCCTTAAAGAGCTGTCCCCATTGTGCAAATCTCTGGGTAGCTTGTTAACGTGAAGGATGTACAGCTCAGTATTGCCTATTTGAGATCAGTGGTGCAATGTTAATGTAACAGAGAATGCCTATTAAAGGGAGAAAAAAGATGGTTTGCTAGCTTTTGTTTTGCTTGATGGTGGGATTTTCAGTGTCATTTTCCCTATTTTTTTCCTCTTTTCCCCTTTTTTGGTTAATAAAGTAATAAAAGTTTCTTTATTTTCTTTCATTTGTTGTATAAAATTATAAAACTCCTTTGGGAAAAAGCTATTCTTTGTCAGAAAGAGGCTAAATTCCAAAACTTCAAACAGCAAACCTTGTAACAGACAAGACAACTTTTATCTGTGCTAATATATTTTTTAAATAGATAATTTGTCACCTTATAGTATCATGAAAGAAAACTGAGAACCATGAAAAGCTTACTGGAACAGGAAAGATTGGTTTTTTTTGCACCACCTAAGGTAAGACTAACACTTGGTTTAATCTCATTAAAAATAAATGATGCCTCAATTTTGACCGGCATTTCTTTTAAGACAGCACAGAGTGGCTTATTACAGACAGAGATGGGATTCTGTGTTCAGATGCTAACAGATAGTTTGTTGAGTGACCCCCAAGTTCATCACATAGGATAATGAATTCAATAGAAAGAAGAAATTCCTCCATTTTTTGGGAGGAAAGCCCTTATTAATAATATTAGACCGTCTATCT